>CAOKZL010002191.1:0-227797 GCA_948472985.1 Iguana delicatissima
TATTATGCTCCTACGATTTTCTTGACCCAAAATTCCGGGGTAGGATCCCAAAGTGAGGACCCCTGTGATCAGTCCTCCCCCTACTCATACCCTCACTCTCAGACAATTGTGGCCTCCTTCCCTCCTCCTCACTGGTGGGGGCCCAAAAGGATCATCCCATATTGCAGAAAAACTCGTCTCTCGGGTTCAGATTGGAATTTTCTCAAGTCTTGACTCAATGATGTCCCAAAAATCGTTGGCGAGTTCTCCCCTGAGGAAGCGGCACCACGTGAACTGGGTTTTCGGGTGAATGCTGTCTTCCACCGGGAAGGCAAATATGTCCTGGCTTTGGGGGGAATACAAAAGGGGCACCCTTAAACCAAAACAGTGAAGTGAGTAGCTGCAGATGGAACTAGTCCCATCAGGACATATGGGTTTGGTACCACTGGGTGTAGGGTTACTGTAGCTTTGTTTACCATCCTTAAATCTTGTACTGGACGATATTCCTTCGTCCCAGGTTTCAATACTGGGAGTAATGGAGTATTCCAGGGAACGGCATTCCCAAAATTAATTTGATTCTTCAGCCTTTTAAAATGCTTCTGGATCCCTTCCAGGGCTTCTCTGGGTAGATCATATTGCCTTACACGAGTGGGCATAGCATTTGGCTTTAATTCTACCACTATGGGGGCCACGAACCGGGCTAACCCAGGTGGGTTGTCTTACCCCACACGCCGGGGGGTCCAAATATAGCGGGTTGCTCTTGACAAACCATGATCTGGTACCTTCGCCACTCCTCCTCCATTGGATAAGTCACTGAGATATTCTTTGGTCCCAAAATTTATTTCCATCGTCCCACTTCTTCAATAGAAATTTGAGCTCTCAATTTAGCCAACAAATCTCGACCCAAAAGGGCACAGGGAACTTGAACAAAAACTGGTGAGTGACTTGATGTCTTCCTAGACCACAATCCTTTTTTTAAGAGAGGGGTTTTTAAATTTTCCCCCTGGCCCCCCAACTTATGGCTTTCTAGTTTTTGGGGCTATTAAATTTTAAAACTGAACGGGTGGCTCCCGTATCTACCATCATGGGGATGGCTCGGTCCCCTATTTGTGCTGTGACCATAGGCTCCCCGGGGCCGAGTAGCAAGGGGGCCCGGGTCTTGTCCAACGGAAAGTTCCATTTCAGCTAGTCCAATGAAGTCCTCGAACCCTTCGTCTATCCCCTGCTCATATCTTCCATCCACTACTCTTCCTCTTCCTCTTCCTCGATTTGTCTCCTTTTCCTCTTCCTTGATCCATTCCTCTTCCTCTGTTCGCCATCCCTCTCTGTCTGGGACATTCATTCTTCCAACGCCCAACCTGTCGGCAGAGGGCACACTCATTGCGTCTCAAATGGAGGTCCACTTCCTTTGAATTTCCGCCCCCCTTCCTTTGTTGCCAAAGCTGCAGCCAATAATTCCGCTTCTTATGCATCCGCCTGCTCTTCTCCCGTTTCTCCTCTTGGTCTCTATTCACATATACTCTCTGGGCAATTTCCAACAATTGGCTCAAATTCATACCTGCAAATCCCTCTGTTTCTGCAGTTTCTTCCTTATATCTGGATAACTTTGGGTCACTCAAAGCCAAATTCACCATCTGTTGGTTGCCTGGGTCTTCTGGGTTCACAGGAGTATACTGCCTATAAGCATCAAGCAATCTTTCCAAATATGTTCCTGGGGGTTCAGTGGGTCCCTGAAGTATTCTCATACTTTGGACATATTAACAGGCCTCTTCATTCCTTCTCTCATAGCTTCCACTAGTAGAGCTTGATAATCAGTGAGCATAGCCAACTGTGCTGGGAGGTTTGGGTCCCATCCTGGTTCCGCCAAGGGGACCCCTACCTCTCATCCACTGCTCAGGGTTCGCCTCTCCAGGAATTCCTCAGCTATCCGTTCTGCATGCTGAATTATTCTCCTCCGCTCTTCAGTAGTGAACAAAGTCAGGAGCAACTGCTGACAATCTTGCCAATTGGGCACATGTGAGGCCATAATACTGGAACAAGTTCAATTACTTCTTGTGGCTTATCTGTGTAAGTAGCATAATGGGTCTTCCAATTAAGGAGGTCAGACGTGGTGAAGGGAGATCTAATTTGGCACTTGCCCATAATCACCCTCTTGGGTGGGATCTGGCACCAATTGACTGATTCGTCGCAATGGTGCAATCACATCTCCACTTTCCTCATCCGAATCATCTACTTCTTCTCATTCCTTCTGGGGTTTTGTCTGTTTACTCTTGACCTGCTTACTCTTGGATTTTTCTTTTGGTCCAGTCTGTTCGGGTTTGGGTCTGAGTGTCATCTTATTCTGGACAGCCAAACTGGAACCTGGCAACTCCTCTGTCATTTCCTCTTCATGGGTAACTGGTGCAACTCTGCCAGTCCCCCAGCCACTCCCTCTTGTTGTGAGGCTGCCTGAGGTACTGGTGGCAGTGGAGCAGGCGGTGGTACTTCCAAAGCCAGTGGTGGCGGGGCTGGCTGCATCACCACATACGGTGGGAGGGGGGCAGTGGGCTCTTCTGGAGCTGAATCAGGGAAATCTGGGCTTTTCCAAGCTTTCGTCTGGCCCTGTCCTGCCTCAGCACCATAGCCTTACAAATTTGTTCCTGACACTTCTGCAACCAAGAGGGGTTCTCTATAACCACTGTGTCCCATGAATCTATGTATGGATACTGATCAGGATGGCCAGGCTCACCCACCACTACTGAATACACTGCCTTGATTCGAGCGGGTTCTAAGCTCCCTTCCGGAGGCCACCCCACCTTGGAAGAAGGCCACTCCACTTCACATAAATTCCGTAAACGCCCTGGCGTCATCGGGGGGTCCCCATAGTCCCCACTGAATCCTTTCTTGAAATTCTTTAACATACAACCTAAAGGGGTTTGCCGGCTTTGCCCCCCACCCATTTCCTCCCAACGTGGACAAGACACACTAGGAGAAAGGGATTTGGCGCGTGAGTAAGGGGTCTCACGCGCCAACACGAAGGGGGACAGACACCACTCTCTCTGTGCCGACCCACGCACCCGGACTCTCAACGGTATGCAATGGGAACTGCGACACCTTGCGCCCCTCCTTTCACACCACATTCACGCCAACAAACTACCTCCCACCTCTTTTTCCACCTCCAAAAAGCCTCGCGGTTTCACCCACAACAGTGGGGTACTAAGGCAAGACGTAAGGGGTTGATCAGGCCCCTCTTCTCCCTGAAGTTGCAGGGAGGGCACTCACCAACAGTCGTGGGAGGGTTCTGCTTTCTGCTCCGTCTTCGGGTCCCTGGGCTGGATCACCACCGCCAGAGCCGCCGCCTCACTCCGAGTCAATCCTTCTGACAAAAGCAAGTCAGGGGCGCCCTGGGTCGCGTCGGAAAGAGGCGACGGCCCCGACGCCCTGGCGTCCGCCTAAGTGGGCAAAACGCCCTCAATATCCCGTGCGAGCCCCCAAATTGAAGTAGCTCGCCAAGAATTGAGACCACCAGATTAGAAAGCAAAAATAAAAGTTTATTTTTCTGCAGGGATCTCAGTGGAATGATTTCCAAAGCCTGAGAGCCCCGATCCAGGTATTAGCTCTCTTTTTATACCCTCTTGTAAACAGGTTACAGGAAATGATTACATATGACCATATATGAAGTGTTTACAGGTCAGGCAGACCTGGGTTACATCTTTCAAAAATGATGTATTTTGGTACCAAGGGAGTATTTCTCCAACATCAAAACTCCCTAGGTTCCCGGCACTGCTAAGCACATACCTAAGCCTCTTGATAAGATAAAGGGCGCATCTGCTCACCTTATTTTTCTATATTTTTCTACCTTAGCATTAGCTTCTTCAACTTAACCCTTTCAACCTTGCCCTCCCTCCTTCTCTTAATCCCTTCCTAAACATCAAGAAGAACTCCCTGATGGTAAGAGCAGCTTGACAGTGGGGTACGCTGCTCCAGATTCTTCTTTGGATTTTTAAACAGAGGCTGGATGGCTATCTGTTGGGAGTACTTTGATTATGTAGTCCTTCATGGCAGAGGGTTGGACTGGATGGCCCTTGTGGTCTCTTCCAACTCTGTATGATTCTATGATACATGGTACTGGAGGGATGATCTACAGGTATCATGGACTGCCAAAATGAGTGACAAATGGGTCTGAGAGCAAATCAAGCCAGAACTCTCTCTAGAAGCCAAACTGATTAAACTGAAGCTCTCATACTTTAGGCATATCACAAGATGATATGACTCATTAGAAAAGACAATAATGCCTGGCAAAGTAGAAGGCAGTAGGAAAAGAGGAAGACAACATTAGAGGAAGATAGACTCCATCAAGGAAGCAGGGTTGTTGATGACCAGGATTTGATGGCATTTCACATCAACTATATTTTTAGCAGACCATGTGCTTCCCCCCCCCCCGCCCCTTGCCAGGGTTACAGGGGCAGAAAGTTGGTGTCTGGATCTCACACATCTAGAGCTTTTAAGTGCACATGATTGCCCATGATTGCACGTGGTTATGGGCCTTGAGGTTAAGAGCCTGCAAGAGTTCATCACTGCCTGCGTTGCGTTTTTCTCTCCCACGTATGTTCCTCTCACATGTTCTGTGCTCTCGCTAACTAGCTGAGATAGATAGAGAAGTATGCAGCCAATTTGCAAGTCATTTTCATCATTCTTTAAAAAAGGGCAAAGTTCCTTGTTTTCTGCACATGGAACATCACAAGCTCAGCCACGTGTTCCGCCCCCTTCTTCTTCTCTTCCCAAAGAGGAAGAAGCAATACACGGGTGAGTAGCTGAAGAAAAAGAAGCTGCTTTGCTCAAATGGGGAACACTTGATGCAAAAAATAAGAAGCAGATAAAAACACTTAGATTCCTGGTAGGGAATATTGTAGGTGTAACTGTTCTGTAGTGTAGGCGGTGGTGACAGGAGGAGAAAAGTCTGTGTGTGCAGAGGAGGAAGGCACTGGAGAAACTGGCTGCTTAGTGCTGGGAGAATTGGGGCAGAATCCAGCATCATGCACAGGAAGTGTAACACTCTGCACGCGCAGCTCTGTGCCATTGTTACCATAACCTACCAACCCCCCCATGAATATGCGATTTTCATACTTATTAATGATTGGAGAACATGGTTGGAGTCACGCTGACTGGAGACATCTTCAGGAACATGAAAGTTCAGAAAGGATTATGCAGAAAACCCCTGACACTGACGGGTTTTGTCCTAATGTCTTCACTGCTTCAAGTGCTTGGTATTTTTGAATACAATTAAAAGTGAACTGCCCAGGTTGAGACAACTGGCTATAAGTATGCCAGCAGTCCACTGGCAGCTTTGTTGCTTGCAACCATTCATCTTGGTGACTGGCAGTACTCTTTGGCACTATGTGTCCTCTGGACTGTGGACTGGCTGCTATTTATGACTTTGTTTTACTACTTGCTGGCTTTGTTTATTTGGATTACTGATTTGCTGTGTGACTTCTCCATCGGCTGATGATCACCTTCTTGCTTCTCCCTTCATCCCGCTGGATAACTTGTGGCTGATCTAGACTGGCCTAACCACCCAACTGTTCTTGTATTCCAACCACCTACTTCCTGGGACAGTTGCTAACTAGAGCATATGAGACTGAGAGAGGAGAAGCCTTGTGGATAATTAGCAGTCAAGATGTTGAAGCATCAGTTAGTAACCTGGAAAACAAAGTCAGGCAGAGAGATGCACAGAAGAATAGTCAGGGTCCAATTCCAAGACTCCAAAAAGCAGGTCAGACTCTCTCTGAGGTGGAGCTGGCTTGTGTGTCTTTTCCATAGAGTGGGAGACAGACGTTGCTTCCAGTGTGTGTCCCATGCTGGCAACCAGCCAAGATTCAAAACTCTCCAATAGAATCTGCTGCAACAGCCATGGACACCACTCACAATAGTTTGTCAGCCAGTTATCATTTGTAGTTTCTGCAGTCTGAGTCTGTAGTAAATTCTGAGCATTAGTCCAAGGAAGTATCCCACAGCATAGTCAGTGTACAAAGCAAGGGTCAAGGTTTCCAGAAACAAGAGTCAAGAATCTGAATGTAAAGTACACGTTGCTTCCACTGGTAACACCAGTTGTCTGCAATAGTTTTCTCCCCATCCCCTCCCCTGTATTTATGAGTCAACAGCCTCCCCTAGCTGTTTGCCTAATTAATACATTTGTTCTATATAAATGCTCTGAGTCTTGTGGGTTCTCCCTTTTTCACCTACACTGGGCTGCAGTAAATATTGTCCTGTTCATGTCTCTGTGTTGTGGCTGTTGGGGAGAGTCCTGTCTGTGTTTGCACCTGAGTCCTGGGGCTGGGACACGACACAGTGGCTGATGAGTGTTCGTTGTCTGCTTTATCTAGGTAGGCCAATTGTTGAGAAGGTGTGGCTGCTGAAGCAGCACCAGCTGAGCTACAGATGTGCCAAGTGCCTCCTCAAACACTCTGGGACTGCTGCTATCCCAGAGAGAGGCACAACAGCACTCATAAGCACTCAACAACTATATACTACTTGTGACTTTTACTATCTAGTGCAGTGGTTCTCAACCTGTGGGTCCCCAGATGTTTGTGGACTTCAGCTCCCAGAAGCCCTAGCCACTATGGTCAATGCTCAGGGCTTCTGGGAGCTGAAGTCCACAAACATCTGGGGACCCACAGGTTGAGAACCACTGATCTAGTGAGCCCCTTGTATATTCAGGGGTTCCATTCCAGGGCTTCTGTTCCAGGAATCCCCATGTAAAACTAAAAATGCAAGCGTCTCATCCCGATGTGTACATGCTCACCTGGGCATGCACCTGTCACATCCATTGACTATCATGGAAGCAACGCTTTCCACAACCTCACATTCATGCATGAAAAGATTGCACCAGAAGAGGGAGCACTGTATTGTCATGGATATATTTCATACTTTTTCAACAGGCTTGTGGTTTATAATAATAACCCTGACTTGAGTTGCCTGTATATTTCTTTTAGCATCACATGTAGTATGCCCCTGTGTACCACCTGCTAAGAACATCAGTCGGTGGGTATGATTCAACTCACGGCCTCTTTCTTGTGGACTTCCCATGGGCAACAGGTTCACTATTGTGGGACCAAAATACTGGTCTCTGGTTTGATCCAGTAAGGCTTTTTTTTTATCTTCTTGTGCTGGAGCCTATTCAAGCATGAAGCAGAAGAAAGAATCTGGTCATAAAAAAGACATGAAAGGAAGTTGTGTTGTGAGAGGGCAGCGCTAGACACTAATGGAGGATTTGATTTCTCCATGGTTGTAAGTTTGACTTGAGACATCCTTTTGGGTTAGTATTTGCTGCAACGAGCTCTCCCATCATGCAACAGAAAACAAAGAGAGACTATAGGAAAAATATGTTGCAGAATGATAAAAACACACACGCTTTTGAACTCTCAGAACAGCCTGACAATAGCTCAAGGAAACAATCAGGTTTCGTCCTGGTACAGTGTCAAAGTCTCAGACATCCAATGTTTAGCTTTGCGAGACCGCAGCCTTTGCCCCAGGGCTGCTTATGGGGGAAGTCTCCACCACAGGGTTCCTCCCACATCTAATGAGTACCTGAAGGTGTTCAAAGGAATACATATAATGTAGTGAGAAAAGCACTAGAGCGTAGGAATATATCAAAAACTTTCCTGGAACAGACTTGAAGGGCCGGCAAGTCCAGGATCCCAGATCCCTCAGGAGTCAGCCATGCGAAGTAAAAACTCATTAGCCAGAGGTGAGAGCACTCATTTCCTCTTGATGTTGCTCCTCACTTTTATGGTAGTGATTTCACAGACACGTAGAGCTGAAAGGAACCCCAAAGGTCATCTAGTCCAATTCCCTGCCCTGCAGGAATACACAACTAAAATCTAAAAATTATTTTAGATTATTTATTTATTAGCTTCAAAACCACCAGCAGCTTCACGGTCAGAATCACAGTTACAGTCACCGAAATGTATGTTCAGAGACAAAGAAAAGGAACTAAGGCCATTCTGCACTAGGCTGTTATAACGCTATGATTCCACTTTCAACATCTCATGGAATCCTGGGGTTTGCAGTTTTGGGAGGGGCCAGCTGGCTCCTCCCTAAACTGCAAACCCCAGGATTCCATAGGAGGTTGAAAGTGGAATCATAGCGCTATAACAGCCTAGTGCGGAAATGGCTTAAAACTAAAACACAGCACTAGAACACAAAACTAAAACATTGAGCACTGACTAGCTAAAACACTAAACACTGACCTACTAAAACATAAGAGGGCTCTGATTCACCCCAAGCCAAACTGGACTGAAAGAAAGAAAAATAAAAACATTCCACTGTTACAGATCCAATTAAATAATTCTACATGAATTACTAATAACCACAGCCACAAATAACTATGTTTGTTCCTGCAAACAAGGTAGTAAAACGCGGGTTAGACAATGCTACTGTTAGGTAGGTCTGTAATTGGCTGGCCAACCAAACCCCAAGGGTGCACACCGATGGCTTCTCTTCATCCTCGAAAGTAGTGACTAGCGGGGTGCCACAGGGTTCTGTCCCGGGCCCAGTGCTATTCAACATCTTTATCAATGACTTGGATGAGGGAATAGAGGGCATTCTTATCAAGTTTGCAGATGACATCAAATTAGGAGCAGGAGTTGATAGGATCGGAATTCAAAATGACCTTAACAGATTAGAGAGGTGGGCCAAAACTAACAAAATGAATTTCAACAAGGAGAAATGTAAAGTACTACGCTCAGGTAGGAAAAAAATGAAATGCACAGATGTAGGATGGGTGACACCTGGCTTAACCACAGTGCATGTGAAAAAAATCTAGGAGTCTTAGTAGATCACAAGCTGAACACGAGTTAGCAGTGTTATGCCACAGCTAAAAAACCCAGGGCGATTCTAGGCTGCGTCAATAAGAGAATAGTGTCTAGGTCAAGGGAAGTAATAGTACCACTCTATTCTGGTTTGGTCAGACCCCAGCTGGAATACTGTGTCCAGTTCTGAGCGCTGCAGTCCAGGAAGGATATTGACAAGCTGGAACGTGTCCAGAAGAGGGTATATGATTGCTATGATTGTGGCATTATTGCATAATGATGATTCTACCCCTAGCCTAGTTGGCTGGCAATCAGGGCACAAGTCTATAACATTTTTATTAGGGTTGGTAGGGGGTCAGACCAGGAGAGAATCATAGAGTTGGGAGAGACCCCAGGGGCCATCCAGTCCAACCCCCTTCTGCCATGCAGGAACCCACATCAAAGCACTCCCGACAGATGGCCATCCAGCCTCTGCTTAAAAACCTCCAAAGAAGGAGACTCAACCACGCTCCAAGGCAATGTATTCCACTGTTGAATAGCTTTTGCCATTAGGAAATTCTTCCTGGTATTTAGGTTGAATTTCTTTCCCTGTAGCTTGAAACCATTGCTCTATGTTCTAGTCTCTGGAGAAGCAGAAAACAAGCTTGCTTCATCTTCAATATGACAGCCTTTCAAATATTTAAACATAGCTCTTAACCTTATTGTTACCTCTTACCCTTCTTGTCCCTGGCTAAACCTACACAGCTCCCCAAACTGCTCCTCATAGGGCATAACTTCCAGACCTTTTACCATTTTGGTCACCCTCCTCTGGGCATGTTCCAGCTTGACAATATCCTTCTTGAATTGTGGTGCCCAAAACTAGACATAGTATTCCAGGTAAAATTACCTAGCTAAGAACACTTAACTAAGCAGCTGATATAGAATCCTGGCCATTATTTATTTATTTTTTTTATGCTACTTGTGCCATAACTTTCCTGGCTATAAAATGGCTTTCCTGACATTCATAAAGCACAGTTGGGAAGATGAACACTAGGGCCATTTCTGCACTAAACTAGCACTATCTGGCCCCTTCCGAAACTGCAAACCCCAGAATTCCATAGGATGTTGCAAGTGGAATGATAGCGCTATAACAGTCTAGGGCAGAAATGGCCAGTGGCAAGACATTTGCATAAGTTTTGCATATCTTGAATTTTTTGGGGGAAAATTATTCTGCATGTGAGTTCTTTGGGTGCCAATTGTGTTATTCTAGTGCAAAGAACCAAATTATTTTTTTCGAAAACAAACATACAAGCGAACGGTTTCCAGATAGCCATAGGGTTGCTGGTGGTGGTACAAGATAGTTGTTTTCTGTACAAGATTATTTTTATGCAGTTTTATTTCACATAAGAAGACTTTTTTTTTTTTGGTGCGGAAAACAGGAATCTTGCATAAAACCCACATATATTTGTTGGAAGCATTGACTGTGGTATTCAGTGTGGGACTTACATCACCTTAAGTGGACTTAACATTTCTGAGGAATAGAATTGAGCAGTTTTGCAAGGAGCTGCTGTGAATATGAAGGCTGAGAATGGATGGGAGAATCAATTCTTCTCTGTTGCTAAGCTGCTTTTCACAGTTCTCCTCACCCAGAGAGCACAGAGATGGGTCACACTTGCACGCTTGGATCTCCTCTGTTTGCTTCTGCGCACTGTACAATTTTTGGGACCCTGTCTTCCATTGGCTTCAGCTGGCAGTGGGGGCAGAAACCCCATGTACAGCCACAATGGGGATTTCATTTCATTGCCGGCCAGGGAATACTCTGTGTAGCATTAGTCTGTGGACCCTATTCTACCCTTGGCTATGAGGGGATGCTGGATCCCATCAGCAAAAAGCCTGGAATGTCACCTCTAGGACATGGAGCAATGGCTTCAAACTTCTGGAAAAGAGATTCCATCTAAACATTAAGAAGAACTTCCTGATGGTAAGAGCAGTTTGACAGTGGAATGCGCTGCTACCCCAATGGAGTGTGGTGGAGTCTCCTTCTTTGGAGGTTTTTAAACAGAGGCTAGATGGCCATCTCTCAGGAGTGCATTCCTGCTGGGCAGAATGGGGTTGGACTGGATGGCCCTTGGGGTCTCGTCCAATTCTATGATTCTATGTTTCTTTGCTGTGTCCTATCTGGCACATCATTTACCATCATTGAAGCTGATGCTATAGCAGCAACGTGTGTCAGGTATTGAAAGAACCCTTGAAGAGGTCTGGAATGACACCAAGTTCCATATTAAGACGGCTCATCAGTATAGCCGATGATGAAGGATCATGTGAGTTGTAATCCAGTAACATTGGGAAGATTGCAGGTTGTCTGGCGATACAGTAAATGGCAGTGTCTCTTCCTTTTCCCTAACCCCTTCAGCAGTGGCTAGAAAAACAGGCGAGGGAGACTAGAAGTGCTTCCACACCACACAACTGTATCGTTTTAATATCAATAAACTCATAGCCATTCATAGGATGGCTCCATCCTATGAAAATCTGGGGTTTGTAATTTGGTGAGGGATTTAGAATTCTCTTCTAGAGAACTGTAGTGTCTGTTTACACAGTATTATAACTACGAAACTACAAATCTCAAGATCATGGTGGATGGAGCCTTAACAGTTAAAGTGCTATCAAACTGCTATAATTCTACAGTGTGGATACACCCTTGGCTGCTGCCAAAGATGTAGGAGAAGAAGGGGGGAAAGAGAGAGAGAGATTGCTATTTACTGTTTACCAAGTAATCATTTATCCTCTCCATATTAACGTAATTTCTTTCAAAACAAAAATGACAGTGTTAAGCCACAAGTTGGATGCTTCGCACACTGCGTTAGATGCTTAGAAATGAACGCCTGATTACCTGGCCTACCAAATGTTTGAAAAGCACTGATTTATTTGTTGTTTCCATATGCAAAAAAGTGTGGAGATGCCTATCACTCGGAGCCTGGGAGGTTAGCTTGAAAAAGGAGTTCATGCAAATGAATTCTCAAATAGCGTGTCCTTGAAGACTTCAACATATCGTCCTTCAGTCAAAACTCGTTGGGTGGCTTTCAACATTTCAAAACACAAGAAGAGGAATTGAAAACATACCAAAGAATGGAGTAAAAGCAACGTACATACCTAGAAAATGCATCATCGTAATATGACAGATCGTAATTGTAACCAAACGAGAAACAAGGTTGCCTGGTGTCGAAATAACATCAACGCAAGTGCCCAGATTCCACCAGTGGAGAACAATTGACAAATGAGGCATCACATCTGAGAAAGCCTCACCTGGAGTATCTCAGATGGTGGTTGAGCTGCCAGGTCTCTGGGCACTGTCTGAAGTCTCAAGGAAATGCTGTTTTTTCTCCGGCTCTCCAGGTGGGGAGGCAAATTGGGTTACCAGAATTTCAAAATAGCAATAAGGGACAATTGATGTTCATGACATGTGGCAGCGAGGCATGGATTTGACAATTAAGAAGCCTGAACCGTATTCCGTGATTTTAAATTGATCTCAGTGGGGTTTCCAGCTAAGTGGGATTCTTAGCACTGAGAATCAGTTTGCCTGTCTGTGCACTGTGCGCTCCAGTTCCACCCAAAGTAAACAGGAATTTGCCCAATTATAGATCTGCCTGATGAAGCTGATTAGTCAGGGATAATTTAGCCACAGGGGTCCATGTACTAGTAATGTCCCGATTAGACTACTGTAAGACCCTCTACATGGGATTGCCCTTGAAGCTGACTCAGAGACTGCAGATGGCACAAAGTGTAGCAACTAGATTGCTGCCAGGAATATCATGTAGAATCTATATAAGAATTTTAAAGGGATTGCATTGTCTGCCAATACATTTTCAGACTAAATTCAAGATGCTGGTAATAAAATTTAAAGCCCTGAATTGGTTGGGAACACTCAATAGTTCAAGGACCGCCTCTCTCTATAGGCAACTTGCCTGAGATTTAAGGTCTGAATCCCATCGGTCAGGGCAACACACTGTGCGAGGACATGGAGTAGTGTTACCCTGTTTACTGGGGGTCCCAGGAGGGACACCAAAATGTGTTCAACTATAGGTGGGGAAAATTAGCTCAGAGCACTGCTTAGCGTTATGAGAGGCAGGGTAACTTAGCAGGATCTTGTAACCCAGTGTTTACAGGGTCAGGCCACGTCAAGGAGCAGACCGGCTTGAAAGCAATGAATGTTCTTTATTAAATACAGGCACACAATGTAAGTAACACAAGCACACAGATAACTAAGGAAAATAAAGGTGCGAGTAAGATGGCGGGATTTTCAGAGGGAAATTTGGTTTGGGTGATACGACACCTGTGCCTGAAGCCTGGAAGAAGATAGAGAGCGATGCTGGGGTTCGGCGTATCTCAGCACGTGGAGCTGAGGGGAAGCTCGCCAAGCAAAGCGGCAGCAAGGCAGTCTGGAACTCAGGAGTGATCCGAGGAAGGTCTCGGAATCAGAGGTTTTTATAGGGAGAAGTTTGACTTCAGGCTACACCTTACTCGGGGAAAAATGAGTTTTGGGTGCGAGACAATGTCTCCGAAAGGTCACAATTTAGCATGATTGAGTTAAGTCCGAACTGACCAAGAGGTAGACTGTATGCAAATGCTCAGTGCTTGGCATTTAAGCTTCTAGCTTGCCAAGTTACCTGCTCGGGGCAGGGAGTCTTTTGTAAGCAGCGTGCATACATAATGAGATGTTTGCAGAGAGGTCTCCTAAAGCGGTGATCTGGCTATTTCTGGCCTGCCTGCATGGTCTTGGGATATTGCAGCGTTTGATGGCCGAGCCTAGTTCTGGGCTTGTCTGGGGGCCTCTCAAACACGTGGAGAGGGGTGGTATGGTAAGGCCGAATTATGATATCAAGGTGATATCTAGTGCTATTGCCAGGTAGGCCTAAACTGCAGTAACAGTAGGGCCTTCTTTGCTGTGGCACCCCGGTGACCGGAACATCCTCCCTTTGGAGACCCAACTGGTGCCGACATTGCTGCTGTTTAGGCACCAAGTGAAAACACGGTTCTTTATGAAAGCTTTTGGAGCCTAGCTGATTTTACAAAAACCCTCCTATGCACATGGTTTCAATTCAGTTTAAACCATTTTAAAACTTTCAATCTGTCTTTTAATTTGTTAATTGTCAAATATGTTTTTTAGCAGTTGAAAAATTATTTTAATTATCTGTACTTTTAAACATTTTGTTAGATTGGTTTTATTGGACACCGCGCCAATGTCATTAGATAAAGGGCAAGTTGCAGTTATTCTACTACATAAAATAAATGAATTAATAGTGTTCCGGGTACACGGCTTGCTGTAAGTCGGGTATCTATACTTTATCTGAGAAATCTCCCAGGAAGCAGTACTGAAGGAGAAGGTCATTTAACTTTTTTTTTAAAAAAAAAACAACAACATTTTTATAGAAGATAACAGATTACAGAAGATAACTAAATCAGGGACTGGAAGGTGTTGGAAATGTGATGAAAAAATTGGGTCCTTTTTTCATATGCGGTGGATTTGTGGAAAGGCAAGGAAATACTGGAAGAGGGTACATGATGAAATTCAAAGAATATGTAAAGTGAACTTTGAAATGATACCGGAGTTTTATTTCTTAAACATGCCAGGCCAACATAGACAGATAAGAAGTCATCAGAAGAGACTGTTATACTTGATAACAGCAGCGAGGTTGTTGCACGCACAACATTGGAAAGAAAATAAAGATATAAATCTAGAAGAGTGGAAGATGAAAGTTTTAGAGATGGTAGAAACAGAAAAATTAGCGTCCTCTTTGAAAAATAAACCAATACAGAATTTTGAAAGGGAATGAAAAGGAGTATTGGACTGGGTAAAGATATAGAGTTATAAGATGGAGAGATATGGAAACAAGATAAAGGGTAATTGTTTTAATTAATAACAGAAATGTAATTGCTCTTCTTTTGTGTAAACAGAAATAATGTAGGTTCAACTGGAGAAATATAAGCAGAAGTGGGGGAGGTGGGATACATTTAAAGAAGATGTAACCCACTCATTCCTTTTTTATTTGGTAATTAAACTTTAATAAAAACATTATAAAAACATTTTTATCACATGTCTTTAGTATATAAAACAATATGTAGGGGAATTAGAAAAACAGTCGGTAAGTAAACAGACAAATTCTCATGTTGAACCTAATACTAAATTAAACTAAACTACAACTAAATTCAAAAGGGGCCAAAGATACATATAAATGACTTCTAACTCACCAGCTTTTGGTTCTAAAATAATCTATAAGATATACTTCTAGTCTGCCTGTCATTATCACACTACTGCCTAGTATTTAATAACTATCAGCTTAACCTTCGAAACCAGTAACTGATTTTTTCTTCCAACAGTCTCTTAGATACACAATCAATTTATCCCGATCATTTTAAAGTTTAATCAAAGAGCCTTCCTTAATTAAAATAGTTAATTTCTCCATTTCTGCCAAATCCAGCATCTTCAACAGCCAGTCTTCATGTGAAGGAATATCCGTACTTTTCCATTTCTGTGCACATAACATTCTCGCCGCTGCGATCACGTGGTGAAAAATTCTTCCTAACTTCTTATCAGTCTGTTCATCACTCAGACGCAATACAAAAAGTCCAGGTTTGAATTGAGTCTTTGCATTTAAGATGTCTTCCATCAGTCTATGGCCATTTCTGTACTAAGCTGTTATACTGCTATTATTCCACTTTCAACATCCTATGGAATCCTGGGGTTTGCAGTTTAGGGAGGGGCCTTAGAGGCACTGATTTATTTAATTGTTGTTTCTCTATGCAAAAAAGTGTGGAGACGCCTATCACCCTTAGAGGCCCTTCCCTAAACTGCAAACCCAGGATTCCATAGGATGTTGAAAGTGGAATAATAGCACTATAACAGCCTAGTGCGGAAATGGCCTATGTATCATCACCCAGAACTTCTTCGTTTTCTTACAGGTCCACCACATGTGATTAAAAAAAAAATCCTTCTGTTTCATCACATTTCCAAGAAACATTTGAGCAACCTTTATATATTTTACACAATCTTTCTGGTGTTAAGTGCCGTCTATATATCATTTTCTAGAACATTTTCTCAAAGATCACAAAAAGAAGGTTAGTTTTTGTAGGTGAGGTCAAAGACTGTCCATCTCTGCACTTGGAGAGCTTAGTCCTAGGTTTCCCTGGCTCAGTGCAAAGCAGTTCCTATGTGTGTTGAGGTTTTGCAGTGTAAATGCAACAAACAAATCCAGGAATGAGTAGAAGGGACTGGGGAAGAAGATGATGGATGCATTCATTGGGGCCCCTTGTGCCATTTGGAGCAGAGCAGGGAGTAGCTTGCCAGGGTTGTGTCTTATGACCCTTTTTGTTTATCAGCCCTGGCAACAGCAGAACATGGATCAGGGCGGAAGGGGGGCGAATCGCTGAGGGCTGGCAGTACCAGGCCTGAAGACCACTTTCTAGGATCTAGGACTCTTAATAGACCACAAGCTGAACTTGAGTCAGCAGTGTGATGTAGCAACTAAAAAAGCCAATGTGATTCTGGGCTGCCTCAATAGGAGTTTAGTGTCCAGGTCAAAGGAAATGATGGTATCACTCTATTCTGCTTTGGTCGGACCCCGCCTGGAATCCTGTGTCCACTTCTGGGAACAGTAGTTCAGGAAGGATACAGACAAGCTGAAATATGTCCGGGGGGGGGGGGAGGCAACCAAAATGGTAGAAGGCCTGGAAAGCATGAAGCCCTATGAGGAGAGGCTTAGGGAGCTGGGGATGTTTAGCCTGGAGAAGAGAAGGTTAAGAGGGGACATGATGACTATGTTTAAATATTTGAAGGGATGTCATGGGGAAGATATAGCAAGCCTGTTTTCTGCTGCTCCAGAGACTAGGACATGGAACAATAGCTTCAAACTTCAGAGAAAGAGATTCCACCTAAACATTAGGAAGAACTTCCGGACAGTGAGAGCAATTTGAAAGTGGAATATGCTGTCTTGTAGTGTGTTGGAGTCTCCTTCTTTAGAGGTTTCTAAACAGAGGCTGGAAAGCAGGGGGTTGGACTTGATGATCCTTGGGGTCTCTTCCAACTTTATGATTCTATGATTCATGTCTATTTCCATCACAAGCTGGCCCCAAAGCAGCGTCAGACCCACTTCCCAAACCTTGTCTACCCTGCTTCTGCAACATCACAAGGATCCACTCTTATGGCATCACATGAGACCACCTGTGTAGCATCACACAGCCACACACACCCTAATCACAAGTTTGGGTTGTGAAATTTCAGGGGATGGAATGCTGATGCAGGTCTGGATAATTGAGATGGTGAGGGAAACTGGAGACGGGCTTCTGATGAGGATCTTAGACAATGTCATGGAGAGAAGACAGGTGAACCTCCAGGCACCCTGATCCTAACTTCTGAAAATCTTTGAATGGAGACGGAGGCCATTTCCGCACTACACTCTTATAGTGCGATTATTTCACTTTCAACATCCTATGGAATCCTGGGATTTGCAGTTTTGGGAGGAGCCAGCCAGCCAGCCAGCCCCTCCCGAAACGGCAAACCCCAGAATTCCATAGGATGTTGAAAGTGGAATCATTGCTCTATAAGAGTCTAGTGTGGAAATGGCCTTTAACTGCCAAAGTTTTATCCTATGTAATCCTGGGATGAGAACCCACATTGTCAGTATCACCATGATGATGGAGCTCCATTGTCACAGTTATGTCTGATGACGCCATTTCTCCAGAAGCTACTCTTGCAGCCTGGTAGTTTCCCAGAAGAAGTATTTCCAGGGCACTGGAAATTGGAGTGCTGGGAAATGGTGTCTTTGATGCCCCACCGATTGTAAGGTGCCTTGAGAACGGGCAGCTGGAGACACCCCTTGGGGTCCTGCCACAACTGCTTGTTCCGGGATTCCCTGTGACTGTGTCCTAAATCTAGCTTACAACATTATGACTAACAGGATGGTAACCATTAATTTCAATCAGTTTTTTAAAATGCCAGTAAATCATAGAATCATAGAAATGTAGAGTTGGAAGAGACCACACAGGCCATCCAGTCCAACCCCCTGCCATGCAGGAACACCCTCAAAACATTCCCGACAGATGGTCATCTAGCCTCTGCTAAAAACCTCCAAAGAAGGAGACTCCACTACACTCCAAGGCGGCAGATTCCACTGCCGGACAGCCCTGACTGTCAGGAAGTTCTTCCCGAGGTTCAGGTGGAATCTCCTTTCCTGCAGCTTGAATCCATTGCTCCTTGTCCTGGTCTCTGGAGCAGCAGAAAACAAGCCCTCTCCTTCCCCTACATGGCGTCCCTTCAAATATCCCTTCTAATGTAATAATAATGACAAAAATACAAATACAGTACATTGCAGTTAAAAAACATTTTGCAGCAGACAATCAACACTCAAAAGACCTGGGTAAACAGAAAAGCCTCCACCTGCAAGTGGAAACAGAGCAGAGAGGGAGTCAAGCTAACCTTCCGAGGGAGGGAATTCTAAAGCTTTGGGGAAGCCCCTGAGAAGGCTCTTTCCCATGTCCTCATAAATGTGCCTGTGATGGTGGTGAGACTGAGAAAAAGCCCTCTCCCAAAATCTTAAAGCACAGGTAGGCTCATACTGGGAGGTACAATCTTTCAGAGAGTCTGCAGCCAAGCTTTATAGCTCGTAAGCGGCATTTTGAATTGTACCTGGAAACAAACCAAGTGTGCAATTATTCTGGGCCTTCAGTAGGGATGCACTGAGGTGAAGAAAGCAGGGCTTACATTTTGCATGCATCACCACTCTGGAGAAGGTCTTCAGGTTTTTCCTTTATTATTTTCAATTTGGCCTTGTTCAGGGGAAAGTGCAACATAGGATCCGAGTGGTTTGTTGAAGAAGGATGGCCTTGGCTGATCAAAAAGGCAACAAAAGCCAGCTAGGAGGAGTTGTAACAGCTAATTGGAGTCTGTTTTTTTCAGGTACTGAGGTGGTCCAGCCGCAGGATTTTGTTTCAGTAGTAACAGGAGAATCCCTGAAGCTGGAATGCCGGGTGGCCGATAAACTTCTACCTGGGCCTGTGAAGTGGTTCTTGGGAAATGATCCTAATCGAAAACTGATCTATGAAGACAACTTGCATGACAAGTTGGAGAAAGTTACAAGGTGCAAAAAAGGTTCTGGCACAGATTTCACCATCATCCTCCATAATGTCACTCTTGAGGATGCTGGGACGTATTACTGTGTGAAGCAGAATGCAAAAACTCAAGGAGACTGGAAAAGTGGACATGGAACTCAGGTGGTTGTGAAAGGTGAGTGGTGGAAGCTAGGGCAAAACTGATTTTCTTTGCAGTTATTTATTTTGCTGTTTCAGACCATCCTTGTTGGTGTTTAAAGTGGATCAGGTTCCAGCTTTTCAGGGACCCCATAAGGTTGATCTTAACATACCTCCAACCACCCATGTGCCAACCTTCTAATGCCTGCAACAGCTTCATGTTCATCTCATGGGCACAGCTTATACTTTTGATAACTGGCCATAGTGCTGTAAAAAGACTAGGCTCCTGGCCCATTGAAAACCTGTTAGTTTCGGACTCTGGGAGAGCAGAGTTCAAATCTCAGACCCTCCAAATGACTCAGTTTGGGAGGAACAGTCTCGGTTTATCTTCTGTTGCACCACTTTTTCACCTACTTTTAAAACCTCCCCATTTCTCTCTCTCCCTTCCGCTTTCCCCTTTGTCCTCAACTTACTTAAATTGCTGTCAGCTGAGTTCATGGTTCAAAAGTCGTTTACACTCAGTTAACTCAGAAGGGGAAGAGGAAGGGAGAAGGCAGAATCTTGCCCTTCCCAGTAGAATCATAGAATCATGGAACTGGGAGAAACCCCAAGGGCCATCTAGTCCAACCCCATATTGCCATGCAAGAAGATACAGGCCATTTCCGCACTAGACTGTTATAGCGCTATTATTCTACTTGCAACACCTTATGGAATCCTGGGGTTCGCAGTTTCGGGAGGGGCCGGCCATTAATTGATAATGGGTGAATTGATAGGGAAAATTAATTAGTAGACATTAATATGAATAGGCATTTTGGAAAGTGATTCATAGCAATAATTACTCAGCACCAAATCAAACAAATAATTATAAATCACTAAAAGTGACCTCATATAGCTACCTCATTACATCTGAGTGGGTGGAATTTAAAGTTCTGCTTGAGCATAGAGTTGTACAGCCAAAGAATAACAGAGCTGCAAGTGGCCTCATGGGCCATCTTGTACAACCCCCTGTTTTTGTACAATTTTCTAGTTTATCTAAATGCTTTTGAATTCTGTTCCTATCTTCCAAGGTGTTAGCCATACCTCCCAGTTTTCTGTCATCTGCAAACTTGATAAGGGATTCCCTCTCATCTAAGTCATTGCCCATTTCCGCACTAGACTGTTATAGTGTTATTATTCCACTTTCAACAACCTATGGAATCCTGGGGTTTGCAGGCCTCTCCCTAAACTGCAAACCTCAGGATTCCATAGGATGTTGAAAATGGCCATTGATAAAAATGTTGGTCAGTAATGACCCTAGGATAGAACCCTGAGGCACTCTACTCAAGACCTCCCAGTCTGAAATGCAGCCACTGATGACAACTCTTTGAGAATGGTTTTCTAACCAGTTATGGATCCATCTGACAGTGTTACCATCTGTTCCATTTTAATCAGTTTGCTGGTCAAAACATTATGGAAGACCTCATGAAATGCTGTGCTGAAATCGAGATAAATGACATCCACAGCATTCCCACCATCTACAAAACTAGTGACTTCATTAACTCAGCTGGGCTCTTTCTGCCCTATATAGAAGGCAGTTTTCTACTAGATATTCCTATAGCTATTGAGTGGTAAGAAGAAGGTACAGAGCACCTAGTTAATGTTTAGCTACACTTCTGGAGCCAGGAGAAACAGGAGTTGCTTCCTTCCGGATCTCCACTAGGTACACTGAAGATACAGAAAGGTGATGGTTCCTCTACTTTCCTAGCTGCAGCTGGAGATGAAGAGTAGCTGTGGTTTAGGGAGGGGCATTTAGAATTCTCAGCCAGAGAGCTCCTGTGTTTCACTAAACTATATATCCCAAGATTCCACAGGATGCAACCACGGTAGCAGGACATGAGGGTAACTATACTCTCCATCTTGCAGTCCCCTCAGACAGATACACAAAGGTACACTGTCTCTGATACTGGTGATGACATATAGCCATCTTGATTAGTAACCATTGAGAGTTTCATCTTCCATCAATTTATCAAATCTCCTATTTTGAAATTGTGACCTGTCAATGGAAGGAGAGCAATGATGGGGCCATCGCGGCCTTCCTAGGGAGGAACTTCCAAAGTCTGGGAGCAGCCAATGAGAAGGCTGTCTCCCTTGTTCCCACCAGGCAAGCCTGAGAGGATGGTGGGACAGAGACAAGGGTCTATCTAGATGATCTTAGAGCTCTATTGGCTCATAAAGGGAGACATAGTCCTTCAAATCTTTTAAGCATACACAAGATGCCATGTTCCATTGTTGGTATCCCCAGTTAAAAGAGCTTCAGGTAGACCTCCTTCTGCCTGAGAGACCCTGAACGGTTGCTGCCACTCAGCTTGGAAAATTGACCTTTTGGGATGACAGTTTTCAAAATCCAGCTTAGCATCATGTTGGCTGAGGTGGGGACTCTGGGAGTTATAGTTCACAAGTAACATTCTGAAGCATGTGAAGATGCTTGAACTGTCAGATTGAATATTCAACCTGACACTGCTGTGTTTATCTCTAGTTTCCAACACTGATGACTATATCCTTCCGATAGTTGTCTGCATCCTTCTTGGTGTCTTGCTTGCTACAGGCATTTACTTCTACATCAGGAAGAAAAGAGGTAAGTGGCTGTGGATTTCAGAGCCTATAATATTTAGATATGTGGGGCAGAATAGGCCAGGAGAGGGAGACCACAGGTTCGAATCCTTACTAGGGATGAAGAATATTTTAAAAAAGAAAACAAGAAAAGAAGGGGAAAAAATTAAAAAAATTGGTTGAGAATGTGTTTCTCAAGTGACTAGAAACATTGGTGAGAATAATACTGGACTGATGCAAATATTCATAGTTTGGGACTTTTTCTATATAAAATTCACACCCAGTTGTTCCCCCCAGAAAACAGCATTTTCTCTGCACAGAAAATTGTATTTTCCAGAAAATGCTGTTTCTTGCACAAAAAAATCCATAAAGCAACCATTTTGCACAGAATAAGTCTCCAACAATGAATGGCCTTTGAAAACTGTGCAGTTTTTGGTTTTAAAGATTTTACCAGAATCAGAACATAGTTAAAATTACTCATTGCTTCCTTTGAGAAGAACATGAGGGAAGGACTAGATCCCTAATCCCTACTCAGCTATGACAGTCATGAGATGATGACGAGGGAGAAGATGTCTCTCAGCCTGTCCTCCAAGGATCAGATTTGGACCGGGGAGAGGCAGGTGCTGTGGCAGCTGGTGGCTTCCGTGTCAGTGGAGTGATGAAACCACTCCAGGTTTCAGTCTGAACTTTAAAGGAGCTCCCCAAGGTGCAGAAGTCTATCCCCAAAATAAGTTCAGCACCTTGGATAGTTCCTTCAAACTCCAGCTAAAACTTGGAAGAAATCACTTTGCCGTGGGATCCAGTAACTTCTATTGCCCCCATTCAGATCTCCATTTGGGGGGCTAGACCAGCCCTACAGAGCTGTTGCTATGAGGATGTCATGACCTCTTTTCGGGACATCCCTGCTGCCTTAATCTCCTCGGACGAAAGAAGGGATTTAAATGAAATAAGTACCTTCAAATTAAATTTCAGAAGCCATGTAATTAATCCTGCCCTCTCTTCTCCTGTGTGTCTCTATCTAGGTTGGAACTGTTGCACCTCAAGGTCTGTCTAAATTATATATCCTTTAATTAACTTTTCCGAGTATTCCGAGGGAGATGCATTGAACATTAGGGGAGTAGTCAAAGTAATTTGGCAAACCGGTACCTCCACAACAGCTTGGATTCAGAGAATATGACACCAGCCGTTTTATGCAAACAACACAACTGGGTCCTCTTTGGACTTAATGTTTCCTTAACAGCCTCTGCTAGGTCTGCATGCCAAATAGCTTTTGAATCTGAGAGGAGTTTACAGCGCAGTTTCTGACAAGCCATGAGGGTCCTACAGCTGGTGGGGCATGGAATCTGCTCTAGTTTTCAAACTGAACTTTTATCCAAGGACTTTTCTTTTTTTTTTTTTTGGAGATTGGCTTCAGCATCTTGGGTTCAGCACCTCAGATGTTCAGACTCAAACCCAGAGTGGATTCACTGCTCCACCAACCCTGTGGCCACCCATGGTCTGTTGTGGCAGCGTGGACAGGAGAGACATGAGAGAAAGCATCACCCTGGGCATGTCCCAACCTCTGGGCATAGGTGACATCTCTCCATGGATGCCAGGCAAAGTCCTGAAGATCGAAACCAACCCTTTTGGCTAAGGCAGCCAGCGTTCTGCGCCAAGAAATGTTGAAACCTGTTATTTGCATAAATTTGGCTTCTGGGCTTCATTTATTCTCCCTGTTTCAAGAGACAAATTGTGGCTGAATGATGCAGGAGGCCCGAGACGGAGTCCCTTGATCTTTCTATTTGTATTTTCCATCCATATGCTATTTGTGCTTTAATGCATCTGCAGGGACTGCCAAACTTGATTGGAAGAGTGGAGCCAGCAGAGCATGGAAAATTTACTTTTGTTGGCTGGGGGATTCTGGGCGTTATCATTTGAAAGAAGAGCTGATGGAAATTGTGCGAGCGAGGAGACGAGAGTGCAGGAAGCCTAGCCGTGCCTTCTCTGCCACCCTCTCCCCTGAAATACAACTCTCTCTCAAAAGACATTATGTTATTTCACAATTACAGATCCAACTAAGTAAACCTACTAGAAATATTAGTGGTCAGCACCATAAATTATTGCATTGTTATATTTCTTATTGCTCAAAAAGTCCAGAAATGGTTTCCAGTCTTTCAAAAATAAAAATCTTCAGTTAACTTATCCTTTTAAACCCACTTTAAATTGGCAATTTGGGTCTACTCAGCAATCTTAACAATCCATTTTTCTGTTATCAATGCTTCAGTCCATTTCCAAGTTTGAACTAAGAATATTCTTGATGCTTTTATCATATAACAAAGAAATAGTATGTATTTACTGCCCGATTCCTTATCCATAATACCCAACAAAAACATTTCTGGTGACATTAAAAAATCCACCTTTAAAATTTTCCTGATTAACATGTGAATTGTGGACCAATCACTTGTCACCTTCTTACAAATCCACCACAGGGGTGGTATTTTTTCTACACTATTCTACACTACACTGTTTTCTATTGCTTCTTCGACAACAACTATGGCTTGTCACGCAGTTCAGCCTTCCCCAACCAGGCTGCCTCCTCCGGGAGGAATTGGACTACAACTCCCATCATCTCCAGCCGGCATGACCAGTGGATGATGGGATTTGTAGTCCAACACACCACAAAGGAAGCTGGCTAAGGAAGGCTTGCCCAATGGTTATTGCCGACAACTACTCCCTAACACTCCCACCATTCTGAGAGAAGCCAGATCTCTTGTGGAACATACAAAGAAGTTTGCAAGGGTGGAAAATAAAAGCACTTTTTTGTTAATTTTTTTTTAAATGATAGCAGTGGGAAGATGATGAGTTCTGGCTTTTCCAGGCAGGAGATCTGGGCTTCTTTGTTCACTAATCTCGTACTGAGAGAGAGGAGGGAAAAAATGGTTTGCCTATAAACAGCCCTGAGTACTGTCAAGATTTAAAAAGAAGATAAAATGCAAGGTATCCCCGAGGGGCTTCTAATTTGTATTTTTTGTGCTTTTTCCTCCCAGGTCTGAAACTCCCCCTCCAGAGAGCACAAAAACTCCTAATCAGGTATGAGTAACCATCTTGCTATGTACTCCTTACTCCTTTACAGACTGGGAAGTCACAGAGGCAGCCTTTTGCAGGATCTGTTTTGTCTGCAGAAAGAGTAACATCAGAGCCTGGAATATTGGTGTACAGTCAGCCCTCCACATTTGCTAGGGTTAGGGGCACAGCACCTCTGCAAATGTGGAAAAATCACAAACGTCAAAATGGGTGGGTGGAAGGTGACCAAGGCATGGTGGGGAGAGGGGGCACCCAAGGTCCAAACCAGGGCCATTTCCGCATGGGACTGGTATAGCACTATGATTCCACTTTCAACATCCTATGGAATCCTGGGGTTTGCAGTTTCGGGAGGGGCCAGCCGGATTCCATAGGATGTTGAAAGTGGAATCATAGAGCTATAACAATCCCGTGCAGAAATGACCTAAGTCAGGGAAAGGAGAGGGAAAGGGGGTGAGTCAGCCCAGTGGCTCTGTCTTTTCTCTCTCACCTCCATCTCCTTCCTTGGGTGCAGGGGCATCAGGGGATGGTTTGTGGTGCTGAGGCGTCACGCTGTGAACCATCCTTAGCTGGCCATTCAGCTGCTGATGGAGGAGGAGGAAGACCCGAGGCAGGTTTTTAAAGGGTTGCACAGCCTGATTGGAGCTGCTAAGAGGGAAGGTTTCCCTGGAAAAGAAGTGCCTGAGGTGAGGGGGCTGGGGTTGGAGAAATTTGCAAAGACCATGAACCCTCTGTTTATGCAGGAACCCTTGCATAAAACAGAAAACTCGAATGCTCCATCCCATTATTGTCAATGGATGCAACATTCTCACACTCACGCCAGTGTGACAGCACATCCAGCATGTTCATTGACAATAAGGGAACACAAGATTGCATCAGCAGAGGGCGCATTGTAATCAAATCTATGGAAGGTAAACCTGCAAATGTGGAGGACTGACTGCATTTGGAAACATACAAGCTGAGCAAGAGGGAACAGAGCCAGAGATTCTCTACGCTTTCAGTGCAGGGTTAATTTTTACCAGCATGGTCATGATGTTATGTTCCACGACCAATTGTGCGACAGGTGGTAAGGCCTTGAGGTCACACCTTGCACTGGGATCAGTCAAGTCCCTCCCTCACCAAGTCAGAAGTGTGAGAGGGAGCTCTCTGTGTGCTTTCAGGGGACTGGTGGTTGCACAAGGGTCCTCCTGCTTTGGGAGGGAAAAGGTGGGATCTAAGTAAAGTTAATAATAATAGCAATCAATCTCTGAGACAGTGGGGTGATGTTTACACTAATGTAGTGGAGGGGGAATGCCTTTGGAGTTTCCCCACTGTGAATTGTGACAACATCAAACTGGATTCCCAGCATCAGCTCATTTCCCTGCGGTGAACCGACAGACCTTTTCCAGGAGCAGGTTGTTACCACCGCGTCCTGGCCTGGCCTTTGGTGAACCAAAGATATCATTTTGATATCATAATTTGGCCCTACTCTGCCACCAGCCAAGTGTTTGTGAGGCCCGCCGAACAAGCACGAAGCTAGGCATGGCTATTGCTTGCTGCTCTCACCAAAACAAGCCAGATATTGCCAGTTCTGCTTTAGGGGACCTCCCGAAACAAACACCTTCATTGCATATGCGCGCTACCACACAGGGACCCTCTGCCCCGAGAGGACCCCCTGGTGAGCTAGGTACTTAACTGCCGAGCTAGCCACATCTACATACCGGCTATACTGTTGTCAATTCGAACTTTAACTTAATCATGCAAATTCTGACCTTTCGGAGGCTTTGTCTCCAACCCAAAACCTATTGTTTTTGCCCCAGACCAGACTAGCCTGCGGTTGTTCTTTCCCTTATAAAAATCCCCCGCTTTTGAGAGCTCTTTGCAACTCTCGCCAGATCGCTTGGACTTTATTCTGCTTGCTGCCGGTCAGTTCAGCAGATTCCCCTCGGCCGCCATGCCGGGTTTCCTCTTCTTCAATCAGGCTTCTCCAGGACTACAGGACAGGTGGCGTATCACCCATTCCCCTCAAATTCTATTTCCTTTTCTAGTTAGGAGTGTGTTTGCACTTTTCTTTAATAACTGTCTAATAAATCTTAATTGTTGTTTGAACCATTTGCCTCCTCACTGACCTGACGCTGTAGACACAGGGTAAAAAGTCCTGCTGCGTTACCCTGCCTCTCGTTAGCCAAGAGAGCGCTCCAGCTAATTTCCCCATCTTTGCTTAGGTTTGGTTTGGCTAATTTCCCCGTCTTTGCTTAGGTTTGGTCCTCCCAGGACCCCCAATTCACAGGGTAACAAGGTGAGGGGACGATATGAATTCCAGTGTCTCTGAGAAATCCTCAGCAGTGGTGACTCCCCCAAGCAGTCTCCATACCAGGGAGAGCTCCTTTAAAGATCTGACTAAAACCCAGAGCAGAGTCACTGTTCCTCCAACAGAGCCATCAGTTGCTGCTGGTCCCCAGAAATCACAGACCATGAAGCAGCCAGTCCTTCCACCTACCAACCTAGTTTTTCAAAGAAGCCTACAGGTGCTTGTGTGGTTTGCTTCGAGGAGGATGTAGAAGACTCCTACTGTCTGTCTTTCTATCTGGCTGTTACTTCCTAGTTGGGCAGCAAGTATGAGGGAGGCCCATATATGTGGTTCCTCTGTGGCAGAGTGCTATGGGGTTGCAGCTCAGGGATGTGACATTGATGCTACAAGTTTGCATGAACAAGATCTTGTTTTAATCAGAGTTGTCATATACAGTTGTCACCAACTTGAACATTGTTCTTTTGGATCCAGAGAAACAAGTAATTACAGAATTAGACTATAGGACTTTCAATAAGACACACAAGAGACCAGATCTGGGTTTAAACACTTTGCATGTAGCATTTATTTAGCATATTATAAATCACAAATCAAGAGGCCTCACACACACACGCATCCACACAATACTCACACCCTTGACCCTTCACAGAGGTTGATCAGTTCTCCGCAAGAGCATGGATGTCAGTTGCAGTGCTGTTTCTGGAACACTCGCTTTGTCCGGAAGGTCCCTTTTTAAACCTTAGCAGGTGCATCTTTCTTAATGATTGATTTGTTTTCCACATTCCATCCTTGTTCACGCACTGGCACATTCTGCTTCCTGGGACTTCTTCTCCTGTTCGAACCGGGCAGTTCTTATCTTTAAGTTGGTTTTGCACATTCCGTTTCTATTATACTGTCAAAAACTCCCTTTTCTATTGTACTGTCAAAACTCAGCGTTTTTAACTTTTCTCGCTTCGTGTGTCAAATCTTCCATTTTATCATGCATTGCGGTTTCTCCATTTTCTTGTAAGACACATTCACACATAACACAGTCAGCCCTCCACATTTGCTGGTTTCACGTTTGGGAATTTGATTATTCACAGATTATTTGCTGTCACCTCTGCTGCCTCCCTGTGCCATTTTTAACAGGGACTGCAAGCCTCGTGAGACTGAGAAACTGCAAACGAGGCTTGTAAGTCCCTCTTAAAAATGTGGGGCAGGAGTGGAGGTGGCCGTAAGCCCCACCAGCCCCCCACTTCTGCCTTGTGAAGGAACTCTGATGCCTCAAAGGAAGCCGTGGTGGGTTGAATATGGCGATCATACTTTTTTGTATGTTAAATATGGTTTGAGAGGACCTAGAGTTATTCATTTTTTCCCACTTTCATGGGGGTCCTGCATCCCTAACCCCAGCGAATGTGGAGGGCGGACTATATTTTCATTCATGTGAAGAAAATGATTTTTTTAAAGTCATAAAAGTTCCGTTTGGCCACCTGTATGAGATATTCATGTTTGATCTTCTTTTATGTCAGTCACAGAATCATAAAATGTTATAGAGCTGGAAAAGACCACAAAGGCCATCTAGTCCAGCCCTCTGCCTTGCAGGACTACACTGCTAAAGTGTTCTTGAAAGATATCTATCCAAATTGTGTCAAAAGATCTCTAAAGGAGAGTGCATCTCTCAGCCCTCCCCTAAGGTGATCTATTCCGCTGATGATAGCTCTTACAGTACACAAAGGCCATTTCTGCACTAGACTGTTATAGTGCTATTATTCCACTTTCAACATCCTGTGGAATTCTGCAAAACTGCAAGACTGCTAAACTGCAAACCCCAGGATTCCATAGGATGTTGAAAGTGGAATAATAGCATTTTAACAGTTTAGTGCAGAACGGCCAAATTCTTCCTAATGTTTAGGTGGAACCTCTTCTCTTGCCATTTTTATGCCATTTTTCTGTTTGCACAATTCTGGTCCTGCTAGAGGTGCGTACATGGAGGAGGGTGAAGTTACTTTACACCTCCCACCTGGGGAAAATCTTCCATCCTCACCTCTAACTTTGAGACTTCAAGTATAGAAGCAGATATCTGCAACCATAAGGGATAGAAATTCAGTCTTTGTTTAGAATGCAATAGTTTCAGGCATATTTTGTATCTGATATCATTTTCTACGCATTCCCCCATAACTTAGAAAAAGTTATTTTTTAGGACTGGAAACAAGAAGAACGGCTTAGGGATCTGGGTATGTTTAACTTGGAGAAGAGAAGGTTAAGAGGTGGCATGATAGACATGTTTAACTTTTTGAAGGGATGTTATTTAGAGGATGGAGCAAGCCTGTTTTCTGCTGCTCTGGAGACTAGGAAATGGAGCAATGGCTTCAAACTTCAGGAAAAGAGATTCCATCTAAATATTGGGAAGAACTTACTGACAGGGCAGTTTGACCATGGAATATGCTGCCTGGGAGTGTGACGGAGTCTCCTTCTTTGGAAGTTTTTAAAGGGAGACTGGATGACCATCTGTCAGGAGTGCTTTGACTATGTCTTCCTGCATGGCAGAATGGGGTTAGATGGCCCTTGGGGGTCTCTTCCAACTCTATGATTCTAGGATTGCAACTCCCAACACCCCCCCAGCCCATGGGGGGATTCTGGGAGCTGTATTCCAAAATACAGAATAGGTTGTCTCTGCATTCTTGTGGAAGTATACACTGTCTTGGCTTTAATATCTCTCAAAAAGCATTCATAATTTATTTTTCTTTCAGCTCCCACGGGATAAAGAGATTGTCTATGCTGACCTAAAGGATCCAAAGGGATTACAAAGAACCCAGCCAAGGAAACCAGAAGAACATTCTGAATATGCTACCATACGGATAACGCAGACTGTTTCTGGGCCTGGTACTGAAGAGAGATAAGCTGCTTCTCTGACTTGACTCAAAAGCAACCTGGAATGAAACTATGGAAGTGTGTGAGAGCAGGGAGAAGGAAAGAAAGGGCTTTGCTAATTCAAGAAGGAATAGATTCTCCTGGCTGGAAGCAAAAGAAAGATGTCATCTCTCATTTCTTCACCAAACTGCTCTTTCTCAACAGAGAGGGAACTCCAAAATCTGGTGGGCTTATCTAAAATGCATTTCACAGATTTCAAGATGAAAATTGGGATGTGCACAGCCAAGCAACATCAGAGAGTAGTCAAGATGGCAAGAGTTGTTCCTGGCGGAGACCACATAAGACAGAAGATACTGCAGCCGTTTGCTTTTGCCTGAACCTGTTGGGAAGGATGAAGATGACTAAACAGAGGGTGCTATACTTTGGCCACATCATGAAATGATGTGACCCATTGGAAAAGGTGATAATGCTTGGTAAAGTGAAAGGCAGTAGGAAAAGAGGAAGGCTGCAGTACAGGTGGATTGATTCAATCAAGAAAGCCGCAGTTCTGAGTTTGCAAGACCTGAGCAGAGTTGTTGATGTCTGGGGAGTGTATAGGGCTCCCATTTGTGAGATCACCGTAAGTCAAAATCAACACCAACTGCAAAGGGTAAGATTCTGGTCTCCTCCTGCCCTCTCCCCAGTGAGTTAGCTGAGGGCAAAATACTTTTGTACTTTGAACACAGTTTGCAGCAGTTGAAATGAGCTGAGGACACGGGGGGGGGGATTGCAGAGGAGAGAGAAACTGGGGCATTTTAACAGCAGCCAAAAAAAGTGGGATGACAGAGGATTAATCAGGACTGTCCCTGCCAAACTGAGACAGTTGGAGGCTATGCAAATGGAAGGTTAAGCCTGTTGTCTGCTCTTCGTCAATTCAGATGGCTGCCATGGCATACAACACAGCTTGGAAGGGACAAATAATTAATTCCAATTTGAAGAAAAGCATAACCAGTTTATACCCAGGCTGCAGTCCTGTATAAGGTTCTGAGGAGTTACATGCCACTTGTATTATGCAGTCTCTATACTAGATATTGCTGCAGTTTTCAATGTATTTAGATCACTGTTATAGAATAGAATCATAGAGTTGGAAGAGACCCCCGGGGGCATCCATTCCAACCCCATTTTGCCATGCAGGAACCCACATCCAAGCCCTCCCTTTGACAGATGGCCGTCCAGCCTCTGCTTAAAAACCTCCAAAGAAGGAGACTCCGCCACACTCCATGGAGGCAGCAGCAGATTCCACTGCCGGACAGCTCTGACCGTCAGGAAGTTCAAAGCACATGACTGATACTCTGTTGTACAACTGCAACGCCAAAGCAAATGTGTTCCGGTACATGTTCCATATTGGATCTCCTCTGCTTGCTCCACAGTGGGGCTTCAGTCAGGGGTGTTGCTACGGGAGTGGGCAAAATGCAGGTTTTCCCAAAAAACAAGAATTCTGCCCTAGCAAATGAAATTATCCCCCATCCTCAAATTGTGGCGTGTCAGAGACGGAAAATCATTCACACCTAGAATTTTGCCATTTGTTGTGTTCACTTTCCCTGGGTCACTTTGCCTGCCTCTCTTTGTTTGGATTCCCAAACTCTATTTCTAAATGCTCAACTGTAGTTTTGCCTTTCAGCACGCTTTGAGAGCTGAAGGGAAATTTCCGTTGTGGAAACAGAATTCTTAATTGAGGGGCAATATCCTAATTTGGTGCTTGCATGGTATAGTAGTTTGAGCATTGTCCTATAACCCCAGAGACCAGGGTTTGATTCCCACTCAGACATGGAAAACCCACTGGGTAACCTTGGATGCATCACAGACTCTCAGCCCCAGAAAATTCCATGATAGTTTCGCCTTAGGTTTGCCATAAGTCAGAAATGACTTGACAACAACAATGACAACTACTACTACTACATCCCTCATTCTGATTTCCTGTTGCACCCCTCATGCCCTATTATGGAATAAATGAAGGCCTCTCAGGGATCATGTAGCCCTCATCCGATGTGCATCAGTACCATGTTCTGGTACAGTACTTTACTGATTTTTGCAAAACAGTTATCCCTTTGAAAAACTGTAAACTGCACCAGTAACTGACAACTGGGGCCAGGAGGGGAGACTTGGATCTATTACAGCACCTTAATAAGTAACTTTTCGTCTCCAGTCTCCAGTATGCTTGTCATTATCTTTGCATGACCTCTAATTGCATTGATTTCTGAAGGAGAGTCCCAGTTAATCTTCTGTCATCCCACTTTTTCAGCTGCTTTTAAAATGCCCCAGTTTCTTTCTCCTCCTCCAGCTTTCCCCCTTTGTCTTTGGCTTAGTTCAATTGCAACAAACAGAGTTCAAAGTGCAAAAGTAGTTTGTACTCAGTGAATTCAGTGATGGGGGGAGAAGAGGGGCAGAATCTTGCCATTCCTTGATGACTCAGGCAAAAGCAAACTGCTGTGGTCTCTCCTAGTTTGTGTGTTCTTCCTCATTAACAACTTTTGCCATCTTGACCACACCCTGACGCTGCTTGGCTGAACGTGTCACAGACTCCATCTGTGAAATGTTGGAGGGTTTGATCCTCTTTGCAAGAAGCCTGAAAGGCAGAGGCAAGGGTCAAGGAAATGACTGGAGAAAGGCTGGACACGGTTTCACTCCATTCCTTTCTCTCAGCCCCCTTGCTGGGGGTCATTACGTGGCCACTTAAAGAGGAGAGTGTCCACTCTGATGATTTAAAAAAGAAATGAAAAGCAGAGTATCCTTATGAAAGCAAACCCATGAGAGGCTAAGCCAAGCCATCCAGAGCTAATTAATTTCATTACGAGGCAAGCAAAGCCACGGCGGCAAAGAGAGAGGGAGAGAGGAGGGTGTCCCTAGGAGGCTGATGAGGGTGATGTATTTTCAGACCGAACGATGGAAATCAGATGACGCATTGTGGCGGAATCATGCTCGTAGCGTAGTGAGCGCCTAGGAAAGACGTGTTTGAGCTCTCCTCCTTTGCAGCAAAGCAGCCCCTTGCCCTGCAACAGGGGATGTGCCGGCGGCAAATCTTATTCAGCTCCCTTGCCGCTCCTTTCCCTCTACCTATATTTGTAAAGGTTTCCTGTGCTCCCCAACAGAGTCTCTTTCAACCGAATCAACAACAACAGTGGCGGTGCAGCCTCTCCGCAGATGTTTGGCTAACAAGTTGGCTGAGTGGGGAGGCAGTGGATGGAGGCTGCCAGCTTTAGCCGAGGGGAGCTGGTGGCGCTGTAGCACCGTTGTTGCTCAGGAGCAGACCGAGAGCCTTTCCCTGAGTTGACAGAAGCCTTTTGATCAAAATTGCTCCAGGCCCAAAACACTGCTGCAGGGCCGGGCAGGCCAACACGAGCGGAAGGCTCCCTTTGGAGCAATGGTGCCCTCTGGTGTTTGAAGGGAAGACAGGTTGGGATCCCCCCCCCCACTGCCCTCCTTCTTCTCTGCTTCTTCTTGAAGGGGCGGTGGTGGCCCCCTTTGGCTCCTTAATTGCATTAAAGCTGTCCTTGCGTAACATGGCTTCACAAGCTGGCTTCCTGGCCAGGAGCTCATAATCACACACTTGGAGCTGGCGGGAGGGATCTCTCTGCTCACCGCCTCGTTCTCCTGCGTGGCAGATGGTAAGGGAGGGCTGCTCTTTGTGCAGGCAGCGTTCTTCATTTGCAAAGGGACCCGAGGGGACAGCCGTGCCACATCTTGCTCCCAGCCTTGCCCTGCCCAAAATGCAGGACAACACACATTGCTCTCCCTGTCCTCATATCAGCCAAGAATAGAATCATAGAATTCTAGAGGTGGAAGAGACTAGCGGGGCCATCCAGCCCAACCCCATTCTGCCCTGTAGGAATACATAAACAAAGCACGCCCAAGAGATGGTCATCCAGCCTCTGCTTAAAAACCTCCAAAGAAGGAGACTCCACCACATTCCCAGGCAGCGTATTCCACTGTTGAACTGCTCTTACTGTCAGCTAGTTCTTTCTAATGTTGAGGTGGAATGTTTTTCCCTGTAGTTTGAATACATTGCTCTGTGTCCTAGTCTCTGGAGCAGCAGAAAACAGGCTTGCTCCATCCTCCATGTGACATCCCTTCAAATATTTAAACATGGCTATCATGTCCACTTTTAACCTTCTCTTCTTTAGGCTTTACATACCCAGCTCCCTGAGCTGTTCTTCATAGGGCATGCTTTCGAAGCCTTTGACCATTTTGGTCCTTCTCTGGACACGTTGCAGCTTGTTAATATCCTTCCTGGACGGTGGTGCCCAGAAATGGACACAGAATTTCAGCCAAGTCCAAAGCAGAATAGAGTGGGACTATTACTTCCCTTGAATTAGACACCATTATGGATGCAGCCTAGAATCATCTTGGCTTTTTTACCTACTGCATAATACTGTTGACTCGTGTTTACCGTGTGGTCTGCTGAGATTCTTAGATCCCTTTCACACATGACATCAGGACTGGTATGTTGTTAATCTCCACATGGAGAGTCATGCATTGATCGTGCATGGCAACGGGAACATTGTGCAACAGAACTGTTGTTGTTATTTGCAGTCAAGTTGAATTCAACTTATGTTAACCTTACAAATGAGAGACCTTCAAGAGCCCAATCATCCGGCCCGCTAGCCATTTCATGTGGCCCTCACACCTCTCCTGCAGCTGCGGTAATGCCCCGCCTGGTGACCCCAATCCCCACATTGCAGGCCTCTGGCTACTAGTGTTCTGAAGAGTGGCCCAGCAGCCAGCACGTGTGATCTACTTCTACTTCTGACTGCTCCTCTGTCCAAGTCTCACCCTTAGAGCATTGCCATGGGTTACCATGACAATACTCCATGCTGCTTGTGAGAGTTGGACAGAGGAGCAGTCAGAAGTAGAAGTAGACTGCAGGTGCTGGCTGCTGGGCCCCTCTTCAGAATACCGGCAGCCAGGGCTCCACAATGTGAGGATTGGTCTCACCAGGTACAGAGAGGGGCGGGGGGCAGAAAGAGCCACAGGGGAAAGGAAAGCAGAAAGAGGCACAGAGAGGGGCTAGGGGACAGAAAGAGGCGCAAAGAGGGGCTGGGGGGCAGAAAAATCATTATTTAAACTGATAAAAGAGTAGATACATTTATATAGACCCAAGATGAAATTGCGTTTGACACCCTTGATCTAGAGCCTTGCTCAGGTCTTACAGACTGAGGGTGGCTGTGCCTTCCTTGATGGAACCAATCCTCCTGTAATGCAGTCTCCCTTTTTTCCTACTGCCTTCCACTTTACCAAGCATTATCTCCAGTGCGTCATGATATGTCCACAGTGTGACAGCCTCAGTTTAGTCAACTTCACTTCTAGTGAGAGTTCAGGGCTGATTTTTCTCTAGAACCCATTTATTGGTCTTTTTTTTTTAGCAGTCCAAGGTATCCATAGAATTCTCCTCCAGCATCACATTTCAAATGAGTTGATGCTCTTCCTGCCAGGCTTCTTCACTGTCCAGCTGCCACAGTCATAAATAGAAATGGCAACTGAATGCACACCCAAATGTGTGACTGAACACACACATTAATGCAGAGGTGTACCTATGCACACTTTTGCCTGTGTGCATGTACACAATCCCCTGTGTACCACATGCATACATGCATTGCATGTGCATTCATATCACTCGAAGAACACACATAGAACTCTGTTCTGTAAACTTGAACTGAATATAGAGTTCCCTCATTGGGCCAAAATGTCAAACCACTTCCTTGATGAAATTTGTCACTGCTAAGACATCAGTAGGATTCTGGTCAACATCCATACCTGGGCTGAGGAACCTGCTTTCTTTCAGATGGTCTGGACTACAACTCCCACAATCCTTAGCATTGACCATGTTGGCTAGGGACCCTGGGAGTTGATGTCCAAAACATCTGGAGTGCTGAAGGTTCCCTCACCCCTGATCTAGTCTGTCTGAAGACAGTGTGATCTAATTCAAGGAGGGAACTTAGGGCAAAAGGTATTTGAGGGGAATATTAGTCTATCCTAGGGGGTGGGCTGTATTGGGAATTGTAGTTCCAAAAAGTCAGGACAAAGGAAAGGTAAAAAATGTGGAAAGAAAGAATTACAGTTAAACATTAAGAAAACAAAAATGATGACCATATATGATTTGCTTAAATTTAAAGTGGACAAAAACATTGAGATAAAGACAGATTTCCTACACTTTGTCTGAGTCATTAATCCAAATGGACACTAGTTAAGATATTTGAAGAATAGAGCTTGAAAGGGTAGCTACCAGCCAACTAGATAAGATCCTCAAGTGTAAAGTTGTATCAGTAAATAATAAAGCAAGATTCATCTGTGCTGTAGCAGTTCTGATTTCTACCTATAATTGTGAAAGCTGGACAGTGAAGAAAGCTGACAGGAAGAGAATCAACTTTTTTGAAACTAGTTTATATACTCAGTGTTGCCTGGGATTTTATTTTCCCATAGGTAACACTTGTTACAAATACCTTAGGAATTACCTTACTTTCTCTTAAGAATAAAATGTGGATTGAAATACACAGATTTGAGATCCTGTTTCTCTAATTCCCCTAACTGCCTTGTCCCATACCTGTAACTTTCCCCCATATTCCCCAATCCTATCTGTATTCAGTGTTATTAACATACAGAGGTTGGGTTCCAGAGGGAATACACTGCCCTCCTCCTAGCTGCTAGGCCTCATCTCCATAACAACTGGACCGGCCCAAGAGCTCTCTGGCTGAGAATTCCAAAGGCTCTTCCCTAAACTGCCAACCCCAGGATTCCATAGAATCTTCACAGGTAGCCTATCATATGAGGTCTTCGCCCTGACACAGCCAATCATATGAGGTCTTCTCTGCCTGACACAGACAAAGAGACAAACTGACTTTTATATATTAGATGTGGTGCTGGAGGAAAATTCTACAGGTACCATATATATGTGTTCGTGTGCCTTCAAGTCAACTGTCAATTTATGGCAACCCCTTTAATTTCATAGAGTTTTCTTACACAAAGAATACTCAGAGGTGACTTGTCAGTTCCTTCCTCTGAAATATAGCCTGTAGCGCCTGGGATTCATGGGTGGTCTCCTGTCCAAGTATTAATCAAGGCTGATCCTGCTTAGCTTCTGAGATCAACTGGGATCTGGTACCTTGGGTGTATTTAGACTCTGCAAATACCACAGGCAGCCCAAAAGACATACAAATAGGTTAGATCAGATCTAGATCCTAAATTAAATCATAGGATCATAGAATCATAGAGTTGGAAGAGACCCCAGGGGCCATCCAGTCCAACCCCCTGCCATGCAGGAACACCCATCAAAGCATTCTCAACAGATGGCCAACCAGCCTCTGCTTAAAAACCTCCAAAGGAGACTCCAAGGCAGCAAATTCCACTGCTGGACAGCTCTGACCGTCAGGAAGTTCAGGCCTGAACTTCCCCAGAAGCCAAGATAACTAAATTGGGACTGTCATACTTTGGCCATATCATGAGAAGCCATGACTCACTAGAAAAGACAGTAATGTTTGGTAAGGTAGAAGGCAGTAGGAAAAGAGGAAGAGTGCATTATAGGTGGATAGACTCAGGTGGACAGGTGTGACTTGGAGATCTCTCATTCATAGGGTTGCAATAAGTTGAATTTGACTTGACAGTAATTAACAGCAACAAAGTTCCAAAAAGTAAACCAAGACACTAAATGTGCAACCAACCAGACTCTCAGGTGCACTCATGCACAATGCTCATCCTTAAGCCAATATACAATGAGCATCCTTGTGCAAGAACATTGTATGTTCAACTGAGCCTCCACAACCTTGAACTGAATGCAGACATTCCACATCAGCTAAAAACTTCCACCTTCTACCACGGGGGAATGGAATCTCTGTATGTAGAATTATGGCCTCATTGTGCTACGCAATCCTTGCTTTGACTGACAATGTTGTGAGACAGCAATGAAATATGCAACTGAAGGCATCCTACCGCCAATTTCAGCAGTGGCAGCTGGAGACACAACAGATGAGAACGGACATCTGCATGCACAATTCTGCATCTGCGACCTTGAACTGAATGCAGACTTCCATAGGTCTGCTTGCACGTGCATAAGGTACCAATGGAGTGGCCATAAGAATACACATATACTTTGGTTAACAAACTAGATGTGTTCCTGGCTCTTCTTTCTTTAACTGAAATATTTGGTCCTGGAGGCAGAAATAACATGGAATTGGGATAGGAATAGGTTCCTGAACCACAAAAAAATAAGAGAAGGTCAATGTGTTTGAGCAAACATTTTACTCCAAAACTAAGGCCGTTTCTGCACTACATTGTTATGGTGCTATTATTCCACTTTCAACATCTATGGCAGTGGTTCTCAACCTGTGGGTCCCCAGATGTTTTTGGACTTCAGCTCCCAGAAGCCCTGAGCATTGACCATAGTGGCTGGGGCTTCTGGGAGCTGAAGTCCACAAACATCTGGGGACCCACAGGTTGAGAACCACTGATCTATGGAGTCCTGGGGAATCCTTGGTCCAGTTATTATTTTTAAACCTGCTGTACCTCACAGGGTTGCTGGGAGAATAAAAGAAGGCCCTGCTTCTGGACTGTAATTTGGATATCTTAAGGATCACCGTGTGATGTTGGAGTATTCCCTCCAGTTTCCCTCACCTGCAAACTGTACACTGGCACCACCACCATTCATGGTTCACACTGCCCTTGCTGCCTGTCAGGTGGTCCTTTTTGGACTCCAAGGATCTGTGCCCTAGAATCACAGAGCTGGAAAAGGCCACAGGGGGCCATCCAGTCCAACACCATTGTGATATGCAGGGATACACAATCACAGCACTCCTGACAGATGGCCATCCAAGCTCTGTTTAAAACCCTTTAAAGGAGACTCCACCACACCCCACTGAGGCAGTTTATTGCACTGTTAATAAACTGCCTCAATCTCTTTTCCTGAAGTTTTAATCCATTGCTCCATGTCATAGGCCATTTCCGCCGGCCGGCCCCTCCTGAAACTGCAAACCCCAGGATTCCATAGGATGTTGCAAGTGGAATCAGAGCGCTATAACAGCCTCGGGCGGAAATGGCCACAGTCTCTGGCGCAGCAGAAAACAAACTTGCTTCATCTTCCAACAAACTTCATGGCTGAGTGAGAGATGTCAAAATGGGTCCTTGTGATCCCAGGCTGATTCTGTTTGGGGAATTCTGGGAGTTCTCATCTGAAAACGCCCCTTCCCCAAGTTTATTTGTCCTTTCAGAACCAGGCAAAGACCTTTTGAATTGTTTTTCCAAGGCTCTGAAAGCCCCGTCTGAATGGGGTTTAACTCTGTTTTGGGTACAATTAGATTTGATTGCTAGACAGTTTCTACGGAAAGGTTGTTTTTTGTTATTTCATAAGAATTGTTTTTGTCATGTTACGTGCTGCCCAGGGAGTATTCAGGGTAAAGGGGAGGGGGCAATAAATCAGACCAAGAAAACAAAGAAATGAAGTTTAGCATAACCAGTTAATTTTGTACCACTTTTTCATCTTCCCAACAAACCCCTCTCTGCTGTCGCTTAGGTCTCCTCTACCAGGAAAGGGGCCGGACTTTCAAAATGGAATTTTAACAAATGCTTCAAGCTCCCTACTTCCTAGTGTTTATCATGACTCTGAAAGCAATTTTACCTTGGTCTAGTTATTTCCCACAAGGGTTATCGCCGAACAATTTGAGCTTGCAATTGCTTCCTGACACTTGCTCCGGTCAGTGGGGGATTCCGCTCTTTAGAGAGTCCACAGCTGCTGCCTCCTTCACCACCAGCACCGCCAGCCCTGCTCCAAATGAGAAACCCACAATTTTCCAAGATTCGTCTGTTGATGTGTGTTGTTTTGTGGGGTTATGGCCCTGCAGAAGCCTCGAATGGCAAAGCTGCCCTGGGTGTCAGCCTTCCAAAACCCATACAGAATGTCGGGGATTTTTTGCTGTGTTATTGTTGATTTTTTCCACAGGGGAAAAGGTGAGGTATTTTTCCTACTCCCAAAGGGAAAAAAAAATTATTGCTGTGCTTAGAGTGTTAGACTAGCCAGACCTGAGTTCAAATCCTGATGAAGCTCATCCTGGGTGAGTTTTGAGCTTGGACTGGTGCTTCCTTTTGGACTATATGTCCCAGCATCCCAGCCAATGTGTGTGGAGGCATCTGAGGGACTTCCATGGGAGTGGACTAATGACTCCGTTTTGGGTTGCAGCCTGAAATAAAGGAGCTCTCCCAGGTTCTAAAGGTAATTGTGGCAGTTGTGCCTTGGGGAGCTCCTTTAAATTCCAGCTTAACCCAAAAGTGGAGCCGCCACCACACTCACGTAGAAGCCACCGTGCATCATTGCATGTATGTTGTCAATAAAACACCATAAAAAATCATCATCATCATCATCATCATCATCATCACCGCCGCTGCCGCCTTGTGTAATCTTACTGTACACAGAAAGAAGAGGAAGAAAGTGAATATTGAAGTGGAACTTTCCTGAATTCCAGATTAATTTTTTTTAATTTCACTGAGATGTTTCTACTCTCTTATAGTAAATGATGGCTGAGATCCTACATTGGAGCATGGTTCTGCCTATGCAGTTCTGTGTCCTTCTCCTGTTGTTGCGGGGGGGGGGAGATAGAGGCAGGAGAGGATGAAGTAGCAGCTGGTCTCAGCTTGGTGGGGAAAGGAAACATCGGGGTGGGGTATTAATGGATGGGGTGTACACTCCTTTTCTTTCCCCAGGGAGCCCAGAATATCCATATGTTCATAGTCTGAACTGCTTCTCTCCTTTTTTCCCTTCCTATTGGTAAGAAGGACCAGCAGCAGTCTCTCTAGGGTTTGACAACTACCTGGGAAGGCAGGCTTGGGAACAAAGTATAAGGGCAAAGAGAATAGCCCCTGCACCCCTTCCAGAAAGGTACATGTGTGCACATAGCCACATGTGCATGTCAGCACCAAGACGCCAGCCCATGCATGCAGGGATGCACGTAGTAGCTATACGTCTGATGGTATGAGGATGGCAAGCCTTCCCTTCTTGCATCTGTATGTACCGCATAAGCACTTGCAAGGAGATGGGCCTTTGCATATACAGTTATAGTCAGGAAAGATAATTCACTGCAGAACTTCATACTCTGCGCTTGGAAGCCTGCGGAGGAGGTGCTATGGCAAGGATCAGTTACATAGCATATGCTTTTGCCAGCACAGCTACACACACGTTGGATGTGTTATGCCATCTGTATACTGGATTGCCTCATTGTCACGCAACCAGTCATGCAACCAGTATCACACTGATGTGCGCTCCTGTTGCACAACAGACCATAAGCCTTGAGTTAAGGGACAACAGGGAATGCCTTTATGCAGTGCCTTAAAAAGCATGACCTGCCCGCACAATAGTTACACTGGTGAAATGCCACGTATGTGGCCATAAGCAGGTCCTGACTCTTGCACAATTTCCTAAAGTGTTCAACCGATAGTGTAATGGTAGTTACTCTAGTGTATATCTCCAATAGGATTCCAGCCTAAGACAGCAACACAACATCAGCAGTACAGTTAAGTAGCACATCCCTATTCCCTGGTGACAAGTTGGACTATAGGGAATAATAACATCCCAGAAGAACGTTAGTTAAACTGAAACTCAGAATGGAGGAGTGGAATGCCAGGCATAATGACCCAGAGGAAAGTATGAGAGCAGCATAATTAATCCAGAGCAGCCCTGCAAGGTCCCCTTGGGGGCGAATGCAGCCCCCTAGGTCTGACCGTCAGCCATCCGCAGCCATTGAGAAAAGAAAATCCTTCTCGTATCACCTCATCCAATATCTTTCTAAATGGGTTGGACGATGGAATAGAGGGCATGTTTATCAAATTTGGAGATGACACCAAATTAGGAGAGGTAGCTAATATCCCATAGGACGGGATTAGAATTCAAATGACCTTGACAGATTGGAGAGCTGGGCCCAGACTAACCGAATGAATTTTAATAGGGATAAATGTATGGTACTACATCTAGGCAGGGGAAATGAAATGTGCAAATACAGGGTGGGTGACAGGTGGCTTGACAAAAATATATGTGATAAGAATTCAAGGATTCTTTGTAGGCCACAAGCTAAACATGAATCAACAGTGTGATGCAGCAGCCGAAAGAAGCCAATGCAATTCTAGGCTGCATCAACAGAAGTACAGCATCCAGACTGAGGGAAGTGGTAGTGTCATTCTATTCTGCTTCGGTCAAAACTCACCTGGAATCCTGTGTCCAGTTCTGGGCACGACATTTGAAGAAGAATATTGATAAGCTGGAATGTGTCCAGATGAGCAAGATGCTCAAAGGTCTGGAAACAAAGCCTTAAGAGGAATGATTTGGGGAGCAGGGTATGTTTTGTGTGGAGAAGAGAAGACTAAGGCCATTTCTGCACTACCCTGTTATAGTGCTATTATTCCACTTTCAACATCCTGTGGAATTCTGGGGTTTGTAGTTTGCTGAGGCCAATGAACTCTCTGGATGAGAATTCCAAATGCCCCTCCCTCAGCTGCAAACCCCAGGATTCCATAGGATGTTGGATGCGGAATGATAGCGCTATAACAGTGTACTGTGGAAGTGGCCTAAGAAGTGACGTGAAAGATGTCTTTAAATACTTGAAAAGATGCCATGAAGTAGATGGAACAAGCTTGTTTTCTGATGCCTGTTATCTTCTGAGAGACTGGAGAAAAGAGATTCCACCTAAACATTATGAAGAGCTTTCTTACTTCAAGAACTGTTCAACAGTGGAATTGACTGCCTCAAAGAATGGTGGATTCTCCATCTTTGGATTCTCCATCTTTGGAGGTCTTTAAACAGATGCCAGATGGGCATCTTTCAGAGTGCTTTAGTTGTGTCTTCCTGCACGGCAGCAGGTTAGACTGGATGGCCCTTGTAGTATCTTCCTATTGAATTGATTGCATGACTCTGTGATCCCAGTGCTGGACTGGAGGAAACGAACACATTTGAAAATTAAAGTTTTCCCGACTTCTCTCCTCACCTACAAGGGGAAGGCACAGGGGAACTCTAGTTGGAAGTTCATGATATCATGATCTAGAGAAGTTCTACTACATGTCACTGAAAGGGAGGGTAAAGCCCTGTGTTCTCAACACGTCAAGTTCGGGCTGCATTTTATAAGGATGACTCAGAACCCTTGCCTTTCAAAGCTTCAGACCTACTGAGAAACTGCCACCTAGAGAAAGTCAAAGATGGCCTCCAGATAAATGTAAAGCAATTATGACATTTTAAAATACTCTCTTATGTACCTTGTCAGCAGGAGCAGAAATAAAGATGAGCTGGCAGAGGTGAAAAAGTCTGGCTTTGAGTTGTAGCTAGGAGGCAGGGCTGGCCTTGCTATTTGGCATGGTAAGGTCATCACCTGAGGTGGCAGATCCTGGGGGCAACAGCAGAAGCTTCTCAACTGCTCCTCTTGGAGAGTCCCATTTTTGTTTTCTGTTTGAGGGCAGATCCATGTATGCCGTACAGCATGTTTTGTCTTGGAGAACACAATCCCATCGTCAACACTAAAGGGCAGCCAGTTTCTATTTGTGGAATAGGGGACAGAAGCTACCTTGTCTTTTGCTTTGGGCAGAAGGGGGCGACCAGCAGATCCACACAGTGAAGCAAATCCACTCGAGATTTTACCACTCAGTTCTATATCCTCCGACATTTCACAGATGAAGACTGGGGCATGTGGCCAATCAACATCAGAATGTGGTCAAGAGGGCAAATGTTATCTATGAGGAAGAACACACAAGCAAGGAGAGGTTGCAGCAGTTTGCTTTTGCCTGAGCCTACCAAGAAAGGAAAGATTCCATGCATTTCTATCATTTCCCACGCCTGATGAGTCACTTGAGCGCAAACAACTTCCGCACTTTGAACACGATTTATAGCAATTGAAGTAAGCTGAGGACAAAGGGGAAAGTGGGAGGAGGAAGAAAGAAACTGGGATATTTTAATAGCAGCTGAAAAAGTGTGATGATAGAGGATAATTTGGGATTGTCCCTGTGAAACTGGGACAGTTGAAGGGTAAGAGGTTGTACCATTGAATCAACTGGAGTCCTGTCAATACAGAACTAGAACCTGGTGCTGGAAGAACCCCGCTCAGCTCGGAGCTCCAGTGAAGGAGCATCCACCCTTTTTCAAGGGAGTCCATATTCCACCGTTGAGAAGCTCTTACTATCAAAAGTTCTTCCTATTTATTTATTTATTTATTTATTGTATAGCCCACCTTTATCTCAACATGGGATCCAAGGCGGTGGACACCATTTTAAAAACACCAACACAAGGAACCTATCGGATCACAACGCAGTTTTAACGACAGCAGAAAGACATCAAGGAAGAGGCCAACTGGAATTCCTGGGGAAGGGATTTCCATAACTTGGCTGTCTCTTGTAACCTGACGAGATGTGCTTGGGATGGTGATGGGACTGAGAGGAAGCCTTCTGCTGCAGACCTGAGAGCGTGGGCAGGTTCATCATACATAGCCTTAATATGTGCACAAAACTGAATTGAGTAATTTCACAATGTCCATATACATCTAAGGGTTGCTGTGATGTTACATCATATGGGCACCCATTGCACAATGGTGGAGTGACTCATGAACCATGGGAATCCAAGGCGCAGCAGGTTGAAGTACAACAGGAGTGCCAGATGCACCTTAGAAGTGCCCAATGCACACTGGAGCATTCTTGACAGTGTGCAGCTTCACAATTCACTGGGAGGGTTTCACTGCATTTCTGCAATGAAGGTATGGGTTTGCAAAGTTAAAAAATGTAGACTGTGATGTAGAATCTTGGCCAGCCTTCTTCACCCATCTGTCTCCCAAAGTGAGGACCTGATGAGGGATGTCCACAATGACAGAATTTCTGTAGGAATCCGTCATCCTGTCATCCCTTTTGTCCTCATAGTACTTTGGGGATCCTGCAGTTTCGAGTGCCATTTCCATCTGCTGATCTTTACCAGATGGTTGTTGCATCAATAAAGATGGAACCCAGGGGACGGCCAGACAAGGATCAAAGAAAGGCCATGATAAAAAATGTTACTGAAAAGGAGAGACGACTTTTCTAGCTGGTTAGACAGTGTAGCAGGAGAAAGAAATAGTGTGTGACACATAATGGAATACACATCGGGGGCCTGAAGATTCCTCCAAGCTAATGCAACATGCATGAAGTACACTCGCAACCTGAAAGGTTCCATTTGCAACACACCTTTGGAGCAGTGAGATGATTGAATGTGTAAAGATGGCACATCCTAGCATACAGAAGCAGTGAAAGAATCACCTTTTGGGCCTTGGCTGAAGGAAGAACAATGGAATCATAGAGTTGGAAGGGATCCCAAAGGCCATCTAGTCTGTGGGAATACACAGCACACCTGAGAGATGGCCATCCAGCTTCTGTTTAAAGACCATGAAAGAAAGAGAGTATTACATTCCAAGGGAGTTGGGCAGGGAGCTTTAGGATGCCTATAAAGGAAAGATGGACAGTTGTGGGTTGTGCCAGTACTCCTTATGTGACCAGAAGACTGGGCTTTTAATTGCATGTGTTGTGTCTGTATCCTTTTATTATAGCAATTAGCAGTTACATTTCTATACTGCTTATCAGTGCAAAGCACTCCCTAAGCAGTTTACAAAGTGTTTAGCTAATTACCCCCAACAAGCTCGGTACTCATTTTACTGACCTACAGAAGGATGGAAGGCTGAGTCTACCTGGACCCCTGTAGGATCGAACTCAGAACATTGTGGCTGCAGTACTGTCATTTAACCACTATGCCACCAGGGCTCTTCATTATGCTTCAAATGTGTTTTTAATAACTGTTTAAACTTGTGCTTTTAAACAGACTTTTTTTTAAAAAAAAAAACTTTTGGATTAATAGTTGTTAAGCTGTATTTTGTTTTAACTTCTTGTAATCCACCAGTATCCAGTAAGGATGTCCTATCCGTCTCATTTCTATGATGTCTTGGTGGTGGTTTTGTCATTTGAAAGGGCAAAAATTCTGCCATTTTTCTCACTTTTTGGGGGAGTATCCTATTTCAGTCCCAGCACAGCTGACAAAACAAACAAAACAAACTGAATAACTCACAGCTTGTTATTTACTTCTAGGCAGTAACCACAGAGTATAAATGAAGTCCAACATAAACAAAGTTTCACAAGATTTCATGGCAAGGGAGTTCTAAGGTCAATCTGAGCATTTGCCAAGGCATCCAGCAAGGTAGCAGGTCAGATAAGCTCTGACAACTCCTGGAGGGGAAGGACGCAGGCTAAATAGACGCAAAGCCTAGCTCAGCTGTGCCTTGATTGATTGTTGCTGATTATAAATTCTGAGAGAGTGACACTGGCCCTCTTTGTTGCCTGTGTTGTGCAAAGCTGGGTCTAGGTAAGTGTTCTTCTGTATCTGAAGAGGCAGGACTCTCTGTTGGAGCTGGCACTGCCCTCTGTTTTGTTTCTGGCACTGTAACCTCTCTCTGAACAGCAGGTCCTGGCATGCCCCCTGTTTCAGTCTCTGGCATGCCCTCTGCTTCAGACTCTGAGTCAGAGTCCATGTTCTGGAAGCAGGGCATGACAGGGGGGCAAAAAAGGCAAGCAAATGGGAAAGGAGAGGAGAGACCCATGCATGGTAAAGAAAGATGTGCAAAAGCCTTCCTCCCATTCTCCCCTTCCCTTGCTTTTTGCCCAGGTGCTTGGAAGGAAGACACACATCCCCTGGTAAAAGGCAAGGCAATGGGAGGGAGAGAATTGGGAGAGGTATGTGCATGCTTTTCCATGCACAGGTGTCAGAGTCAGAGACCCAGGCAGCAAGCCAGTCCAGAGAAGGGAGTGGGAGAGACAGCAAAGTCCCACTGGGAGAAGTCAAAGCAATCAATTGCTCATAGGTAGTCCATTTACCTAAGCCAGAGCAACAAGTGAAACCCATAGTCAGAGTCCAAAATCCAGGGGTCTGGAGCCATAAGATCAATCCAAAGTATCAGGAGCCAGGTGCAGGAAGCAAGGAACAAGCAAGGAGAGGGCTCGTAGAAAGTTTGCTACAAGCAAAGGAAGGCTTCCAGGCAGGCAGTTATACAGCTCAGGCACAGGTGTGGCCAGTCACCGCTTCTTGAACTTAATCAAGGAAGCCTCCCTTTGCTCAGCTCTCTTGAGTCTCCCTCTTGTTTGCGGGGTGATTGACGCAGGCTCCAAAGCATCCTCAGGATCACAGCTGTATCCCTGTTGCTCTAAGGAGCAGGCAGAGGAACGTCCAAGCCTGCTTGGTCCACGGCAGCAGGGGGAGCTCTTGAGCTGCAGGACTCATCTCCAGCCAGAGCCACCGGGACCAACAGTTGCTGCTCGTCATCAGCAGCTCTGACAGGGGCTTCAGTTATCACAACAGGTCCCCCCCCTCCCATTCCCTTGCCTTTTGCCCAGGAGTGGACAAGGAACACACATGCACCCAGGCAAAAGGCAAGGGAATGGGAGATGAAGCATTCACTTGGGTGATTTTTTTGGTGTTCTTTTGACTTTTATGAAGGTTTTGCACCCTGAACCCTTGCAAAAGTAATGAGCCACTGTACATGTTTTCTGTAACTAGCCCCAGTGAGCTGTCCAAACACAGCATTTTGGCCCTGATGCAGTTTCCAAACAGTTGCAAAAGGAAGACCCCTTACAGAGTGTGCTCCCAAATGGTATGTAACCAAGGCATGGGTCACTGTGATGAGAAACAGCAGCGTAAACTATCAACTGCAATTGTCAACTTTTGATTTCTGACCTCAGTGCAAGAGATGGCACAAGGGTGGAGTCTGGTGAGTACTATATGACCTGCTGGTCACATGCAGCCCTTTAACTCTGTTTATGGGCCTATTGGTGAAATCACAGCAGCTTTCCCCTACCTTTCTGGGGTATTTTTTGTCCCATTTTTGGCCATCCCGGGCCATTTTAGGCCCAAGAGAGGCCTTTTTGGGGAATAGGAAGTGATTTACACCCACTTCCGGTTGTTAAAAAAGACCTTGAGGAGGGAGAGGGCTTGTTTACCGCTGCTCCAGAGACCAGGACAAGGAGCAATGGATTCAAGCTGCAGGAAAGGAGATTCCACCTGAACCTCAGGAAGAACTTCCTGACGGTCAGGGCTGTCCGGCAGTGGAAGATCCTGCTTCAATGGAGTGTGGTGGAATCTCCTTCTTTGGAGGTTTTTAAGCAGAAGCTGGATGGCCATCTGTCGGGAATGCTTTGATGGGTGTTTCTGCATAGCAGAAGGGGGTTGGCCTGGATGGCCCCTGGGGTCTCTTCCAACTCTACATTTCTATGATTCTATGATTTATGATTCTCTCCTGTACCTAAAATGGCCCACGGAGGCCTGTCAAGTCTCCTTCTGACTTGTGGACACAATGCTGTTTGACCTTTATGTAGCAGTAAAAGATAAGCACCTTTGCAATTTTATATCCAGACTGTGGGAAATGAAGAGAAATCAAGTAGAATCTTGGGTCATTTCCACACCAACCTGTTCTAGTATTATAGTACTATTATTCCACTTTCAACATCCTCTGGAATCCTGGGGTTTGCAGTTTAAGGAGAGGCCTTTAGAATCCTCAGCCAGAGAGCTCTTGGGCCCCAGTAAACTACAAACCCCAGAATTCCACAGGAGGTTGAAAGTGCAATAACAGCATCAACAGAGTAGTGTGGAAATGGCCTTGTTGGCATCTCACGCACATGTAGGTTCCCCCTGCAGAAGTAGCTGGATATTTTTGTCCAATACAGAATGTTCACATTCAGCTCAGGGTTGAAGAAGCAGAGTTGCCCATAATTGGTTGTGCAAGGCCACAATTCACTAACCAGGTGTTATCACCGTGAACTGGCTTGGCCCTTGGCACCCTTTAGATATCGTTTTGATATCATAATTCGGCCCTGCCCTGCCACCAGCCAAGTGTTTGTGAGGCCACCAAACAAGCGCAAAGCTAGGCATGGATATCATCTGCTGAGTCACATTTGTTTACACCAAGGCAAGCCAGAAACGGCCGGATCTGCTTTAGGGGACCTCCCGAAACAAACACCTTCATTATAAATGCATATTAAAACAAAGAGACCCTCTGCCCTGAGAGGGCACCCTGGCGAGCTGAGCGCTTAACTGCCAGGCTGGCCGTATCTACATACTGGCCCTACTATTGTCAATTCGGACCCTAACTCAATCATGTAGATTCTGACCTTTCGGAGACATTGTCTCCAGCCCAAAACTCATTGTTTTTGCCCAAGACCAGGCTAGCCCACAGTCATTCCTTCTCCTATAAAAAACCCTCAGTTCCGAGAGTTCCTCGGACTTCGCCGGACTTCGCTGGAGGATCTCGCTGGACCTCCATCCCGCCTTGCTGCCCCTTTTTCTGAGAATTCCCCTCGGCCTCCGTGCTGAGTTTCCTTCTCTTCAATCGGCTTCTTCAGGTCTACGAGAAAGGTGGCGTATCACCCATTCCCCCAAAGCTCTATTTCCTATTTCTAGTTAGCAAGCGTGTTTGTGTTTTTCTTAATAATTGTTTAATAAATATTATTGCTAATTTGAACTATTTTGCCTGCTCACTGACCCGGTGCTGTATACATAGGATAAAAGATCCTCGCTAAGTTACCCTGCCTCTCGTTAGTCAAGAGAGTGCTCCAGCTAATTTTCCTCATCTTGCTTGTTGTTGTTTGGTTATTTGGGAGTCCCTCATGGGACCCACAAGTCACAGGGTAACACAGGTGGTAGCATGCTTTCATGGTGTAATTCTGTGAGTGTAAAGTTATGCTCTGTCTCCTTTAGGTCCCTAGCAATGCTCTAAAACTATTCTACACCATAATGCAACAGAACCTAAAAAACCCTCCAAAAAACTGGTTGGGATTCTATCTGCAATAACTGTAGGTTGAATAAGATGGCATTTGGGGTCCCTTTAAACTCTGGGGCCATTTCTGCACTACCTTCTTATAGCACAATTTTTCCACTTTCAACATCCTATGGAATCCTAGGGTTTGCAGTTTCGGGAGGGGCCGGCTGGCTCCTCCCTAAACTGCAAACCGCAGGATTCCATAGGATGTTGAAAGTGGAATAATCGCGCTATAAGAAAGTAGTGCAGAAATGGGCTGGGGTTGTATGAATGAGATGGCAGAGTACGGAGATGGGGAAAAGGTGTCAGGATGTGTGATTCTGTGATGTGTATCCGGTGGTGTATGTAATACAACTGCCTTGCTACGGCTATGGCAGAAGCAATATCATATATCAATGACTATTGTTACCTACAACTATGTATCCAAATGCAACAGTTAAAGTATTCTAAGGCACCAAATGGTTAATTGCTGAATTTTTTTCAATGTCACTTTTCATCCTGGAGAGAAGTTACTAGTGGGGTGCCACAGGGTTCTGTCCTGGGCCGGTGCTATTCAACATTTTCATCAATGACTTGGATGAAGGAATACAGAGCATGCTGAGCAAATTAGCAGATGACAGCAAATTGGGAAGGGTTGCTAATACGCCAGAGGACAGGATCAAAATTCAAAATGCCCTTGACAGATTGGAGAGCTGAGCCAAAGCTAAAAAATGAATTTCAGCAGAGAGAAATGTAAGGTCCTGCATGTAGGCAGAAAAGATGGAATGAACAAATATAAGATGGGGGACATGTGGCTGGATAGCAGTACGTGTGAAAGGGATCTAGGAGTCTTGGTAGATCACAAGCTGAACATGAGTCAGCAGTGTGATGCGGCAGCCAAGAAGGCCAACGCGATTCTTGGTTGCATCAACAGGAGTATGGTGTCTAGATCAAGTGAGGTAATGGTACCGCTCTATTCTGCTTTGGTTAGACTCATTTGGAGTACTGTGTCCAGTTCTGGGCACCTCAATTCAAGAAGGATATCGACAAGCTGGAGCGTGTCCAGAGGAGGGCAACCAAAAGGGTGAAGGATCTGGAAGCCATGAAGCTCTATGAGGAGCGGCTTAGGGAGCTGGGTATGTTTCATCTGCAGAAGAGAAGGTTCAGAGGGGACACAATGTCATGTTGCAGAAGGAGCGGGCTTGTTTTCTGCTGCTCCAGAGACTAGGACAAGGAGCAATGGATTCAAGCTGCAGGAAAGGCGATTCCACCTGAAGAACTTCCTGACGGTCAGGGCTGTCCGGCAGTGGAATCTGCTGCCTTGGAGTTTAGTGGAGTCTCCTTCTTTGGATGTGTTTAAGCAGAGGCTGGATGGCCATCTGTTGGGAATGCTTTGGTAGGTGTTCCTGCATAGCAGGGGGTTGGACTGGATGGCCCCTGGGGTCTCTACCAACTCTATGATTCTATGTATCTGGGAAGAGGGAAGAAGATCAAAGGGGAGAATGTGAAATGGTGGGAATGTATTATGGGAACAGGCAATGCAAAGATAAGGCAACAGGACTTTTGCCTGACTCCCAGGAAGAAAGGTATGTAAATAAAGGAAGATCTGGGAAAATGTCTGTGCCAGTGGAATGATGTGACATTTTATGACTTTCTCTAATTATTGATGTGTACCCCTAAATTTGTATGACAAAGTACAAAACCTGTAACCACTCTGTGGCCATTTCTGCACTATAGCGTTATAGTGCTATTATTCTACTTTCAACCTCCTGTGAAATTCTGGGATTTGTAGTTCCCTGAGGCCAAAGAGCTTTCTGTCTAAGAATTCTAAATGTCCCTCCCTAAACTGCAGACCCCAGGATTCCATAGGATGTTGAAAGTGGAATAATAACACTATAACAGTGTAGGGCACAAATGACCTACATGTGGTAGTCTCAGCAACTTTTGGGAAAGTTCCTTTGTTGCTTGCTTTTCTCCAGTTAAACGTCTGTTTGAAACTCTGAGTGAAGTACATGAGAGCAAGCTACCCAAGACATGACAAATGGATAGTATGACTTCAGTCTGGATATGAGAAAGCTTGTTTCAAAATGCTCTCTTATGGGAAAATATGCCTGCAAGTGGAAAACTAGCAGAGCAAGGAGTGGGAGGTGTTAGAAATCTTGTGCTAGCTTTCTATATGCAGGTTGCTGGTTTTTTTTAAGGGAAGCATTCCTCAATGTGATCCATTTATATGCAGTCTGAAAATGTAAAATCCACGTCCATGTGTAGACTTGGGATTATGCTCAAACTGGGGGAGCTAAAACAGTCTCAAAGAAGAAGAAAAAACAAGCCAAGGCAGGACTGTCAGTTTGTTTGTAATGATAATACTGATTTAGTTAAGACAGACTTCAGTTTAAATGAAGCAGATCATGGCACAGAACCAGGAGTGGGATTCTGAAGCGAACTTTGATCAGAAGGAAAACTGAAGCAAAGAAGGAGCCTGTGTTGAGGAGACGGAGCATCTGAAAACCCCACAGGAATTGAAGCTCTCAGGTAATGATGCGGCACCTTGGAAGAGATTCAGCATTATGACAAGAAGTTAAGCAGAAAGCCTGTACCTCTGAATTTTGCAAGACCTGAATCAACCGACAGTTTTAATAGAATGCAACTAAGCCAGGCTGTCAGGACCAACTTTGACAGTTTTGCCCGAAGTTTGAAGAGTTTTCACACCGGAAAAAGAGAAGATGTGGGAGATACACATTTCACATGTTGACTTCGGGGAAATCTGAATCACTGGGAGAACCTTTACCGAAACCACAACTATGGACAGCTAACAGATTCTGTGCTAAAAGGTCAGATTGTTAACAGCATTAAAAGCTGCAAAAAAGACACTTGGAAAAATACCCATTTCAGTTCAGAAGCAGCCATAGATTTTTTTTTTAAAAAAAAACCTACTATGAGATTCTTGGATTGATCAAATAAATATGTGTGTGGCAGATAACTGTAGGGGCCCGAATATTAGGACATAATACCTCCGTACTGAAGCAGAATTCTACCCTTTCCAGTAGGCTCCAGCAAAAGCAAACTGCTGCATCCTCTCCTTGCTTGTGTGTTCTTCTTCAATAGCAACCTTTGTCATCTTGACCGTACTCTGATCTTGCTTGAGCATACTCATCCTGATTTGCATCTCTGAAGTATGGAAGGGTATGAGAGCAATTCTATGAGTCTGAGACCAAAGATTAAAGGAAGAACTGGGTATTATCCTTTGAAATATTTTGAAATCTGTGGGACCTTCATAAACGGATGCAATTAACAGAGAAGAAGAAAAAAGAGGACTCTGCAACTGTGCCAAAACATGGGCATACGCATATTTTTCAAAGCTGAATTTTCCATACTGCCAAAGGAAGATGTTTTGGTGTTGAATATTTCACAGCACTAAGTGCATCCACTGATTTTTGCCAAATCCCACTAGAAAAATAAAGTTCACTTTTGTGCACTTTTAAACTCCCTTTGGAAGGCTCCCTTCCAAATTCTAAACTCTGAACTTCTAAACAACCTTTGCAGCCTGGCTCAGCAAATGAGATCTTTCTTTCTTTTTCTTTTTTCTTTCGGAAAAGAAAGTAGATATTTGGAGGCACTGAACAAGCTCTAAACACTGATGATAGGTGAGTAAAACCATGAAGGAACATAACCTGCTAGGCTGGAGGTAGGCTACCACCAGGGAAGAGTGAGAAATGGATTTCTGTTCATTTTTCATAAGAGTTTATCGGAACTGACTCACTTCTTCATGTTCTTGACAGAAAGAATTTGAGCTATTTTAAAAAAATTGACATCTAGTTAAAGCATGGAAAAAAAAGTGGAGTTTTTGGCCATTTCTGCACTACACTGTTATGGTGCTATTATTCCACTTTCAACATTCTATGGAATCCTGGGGTTTGCAGTTTAGGGAGGGGCCTTTAGGATTCTAGAGCTCTTTAGCCTCAGTAAACTACAAACCCCAGAATTCTACAGGATGTTGAAAGCGGAATAATAACACTATAATAGTTTAGGGCAGAAATGGCCATTATTTCTTAAGTCTTCAAGTCTCAGGTTGAATGCTTACCTCTCAAAGTGTGGTTTGAAATCCCCAGTACAATCAGCAATATTAATGTTGAATTTGGGCTCTGCAGTGAATTGGGATTCTGCCGCCAGGCAAATGGGTTTTAGCATCTTTCTTAGCATCACGGTCAAACGTTAACAGCGGCACCGTGGTGTGAAACAGTTAGTTTGTACTAATGATCTTGTTGAATACAGTCCTCCCTCCACATTTGCTAGGGTTAGGGGCACAGGACCCCCATGAAAGTGGAAAAACCGTGAATATCTCTAGGCCCTCCCAAACCATATTTAACACACACAAAAAGTATGACCACCAACCCAGCGTGGATTCCTTTCAGGCACCAGGGTTCCTTCCCAAGGCAGGGGGCTGGTGGGGCTTTCTGCCACCTCCACGGCTGTCCCATACCATTTTTAATAGGGACTCACAAGCCTCCTTTGCAGTTTCTCAGCCTCATGAGGCTTGCAGTCCCTATTAAAAATGGCACAGGGAGGCAGTGTTACCCTGTGAATTGGGGGTCCCGGGAGGGGCACCAAAACAAACCAAGCAAAGGTGGGGAAATTAGCTGGAGCACTCTCTTGGCTAGCGAGAGGCAGGGTAACGCAGCAGGATCTTTTACCCTATGTCTACAGCGTCAGGTCAGTGAGTTAGCCAGACAGGTTTAAACTAGCAACAATATTTATTAAACAGATAGCAATTATTAAGAGAACACAAACACACACAGCTAACTAGAAACGGGAAATAAGAGTTTTGGGGGGAAATGGGTGATACGTCAGCAATCTCGCAGTCCTGGAGAAGTCCAGTTGAAGAGAAGGAAACTCAGCGCAGCGGCCGAGGGGATTTCTCTGAACAGAGCGGCAGCAAGGCTGGATGGAAGTCCGAAGCGATCCAGCGAAAGATCCGGAGAGCTCTCGGGGCTGGGGTTTTTATAGGAGAAGGAATGACCGTGGGCTAGTCTGGTTGGGCGAAAACAATGAGTTTTGGGCTGGAGACAATGTCTCCGAAAGATTAGAATTTACATGATTGGTTCAAGATCCGAATTGACAATAGTATAGCCGTTATGCAGATGCAGCTAGCTTGACAGTTAAGCACTTAGCTTGCCAGGGGGCCCGCTTGGGGCCGAGGGTCTTTTGTCATAGCGTGCATCTTTAATGAAGGTGTTTGCCTGGGGAGGTCTCCTAAAGCATATCTGGCAGTTTCTGGCATGCCTTAATGTAAACAGAGAGGAGTCCTCTTTAATTGCCATACCTTAGCTCAGTGCTTGTTTGGCGGCCTCACAAACACTTGGCCGGTGGCAGAGCAGGGCCGAATTATGATATCAAAATGATATCTGAGGTTACCAAAGGCCAGGCCAGTTCACGGTGATAACAGCAGCAGAGGTGATGGCAAATAATCCGTGAATAATCAAATCTGCAAAAGTGAGATCTGCAAATGTGGAGGGCTGACCGTACTTTTGTGCTCGCTTCCCACTTTGGGGCTGGGGAAAGATACAAAGGCTGGAAATGGACTTGGGGAGTGAATTTTTCTGTGTTGCTAACCTGCTTGTAGTTCTCATAGCTACTGGAGGTGAGAGGAGGTAATTCCCGCTTAAGCACTTCCATTTTCTTTGCTTGCTCCTGCTCGATACAAACTTGAGCATCCATCTCCCAAGAAGGGTAACCAAAACCGTCAGAGTACACCCATTTCTTTCCTTTCTTCCATTAAATGGGCCTTAAATTTTGCAGAATATACACATCTCTTGCATTATTCCCCCTCATGAGACCTTGGAGGGCCGCACCACTCCTTCACACTCCCTGGGAAAAAAAGTCATTAGCCCCCAAACACCGTCTAGGAGCCATGGGGGGCATTCTCACCATGTTTTAAGCCCCCTGAGCAATTTAGGTCCCACTGAGCCCTTTAAAACAGCATGAAAGACCAGTCTCTTCTGGCAGGCCTGTCTTCATCATTTTAACCTGTGAATTTTAAGAATGACTTTTAAATATGCGTTATCTGTTTTTAGGTATTTGTACTTTTTCTTTCAAGCTTATATGCATTTTAAGTACTGTTTTAATTGATGTTTGGTTTTCAATTGTTAGATGTTAATCTGTTGTTGTCCCTTGCTTCAATCCATGAGGAGAGGCAGGTAAGAAATAATAATAATAATAATAATAATAATAATAATAATAATAATAATTATTATTATTGGAGGCCTCCAAGAGGACTAATAATAATAATAATAATAATAATAATAATAATTTAATAAATTGGAGGCCTCGGAGAGGACTTTTTTAATAACTGGAATTGAGCAGAAGTTACTTTTTGTTCATTTCTTGTTTCAAAAAAGGCCTCCCAGGAGGTTAAATTGGCCCAAAGGACTCCAGAATTTCATTAAAATGTTCCCACACCTCTTGAGCCATTTCCACACTACACTGTTATAGCGCTATTATTCCACTTCCAACATCCTATGGAATCCTGAGGTTTGCAGTTTAGGGAGGGGCCTTTGAGGCCCCTCTGTAAACTGCAAACCCCAGGATTCCATAGGATGCTAAAAGTGGAATAATAGTACTATAACAGTCTAGTGCGGAAATGGCCTTAGAGGGCATTTAGAGTGAAAATGTTTCTGTTCTGTTCTGTTCTGTTCTTGAGGGTCAGGGAAGTCTCGAAAACCAGACCTGGGAAGCTTCATGCATTACCCCACTGCATAATGTACATATCCCTTTGCCAAATGAGACAAAGCCCACTGACAGATACATCCTCAAGTTCACAATGCTAGTATTCCGTAGAAGAACAGTGTAGCACAACTATGTTAAGTCTAAAGCTTTACTATGCAAGTATGGCCTTAAGATCTTTGCCAAAAAAAACAGTTTCGTGGAAAGGTGAAAGAAATATCTGCCTATTTTTCAGCCACCTTTTCCATCCCTATAAATTTTCACATCACGTACAACTACCGTATGTGGAGCAGGGGTCCATTACAGGGAGCACAAAGTGCCTTGTTAAAAGAGCTTCACTGGCTACTGGTTCTTATTAGCAGGCATAACTCAAAGTGCTGGTCGCGACCTATAAAGCCCTGTGTGGCTTAGGCCCAGACTATCTGAAAGGTAATAGCCTTACATCTGCAGGAATTAGAACTGGGCAGTTCCATAACATCTGGGTCCATCAAAGGACTATGCATAGCAAAATGACTGATGCATATTGGGACTGACGGGACCGATACACATCAGGACCAATGTGCATAGAGACACTAGCTAGGTACATTGGTAGAGTTTGGTGCACACCTGCCAGTGTCAGCAATGCTCCCCTCTGCACCTGCTCAGTCCATGTGGAAGAGAATGCAATGGCACCACGTCTTCCTTCCGCAGTGCAGCCGGGCTTTTTCCACTGCTGTGTTACAAGAGAAAGCGTCGCCAATGCGTTTCCGCAGCTTCCGCATAGCCAGAAGTGATGGGAATGCTGCGCGATTGCAGACACAAAACGGATTATTTCTGTTTTGCAAAAACTGTGTGAGCGTGACGCTCTGCGACAGGATGGCAATGGGGTGGCGATGACATCATGCGGAAGCACGACCGGCTGCTGCCATCCTGTGGCAGAAACGAGACAGCGACGTCATGTGGAAAGAGCCATAGCTAAGTATCCATAAAGCTTTGTAACATAGACAATGATAGGCGATTCCAGCCCACATCTCTCTAGGCAAACCTACCAGAATCTTACGATCCTCAGGGGAGGGATCCTTGGTCTCACCACCATTACTGATGTGTTTGGTGAAGACACACGAGAGGGCCTTCTCAATGGCTGCTCCCACCTTCTGGAATTCCTTTCCATGAGAGGCCAGCCTGGCTCCCTCACTGCTTTCCATTCACCAACAGTCAACGACCTTTTTGCTCACACAGGCTGTAAAAATGTAATTATTGCAGGGAGGTTTCTTTGGGAGGGGAATTACTTCATTCGGAACTTTTGCATGCTTTTACAATGGTTTTATAGTGTTTATATTTTTTTTAATCTGATGAGTTTAACTGTGTTTAAATTAAATTGATTGATTGTATTGATTCTGGGCTGCATCAATAGGCGTATAGTTTCTAGGTCAAGGGAAGTGACAGTACTAGTCTACTCTGCTTTGGTCAGAATGCACCTGGAATCCTGTGTCCAGTTCTGGGCACCATAATTCAAGAAAGATATTGACAAGCTGGAATGTGTCCAGAGGAGGGTGACCAACATGGTAAAGGGCCTAGAAATCATGAAGCCCTATGAGGAGTGGCTGAGGGACCTGGGCAGGGTTAGCCTGGAGAAGATAAAGTTAAGAGGTGACATGATAGCTATGTTTAAATATTTGAAAAGACGTCATGTGTAAGCTGGAGCAAACTTGTTTTCTTTTCTTTTTCATAATTTTTATTATTTTCAAAATACATAAAAGCATATATTGACACTATTATGTATATCATTGCTATGATTCTTCTATTCCCCCATCACTTCTGTGTATCAAATATTTCCAGTTGACGCTATCTTCCTTTTATACATATCTTATCAGATACCAATATAGTCAATCCACAGACATTTACAGATTTAGCCAAAGCATAACCCTTTGCCATTCTCTTTCCAAATTTTGAAACGTTTTGTTCTTAAGGGACTTAGCTAATTTTTCAGTCTCTACCATGTCTAACATTTTTTTTTTCCATTCATCTAATGGAATGTCTGTTTTATCTTTCCAGTGTTGTGCATATGTCAGCCATGCTGCTGTGATCAAATACAATAATATCTTCTGTTGTTTTCTAATCTCCTGATTCTGACTTAATATATTCAATAAATAAAATTCTGGTACCGTTTCAAAATTGACTTTGGAGATTTTTTGAATTTCATCATGAGTTCATTTCCAAAATTTCTTAGCCTTAGAACAAGTCTATCACATATGGAAAAAAAGTCCCCACCTTTTCTCCACATTTCCAGCACTTCACATCCCCATTTTTGGTTATTTTTTTAAGTCTTTCTGGAGTCATATACCACCTATGTAACATTTTATACTAATTTTCTCTTAAATTTAAATTTGGAGTGAATTTTATGTCCGTTTTCCATACTTTTTCCCAAACCTCTAACTCGATTCGACGGCCTATACTTTGGGCCCAGGAGCAAACTTGTTTTGTGCTGCCCCAGAGACTAGGACGTGGAACAATGGCTTCAAACGTCAAGAAAAGAGAATCCATCTAAACATTAGGAAGAACATCCTGATGGTAAGAGCAGTTCAACAGTGGGATACCCTGCCTTGGAGTGCGGTGGAGTTTCCTTCTCCAGAGGTTTTAAACAGGTTGGATGACCATCTGTTGGAAATGCTCTGCTGGTGTATTCCTGCATGGCAGTGGATTGGACTCGATGACCCTTGTGGTCTCTTCCACCTCTATGATTCTGTGAAATTTTGTTGTTCATTTAGCTGATTCTTTTTGTAAGCTGCTGTGGGTCCACTCCAGAAGAAGGGCAGTATATGGATTAAATAATAAACAAACAAGCAAAATGGAATTACCCCATTCTCTGACCATGTCTTTGCCTTCTTCCTTGCATCTTTAAGCTGTTACCTCACTGGAAAACCCTGTCCCGGGGTCTACAATTTTGGTATTAAAATATGATTCCACGTGCCTGAGAAGTCGCCCGGATGAGCATGTAGGCAGCAATGGTTGAACGATTGAAAACCAGGTCAGGCCAGTAAAATCGCCAGTCACGTAGCCCCAGGAGACCTCAAGCTGGGCAAACCCACAGAAGACAAAGGATCCTCAGCCCCTGAGAAGCCAACTTGAGGGGATTACGTGTTTGCCCATAGTTGAGCAAAATCCTATCAGGCAAGGGCCATTTACAGCAAGTCACACCACAACCCAATGCAGCCAAAGAACCTGAGACTTTGGCAACACCTTGTAATCTCATCACACAAAGGAAGTTACCATTGTGGAGCTTCTTTCTCATTGCAACACCCATTGTTCTCCTCGGGAAAGGATTAGCCCTCCAGGTAATTTTCCCCCTACAAATAGTCCCAGTTTTTGAGCAGTTCTTTGGATCACTCCTGGTCACCCCAGCAGACCATTTCTCCATCCGTTGAGTAATCCTCTCAGACCTCCCCGTGCTGAACTCCACTTCTCCGCTGTTTTTCCGGACCAAGGACTTCAGGAAAAGATGCAGTATTACCCCAGCTACAATCCCTTCAATATTCCCCCTATTCAGTTTCCTCTCTTTTGCTTCTTAATAGGTCTTGAGTGAGTGTGTGAGTGATTGCATTGGTGAGTGAGACTTTCATTCAATAAAATCAGTTTATTGGACATCTTCGTTTGGTTTTTGACTTGGCCTGACCCCGTAAAAATTGGGTAAAATGACCCCACTAGGTTACCCTGCCTCTCGCATTGCTATTGCTCATGCTCTGGCTAGTTTCCATTCCCCATCACGTGGAGCACATTGAGGTGTCCCCCAAGGGACCCCAGAAATCAGGGTAACAAAGCAGGTTTACAGGCTACATGGATTCTGGAAGTTATGCAGCCATGGGGAAAAGCAACATGAAGTTGTGGCCACCTCTTCCAGATAAGAATCCTGCTGCCAAACGAAATTTCCTTTCCTAAATTTCTAGCACTGCAGTAACATAAGACTTCAGCTATAGAAGTATGGTTTAGGCATCCCAAGGAACGAGACAGGCAAAGTGACCTGGGGAACCCAAACACAGTAAATCTAGGTCTGAATGATTTCAAGGTATCACTCTCTGAAATGCTTGAAATTTGGAGACTGAAGGAAAATTTCACTGGGGGGGTTATGTTCTGTGCCAACAGCCAGCCAAGGTTCACAACTCTTCAATAACAGAGTCTTTAGCAGCGGCCACAGACAAAGTTTACAACAGTTCATCATCCAGTTACCATTTGTCGTTTCTGCAATATGAGGCAGTAGAAAATTCTGAGTGACAGTCCAAAGGGAGTATCCAGCAGCAAAGTCGGCACACAAGGCAAGGGTTTCCAGAAACGTAAGTCAGGGATCCGAACATAGGACAGGTTGCTTCTACCAGTGAAAACAGTTGTCTGCAACTGCTCCCTCCCCTTCCTTGTATGTATGGGAAGCGTCCCCCAGCTGTTCGCCTAATTAATGTGTCTTCTCTATACAAATGCTCTGAGTCTCATGGGTTCTCCCTTTCTCATCTACGCTGGCTGCAGTAAGTCTTGTCCTGTTCCTGCCTCTGTGTTGTGGCTGTTGGGAGGATCCTGTCTGTGACCCTTTCTGCAACTCACCCGTTTTCAGAGCTGGAGTGCGGTGCTTCCCTACTTCTTCAGCTCTGCACGAGCTTCCTGCTCGCGTGAGAGCTCCACCTCTTCCTTTCTCAGTGCAGCCTGGGACCTTCCCAAGCTGCACTGAGACAGGAAGCGCAACCGGCCCGGCTCCTGAGGCTCTGCACGCAAGGTAAGTGTGCACGGGGCCCTGGAGTGATGTGCAACTGCGCAGCATTTTCAGCTTCAAGCTGAAAATGAAAAAATGTGTGCGTGGTCCGTGTCAGGCCCTGGAGCATTGCGCAAATGTGAGTGCATCGTGTGGACCGCTCCTCGCATTTGTGCGACGCTCAAGGGGCCCTTTCGCATCGAAAATGCCATGCGAAAAGGGCCTGTGTTTGCAACAGAATCCTGGGATGGGGACATGACAGGTTGGCAGAATTTGTAATTGAAACGTGTCCAACAAGCACCGAGCTATCAGGGTGACCGTTAGCCCTTTGTCACCTAATGCTAAGACCATTAGCCCATTCCAGTTCTCATTGTCCACTCTGCAAACTCCATTGTTTACTTGGCCAGAGACCCCTTCATGCCCCTGCCCTCCAGGCAAAATTGGGTATATAAACCTCTAGTTTTGGCCAGTCAACTCGCAGTACACCAACTGTTGGCCACCACTCTGCTACTCTGATTTCTGACTGTGTACTGTCTTTAGACGTGGGTCTAAGCCACATTGTTACTTCGTTGCTGCTCTTTGGGACTGGTAAATATCAGCTACCATGCCCTGAAACCTCACTGTCTAAAACTTTCCTCCCTTTTTGTTCAGTTAGCCTTGTGTGATTGAGTGACTGTTTGGATCTTGTGAGTGTGATTAATTCCCCCAGTAAAACACAGTTTAGCTTACTTTTGGATCTCTGGCTGGTTCTTTCCTGCAGAAGTACTGCTAAACATAGGTGGAAAGATCTCGCCAGGTTACTCCTCTCTTGCAGGCCTCCTAATTGAAACTAATAATTCCCCACCTTTGCACAGAGGTACTGACATCGTCGGTGGATGCCTGAGCCACCCACATTTCAGGGTAACAGATATGTCTCACATTCTGAGCCCATAGAAAACCCTGTAATAGGTTTTCCTTAGGATCGCCATAAATGGGAAATGACTCGAAGGCACTCAACAACAACAAAGCATGATATCAGATATTGGCTCACACCCTTTTAAATGTAATGAACAACATTTTCTCATTATGTGTGTCAGTGGCTTTTAGCATTTTGAATTATTCATGCAGACTTTTGGCCAGTAACTGGCTGCTGCGGAAGGATCTTTTAATGAGTGGCGTTCCGCTTTTCTAAATTGTTTTAACTCACTGCTTGCTGTTGGCATGCTAGCATATTTAATTGTTTTTTAAATTGCTCTTTAAGATTATAACGTATTGTTTTTAGCTATATTTTGTTTTAATGGCATATGCTGCCTTGGGTCCTATGCTAGAAGAGGTGTGTGTGTGTGTGTGTGTGTGTGTGTGTGTGTGTGTGTGAACAATAAATGGATCTTTGAAAAAAATCAAGTCTAACTCTCAGTAGAAGCAAAGATGACCAAACTGAGGTTGTTGTGCTTTGGACTCACCGTGAGAAGATATGACTCACTGTGAAATGATGATGATGCTCAGTAAAGTAGAAGGTAGAAGAAAAAGAGTGTGCAACCCCTACAAGTTATAGGTCTGGTCCAATGGACGAGGGAACCCTAAGGAAGGAGTTGTACTTATTGGTTGAATTCAGAAGGCAAGGGAGAGCAAGAGGCAGATAGAAGTCACAGTTACCAGGATTAAGGAATGGGACCTTTTCCCCATGAATAAGGTAGTGGGATTTTCAATTGTGCATTTAAGAAGGAACGAAAGGATAAATTCTTTGTAGCAATTTCTATGCAAGTGGTCCCCATTTATTCAACAGGTTAGGGACCAGAGCACTGTCAAAACCTGGAAATTGTCAAAATGCAGAAGCAAATCAACTTGGCACAATGCAGCTCTTAATGTGCAGTATGTCTCCTATACAGTATTTGCAGCCACGTGCTGTTTTTCTCCCAATTGAATCAGTACCATCTTTTTCTTCAGATGGCACTGAGTCGATTAAGAATGAAAGCGGCACGTAGTTGCATTTTGACTATCTACTGTTTCGACCCTTTTAAATTACAACCGAAACCAATTACAATACTCAATGTGTGGTCAAAAAACCTCATGTTGAATATATGGGTTCTGGTTGTAATTTAAAAAAGTTGAAAGAGCAGATTGTCAAAAAGTAGACTATTAAAAAGTGAGGCATTTGCATCTATTGTGTGTGTCTCTGTCTCTGTGTCTTTTTATTTATCAGGGCTTTAAGGTTGCATCCAAATGTTTCAATACTACTGAGCAGCACAGACAGAAACATCCTGACATAAACTCCTGTACTGGCACCTTGTTGGATGCTTGGAACTTTTGGGACTGTGCATATGTGTTACCTGGTCATACACCTCCAATTTTGATATGGTTTAATTGGCAAAATATGTTTTAATTGGCACGATATGTTAATCGACGGTGATATAAAATATGCCCTGCTATGGCTATATGGCCAAGCTGAATAAGAGGAAAAGACTGGCCAAACACACGCACTGTGAATGAGGTTGGAAAACACCTCTAGGCACAGACAGGTCATAGTCAGGAAATTACCAGGTAAATCCAGAGACACTAGGCTTGCAGTTAGGCTTAATGTCTCTGCCTTTTGGGACAACAGCAACTGAGAGATTCCTACCTAACCGCTGATTGCCTTATCTCCTTTCCCCTGACCAACCAACCTTTCATTCATCCTAAAACCTATCTGGAAAACACTGAGCTATCAGGCAACCATTAGCCCTTTGTCACCTAACGCTAAAACCATTAGCCTGTTCCAATCCTCATTGTCTACTTTGTGAACTCCATTGTTTACTTGGCCGGAGAGCCATTTGCACCCGTCAGGCAGAAATCAGGTATGAAATCCCCTACTTTTGGCCAGCTAAGTCACAGTACACCAATTGCTGATTGCCACTCTGTCATTTTGATTCCTGATTGCGTACTGTCCTTGGACGCAAGTCTAAGCCTCATTGCTGCTTCTTTACTGTTTTCCTATACCAGTAAATATCACCCTCTATGCCCTGAAATCTCACCGTCTAAAACCTGTCTTCCCTTTTTCCTTCAGTTAGCCTTGTAAGATTGCATAACTGTTTGGATCTTGTGTGTGTGATTAATTCACCCAATAAAATACAAGTTAGCTTACTTTTGGATCTCTGGCTGGTTGTTCCTTGCAGAAGTACCGGTAAACACTGGTGTCAAACATCTCACTAGGTTACTCCCCTCTCACAGGCTTTCTGATTTGAGTTAATAATTCCCCACCTTTTCACGGAGGTACTGGCATGCAGGTGGACCCTCAATCACCCACGTTTGGGTCAAATTTGATATATAACATGCTGTGTTGTTGTTAAATATTCACCGAAGTGGTTAACAAACAGAACTCAAAAATACATATCAAGAGCATGACGTTTCAGCTCCTGCCTTCCTCAGCTGGCAACAATGAAACCGAGCCATATAGTAGGTAGCAGTATCACATAATGGTATACTTGAAAGAAGACAGCAGGGTCTAAATTGGGTTTGCGTTGCTTAAGTATATAGGTGATTAAAAAGTAAGCCAACACACTCCTCTCAAGTTTGTCCTGGATCCAAGAAGGATCTAGTTAATCGCTGAGGATATATATATATTTATTGAAGCCATTAACAATGAGAACTCAAAAATATATATCAAGAGCAAAACATTTCAGCTTCCGCTTTCTTCAGCTGCCAGCAATGAAACTGAGCTGTGTGGTAGGTGGCAGTTTAGAACGCTGTGTTATAAAAACATAGCATACCTTGGGTGGTTGTTAAACATGATGGCACACTTGAAAGAAGAATATATATTTTGAGGTATAAAGTGCAATTGCATTTGCAATATTGGTTTATAGTTGGTCTCATAGAACCCAAAAGGAAGTACAGTCACACTGCAGATTCAATAAAGGAAGCCACAGCCCTGAGACTGCAAGACCTGAGTATGGCAGTTTATAACAGGATAACTTGGAGGTTTCTCATGGTTAGAGTCACCATAAATTGACATCAACTTGTTGGCAGATAACATCAAATATATAGACTTATAGAACCATAGAGCTGGCAGAGACCACAAGAGCCATTGAATCCAACCCCCTGCATTGCAGGAATACACCATCAAACCAACAGATGACCATCCAATCTCTCTCTGAAATCTTCCAAAGAAGGGGACTCTACCACACTCTGAGGCATCACATTCCACTGTTGAACTGCTCTTACCGTCAGGAAGTTCTTCCTATATGTCCACATGGAATTTCTTTTCCTGAAGTTTGAAGCCATTGCTCCGTCTCCTAGTCTCTGGAGCAGGAGAAAACAGGCTTGCTCCATGTGATAGCCCTTCAAATATTTAAACGTGGCTGTCATGCCCCCCTCTTAATCTTCTTTTCCCCAGACCAAACCTACTGAGTTCCCTAAGCTGCTCCTCATAGGGCTTCATGGTTTCTAGGTCTTCTATCATTTTGGTTGCCCTCCTCTGGTCATTTTTCAGCTTGTCAATATCCTTCTTGAACTGTGGTGCCCAGAACTGGACACAGGATTCCAGGTGGGGACTGACCAAAGCAGAATAGAGAGGTACTATCACTTCCCTTGACCTAAGATGCTTCCGCAAGAGACTGTTATAGCATTATGATTCCACTTGCAATCTCCTATGGAATCCTGGGGTTTGCAGTTTTGGGAGGGGCCAGCTGGCCCCTCCCGAAAGTGCAAACCCCAGGATTCCATAGGAGGTTGCAAGTGGAATCATAGCGCTATAACAGCCTAGTGCGGAAATGGCCCTAGACACTATAATCCTATTGATGCAACCCAGAATATCAATAGATCAATCAATCAATCAATCAATCAATCAATCAATCAATCAATCAATATTTTAAAAATTGTACTTTTTTTGTTCCATAAAAGCAATTTAAAAGTAGTGCAATAATAATAGAAACCAAAGAACAATGTTACAAATTTCTTTTTGTACAACTTGTAATAAGAACAAATCATTAAAAAAAAGGAATAATATTAATGCCAGAATGTTAGCTTTTTAAAATGATGTTCTGAGCTCTGCCTGAAACTTATTTTAATATTGCTCCCTTGCACATACCATTTCACTTCCCCAAAAATGCTGCAATATGAAAATAAGCAAATATTTGATTATGCAAAAGTTCTGGTTGGCTGTCTGGATTCACCCTTGGGAACTCCATTCTCTGAGAAGGAACACAGTTATTCTCTGCCAGTAAAAGATCTAAATATGTCAGGTGGTCCATGTGTATACTTTTAACTTGTGTGTAAATGTATATGAATATGCACGGCATATTTGCACGGGCTCTGCATATGCATGGACTCTTTGGATAAAGTTTGGACAAAGATCATCTATCCTGCTTTGTCCTGACCGAAGCTTGGCCCCGTGAACTTAAACCGAGGCCATTTCTGCACTAGACAGTTACAGCGCTATGATTCCACATTCAACATCCTATGGAATCCTGGGGCTTGCAGTTTAGGGAGGGGCCGGGCAGCCCCTCCCAAAACTGCAAACCCCAGGATTCCATAGGATGTTGAAAGAGGAATCATAGTGCTATAACACTCTAGTGCGGAAATGGCTCAAGACACAAAAGTTCTGGATCTGATTCCATAGTAGCCTGAAACTCAGGGACCAATCCTCCCTGACGCCCTGTGAGCTGCACCCCGCCATGTAAAAAACCCAGATATGTCTGTTTTCCTCTGCAGTCCTTTTCAAAATGGTGACAGGAAATGGCAGTGTGTTACTTCCTGTTGCCATTTTGAGAGGGACTGTAGTGGGAAACCATGGTTGTGGGAGTCAGTGCAGCAGTCCTGGGGTGCTTAGGGTGAAGAGGCATGTGTACATGCACATGTTTTCCCTCATTTGAGAGGCTTTTGGCATGATTTGAAGGTAAAAAATGCCCAAACATATGTAAATTCTTTAAATTTGGGGTGGGGTTGGGGTTCGGGAGGGAGGGAGGGAGGGAGTGATGGGAACTTCAGGGACCACAAAGGAGGGCTTTAGGGGTAACACACAGCCTGAGAGCCACACTTTGCCCTCCTCTACTGCAGTGCAGCCCCAATAGAAATAAAAGGGGATAATTTTGTAGCATCTCTATCGCCATTTTTAATATATTTTCAACAAATGAATGTTGAGGATGAACCTCCGACGAATCAACTGAATTTTTGGCCTAGAAGATACGACTATATTATAGAAACAGAGCAACTGATAATAGACATTGCATATGGGTGATATACTTTATGCTGTGCACCAGCTATGGCCTTCCCTGGATGCAGATGACTTGGCCACAGTCGTTCATGCACTGGTAATTTCCCAGTTAGAATACTGGAACACATTCTTTGTGAGGCTCCCCTTGAAGAAAACTCGAAAACAGCAGCTAATGCAAAAGGGAGAAGCTCAACTGCTGACTCGAGTACCACATAGACAGCATACGGCTTGAATCTTTGTCAACATGCTTCCAGTCTGAATTCAAGGTGCTTGTGATGACACTGGAAGCCTTAAATAGCTTGGGACCTTGACCACCTCTCTCTATATGTGGCTGCTTCGGTTGCGTAGGGACATGGGGGTGGGGTAGGGGGATTCGCCCCGGAGAAGCAATGTTTTCGGGGAGTCCCAGCCCGTAGCCACGCCCCTGCGTGCCCTGGCCGCGCCCCTGCGCACAGTGGCCACGCCCCTCCTGCCGTAGCCACGCCACCTCCCACCCACCCCTCCACACACTCCCAACTCTGCCACGGGGCTGCTTGCGGATTGAGGTATGCCAGGCAGCAGCTCTTCGGTGTCCCACCAGTGAGGCCAATACATGATGTGAAGACATGGTCTTCTCAGCTGTGGCACCCCAATTGTGGAATACTCTCCCCTTTGAGGCCCGACTGGTACCAGTGCAGATTTTATTCAGACCCCAAGTGAAAAAGAAGAGACAGACAGCAGATTTTTCTGAGCATTCGTCTCTACTGTATCAGGACAGCTGTTTCCTAATGGCTTCGTTGTTCCTAGCAGGTAATTACATAGACCATGCTGGTGTGAGAGAACTTCTCCTCTCGATCAGACTAGACATGATACTTATCAAATAGAAAAATGCTCATTATAAATATAATGAATGCCTGTTGTGGATACTGATATCTATACATAACCCTGTATCTAGGGCCATTTCCGCACTACACAGCTTTAGTGCTTTTATTCTACTTTCAACATCCTATGGAATCCTGGGGTTTGCAGTTTAAGGAGGGGCATTTAGGATTCTCAGCCAGAGAGCTCTTGGGCCTCAGTGAGGTACAAACCTCAGAATTCCACAGGATGTTGAAAGTGGAATAATAGCACTATAACAGTGTAGTGCGGAAAGATCCTAGTCTAGCTATTGATATGGATAGCAATGCCCAGGGGAAGATGATTAGGTCCCTTGGCTGCCTGTGAGTTTATTCACAGATCTGAAGCTTGATTTCCTCTATGTGTTATGCATAGTGATGCCTGCTAAGGAAAAGCAGAAGATATAAAGTTTCACTCTTTTCAAATATGATAAAGTGGCACTATAAAGGGGGTGCTTAAGAACAGTATACTTTGTGCGAAAACTCCTGCCACACTTGGCAGCTCACGCAACCAGTTTTCAAGGCTTAAGTGAGAAATGACAGAGAGTTGACATGGCGTGCAAATGTGGCTGAAAAGATCTGGAAGGCTGAAAAACTTTCTTATATTGAAACGTACTGATTTTTTAAAAAGACAAACGAAGTTATGCTCAGAGTCACTGCAGAGGGAGCTGAAGCAACACATAACCCTATCTGGCCAACCATAACTCCCTCTATTTGGCTATCTAGGCCCTGAGATCCTCAGGAGAGGCCGGCCATGCCTCAGTCCCCAGACCCAGGTGCAAACAGAGACAGAATCCTACCCAACAGACACAATAGAGGATGAATCATAGAATCATAGAGTTGGAAGAGACCAGAGGGGCCATCCAGTCCAACCCCCTGCCATGCAAGAACACACATCAAAACACTCCTTTTGGCAGCTGGCCATCCAGCCTCTGCTTAAAAACCTCCAAAGAAGGAGACTCCACAACACTCCAAGGCAGCTTATTCCACCGCTGGACAGCTTTGACTGCCAGGAAGTTCTTCCTGAGATTCAGATGGAATCTCCTTTCCTGTCGTTTGAATCCACTGCTCCTTGTCCTGGTCTCTGGAGCAGTGGAGAACAAACCCACTCTCTCTTCGACATGACATCCCTTCAAATATTTAAACATGGCTATCATGTCCCCTCTTAACCTTCTCTTCTGCAGACTAAACCTACCCACCTCCCTAAGCTGATCGTCATAGGGCTTCATGGCCTCCAGACCCTTCACCATTTTGGTCACTTTCCTCTGGACACATTCCAGCTTGTCGATATCCTTCTTGAATTGAGGTGCCCGGAACTGGACACAGGATTCCAAATGAGGCCTAACCAATGCAGAACAGAGTGGTACCATTTCCTCCCTTGATCTAGACACTATACTCCCATTGATGCAATCAAGAATCGCGTTGGCTTTCTTGGCTGCCGCACCACACTACTGAGTTGTGTTTAGCTTGTGGTCCACCAAGACTCTTAGATCTCTTCCACATGTACTGTTGTCCAGCCATGTGTCCCCCATCCTATATTTGTGCATTCCATTTTTTCTACCTAAGTGTAGGACCTAACATTTCTCTCTGTTGAAATTCATTTTTTTAGCTTTGGCACATCCCTCCAATCTGTGAAGGTCATTTCGAATACACAGGACAATACTTACTGCAATCCAGTGTAGATGAAAAGAGAAAGGGAAATAAGAAAGGGAGAGCTCAGGAGATTCAGAGCCCATATATCAGGAAGTCTCATTAATCAGGCAAACAGCTGTGGGAGGCTGCTGGCCAATAAATACCAGAGGCCAGGCAGGGAGAAGTCTGTTGCAGATAACTGGCAAATCTGGTGAAAGCAACTTCTTCCTCCTTTGATCCTTGGCTTGCATTCCTGGAAAACCTTGACTCTTACTTTGTGTGCTGACTATGGCCCTTTCCGCACGTGGGAAAGGAACCGCAAAAAAAACGCTACTCACTGGACTTCTTCAGCGTCCAGGTGAGTCCATCGGGACGAGGAGCAGTGCAAGCTCGTCACTCTGCACTGCTCCGGTATCCAAAATGATGGCTTCCGGTTGGTGGAGGCTCTCCACCAACTGGAGAAGCTCGCCAGCCTAAAGCCCGCCCCCAGCAGATCTGCAGGCACGCAGTTGTGCGCGCCTGCAAATCTGCACCGGAGCGCGGGGATGGAGCGACACGGAGTTGTGCGCTCCGGCTTTTAAAAACTTCTAAAAAGAGGTTTTTAAAAAGCACGCTGCGCGACCAGTTCTGGTTGCTCTGAACCAGACGGAGGTGCAGAACTACAAAAAGTAGTCCGCCCCAGTCCACTCTATGGTGCAGAAGACCTCTGTCAGAGGTCGCTCTGCACCGTTTTAATAGCCCGGTGCGGAAAGGGCCTATGCTGCTGGATACTCCCTTGAATTGACACTCTGAATTTATCGCTGACCTGGACTGCTGAAAGAAGAATGGTAGTTGATGGACAAGTTTCTGTAAACCTTGACCACAACCGCTACCATAGACTCTGTTTAAGGACTGTGAACCATGGCTGGCTTTCCAAACAGGGCAAGACCCTTCTCTTAGTCCTACCACCTTCACAGGGCCATCTCTTAGTCCTACCATCACCTGGGGAGACAAGATAGGACCTTCTTGGTGGTTATCCCAATACCGCATTACCTCCCTTGATCTAGACACTATACTCCTATTGATGCAATCAGCAATCGCGTTGGCTTTCTTGGCTGCCGCATCACACTACTGACTCATGTTCAGCTTGTGGTTCCACATTCTGGAACCTCCTTTCTAGGGAGGCTAGAATGGTCCCCTCCTTGTTATCTTTCCATTGGTAGATGAAGGCTTTTCTATTCTGAAAAGTTTTTAGAGTGGAAGGTTTTTTAAAAAAAAGCTTTTAAAAACGTGTTTGTATTGCCTTGATTGTATTGTTTTTAACTGATTTCTGTCCTTTTAAAGCACATGCTTTGAACTGCTCTGTAAGTATCTGTTTTAAATTCCAAATACCCGGAACAGCTACTGATGAAAATTAAGGAAGAGAGTTCAAAGCCAAGGTTACAGCTGATTATCAAGAAAACAAAAATAAAGACCACAAATGATTCACATGCCTTAAAAGTCGATGTTGAAGACACTGGAATGGTTAAATATTTTCTCTACCTCGGCTTAGTCATAAATCAGTGGAGACTGTAGTTAAGAAAAAAACTAGGACTTGGAAGGGCAGCTGTGAAGGAAGCAGATAAGATCCTCAAGCACAAAGATAGATTGTTAAATACCAAAGTATTTCCCATTTTTATGTGTTGTTATAAGATGTGGACAGTGAAGACAGCTGGCAGGAAGAAAACTCATGTGAAATGTGGAGCTGGAGAAGAATTCAGGGCACCATGGGTTGTCAAAAAGACAAACAATTGGGCTTGGGGGCAGATCCAACCTTCAGTCTCTCTAGAAGCCAAAATGACTAATCTGAGACTATTGTACATATAATGGGACAGCATGACTCCCTGGAAGCACTGATAACCCTTGGCAAAGTGGAAGGCAGGAGGAAAAGAAAAAGCTCCCATTTCAGTAGACTGACTCCGCCAAAGAAGCCACAGTCCTGAGCCTGCAAGATCTGACAGGGCTGTTGATGGCTGGGGTTTTCTTAGAGATCTTTCATTCGTAGGCTTGCAAGAAATCAAAGCTGACGACCAATTGTAGTAACAAGGGTGGTCTCCTATTCAGGACTGTACAACCCTTGTTATGCCAGTGGAAACCATGACGCAGGACTGTAGTCTCCTTCACTAACCAGCCCAGGCTTTGGGATCTGCCGGAGATCTCTCCATCCCACCACCCTCATGGGTACACCTGGTGGAAACACAGGAAAGACAGGGCCTTCTCAGTGGCTGCCCCCAGGCTCTGGAACTCTGTTCCCAGAGAAGTCAGACCGGCACCTTCCCTACTATCTTTCCGCAAGTGAAGACATTTTTTTCCCAGATAGGCCATTGAACACATGTCTCAGAGATTTCCAAGCTTTTCGTGTTGGTGATACACTTTTTAGACATGCATCATTTTACGACACAGTAATTCAGTAAGTAATTAAGTAAGTGGAAGCAGCACCTCCACCTGAGCCTGGCCCGCTGACAACCTCACTTTGGCTTGGGGTGGCGCCAGGGAGAAAGGCAGCCCCTCTACCTGGGCATGGCCCACTGCCCTTGCCAGGGTCTTCCTCAGCCTAGGGTGGTGGGAGAGGCAGCCCCTCCACCTGGGCCAGGCCCACCACAGCAGAGGGAGAGGCAGCTCCTCCCACTTTATGTCCGTGCGACACACCTACACACTGTAGGCAACACACTAATGTGTCCGACATACAGTTTGGAAAGCTCTGGCCTATCAGACACAATGTGCTGGACACTGTGTTGCTGATGAATACTTGAGTTTTAATTATGTATTTTAACATCGTGTTAGTTCTTTTTCATTGTTTGTGTTTTAACTTTTGCGTTCTGCGGGTTTTAACTATGTCCTTTTAATTGTAAGCTGCTTTGATCCCAACCTGCGAAAAAATAGGGTATAAATAAAGATGATGATGATGATGATGGTCATAATGATAATAATAGGTGGTCCCTCTGTCCTATGCTGCAGTCAGCATGCGCCCCGCGAAGCAGGTGGCTGGAATGCAGGAGCTGTTGGGTAGTTAAGCCAGTCCAGGTCAGTCAGACCTGGAGGACCAGCAGGACGAAGGGAGAAGCAAGAGGGTGATTGCCAACCGGTCCAGAAGTTGCACAGCAAGTCAGTAGTCCGAATAAACAAGGCCAGCAAGGAGTAGAACAGAGTCAGAAATAGTAGCCAGTCCAAGGTCTAGAGAACATAAAATGCCAAAGAGTACTTCCAGTCACCAAGATGGACAAGCAACAAAGCTGCCCATGAAACGCTGGAACATTTATAGCCAGGTGACTCAGGACACCAGATGCTTACTTAAGAGCCTCTGGGACCAACATAACTTCTCTTTTTCCCTCCTGCTCTCAGTAAATGGCTGCATGGCATCTTCGACCTCCTGCTGGGGGAGTAGGGCCCCCTCCACCCCGAGAACCTCTGACTCAGAGAGATCAACAGCATCAGAGTCATAAATTCCTGGCTTTCTTGGCACTCTGATTCTGGCCATATCCGCACTAGCCTGTTACAGCACGATGATTCCACTTTCAACATCCTCTGGAATCCTGGGGTTTGCAGTTTTGGAAGGGGCAAGCCAATCTGGGAAGGCTTAGATAAAGTGAGCAGAGTCTGGCCTGTAGGAAGTGGTTGTAGGAGAGCCTGGACACAGACCCTTGGTAACAAAATGGGGGTGTTACAAGCACAGTCCTATTTCCGTCTGTGAAATATGGGGTGGTTATGTACTTTCTCCCCCAGCCTCTGCTGTATTACCTAAATGCAATTGAATATAAGCCAGGAAACTCCTGTCAGTAGAAGATGCATTATCCAGGCTGCTTGATTGAACTGTTAGAGAAAATGATGATGAAGAAGAAGATATTATCACAGGAAACCTAATACAAAATGTTCCTGTATCTGACAAAAAAAAAGTGGCAGGAATTTGCAGAAGTTCCATCTGATGCAGCCAGTAATCAAAGTTATCACCATCATCATCAGTATGATTTATTGGTAAACCACCGAGTCTTTAGCTGTTTAATCTCAGGTTTTGCTGCGGGGTCGACTAGTAATCTTGTACCAGCTCCATATTATACATTATGCCAAGTGAAGCTATTTGTAACTGATGGAGTCCTCTTCAAAAGTCATAGAACAGAGGTGGGCAAGATCTGAGGATCAGGGGCCATTTTTGCTCTCCCCAGGCCCTTTGCAACCTCTACCTCTACCTATAACTGGTCTTTTTTTTTTCCTGTTTCTAGGCAAAAATCAAAGCTAGAGAGCTGGTCTGGTGGAGTGGTTTGAGTGTTGTTTTAGGAGACCAGCACACCTGCTCTGCTGTGGAACACCTTGCCGGTCAGGTCGGATGAGCTCTCCCTGCCGTCTTTTAGGTAGATGACTTTGGCCATTTCTGCACTACACTGTTATAGTGCTATTATTCCACTTCCAACATCCTATGGAATCCTGGGGTTTGCAGTTTAGGGAGGGGCATTTAGAATTCTCAGCCAGAGACCTCTTTGGCCTCAGTAAACTACAAAGCCTAGAATTCCACAGGATGCTGAAAATGGAATAATACCGCTGTAACAGTGTAGTGCAGAAAGGGCCTTTGTTTTAGTGCTTGGGTGTTCTGCTATGTAGGTGGGGATGATGGGATCATCAGGAGCAGGAATAAGTACTGGAAAGCACTGGTAATAAACCAGCAAAAAAACGTAGACCAGCCTCCATAAGAACGTGGAAGCTAATTCTTATGGATGGTCGAAGTTTATTATTTAAAAAGCCCAAAAGCTGGTTTATAAATTAATTGACTTTCTTCAGGGGCTATATTAAAAACATACATACATATCAGTTTTACAATCTTATAACAAGGAACAACACACATATATAAAATAGATATTTCCCAGATGATATAATGAAGTATGCTATGCATATAATAAATCATATATATACCATAAATTCAATCTACAACGTAAATTTCTGGAGTTGCTGCTGCACTCTCTTTGTGAAACAAACTGATATGAAATAAAGAAGACAAACATATGGATGTTTTTGTTATTTATGCAGTTCTTCAGATGGTCAGAAGCAAGGATAGCCTAGAGAAAGTGTTGTGACCAGTTACAAGGATGTCTGATGTGATCTGGCTACAAGATTGCCTGTTTGTTTTTCCCCGATTGTGCACAGTGGAATGGCTTTACAGTAATGACTGGAGGCCTAGATCCTCGGCCATTTCTGCACTACACTCTTATAGTGTGATTATTCCACTTTCAACCTCCTATGGAATCCTGGGGTTTGCAGTTTAGGGAGGGGCCATCCGCCCCCTCCCTAAACTGCAAACCCCAGGATTCCATAGGAGGTTGAAAGTGAAATAATCACGCTATAAAAGCGGAGTGAGGAAGGCCCTGGAATCAAAGGGCCTTTCCACACTACTCTGTTATAGTGCTATTATTCCCCTTTCAACCTCCTGTGGAATTCTGGGGTTTGTAGTTGACTGAGGCCCAAGAGCTCTCTGGCTGAGAATTCCAAAGGCCGCTCCCTAAGCTGCAAACCCCAGGATTCCATAGGAAGTTTCAAGTGGAATAACAACACTACAAGGTGTAGTGCGGAAACGGCCAAAGAATTCATTCTGAAGAAGTAGAATGGATTTGGAAACTGAAATCTTTGATTCCAGGAACTTTGAAGTATTATATGTGTGTGTTGTTCCTTGTTATAAGATTGTAAAACTTAGATACCTATATGCTTTTAATATAGCCCCTGAAAAAGGCCAATTTATGTATAACAGTCTGAAATGCACTGAGCTTTTTAAAAAAATAAACTTGGACCATCCGTAAGCACATGGAGCCTCGTCTCCTTTTTGACGCTGACTTATTACACGTGTTTTCCGGTACTTATTCCTGCTCCTGATTTGGGATTGATGTCATCAATATGTTGATGAAATCCAGCTCGACTCCTAGGCGTTGGAGGCTGCACAGGTGCAGGACCAATGCCTGGATGCTGTAGTGGGTTGGATGAGGGCCAATAAACTGAAGGTGAATCCTGATAAGACAGCATCTCTATGGATTGGTGGTTCTCACGTCCAGGACCTGAGTAAGCCACCTGTCTTGGATGCGACTGCACTCCCCCGCCAGGACCAGGTACTGTCAGGAACTGAGATCACACACACAAATGTACCAATGCTAATACATGATTTATTTAGAGTGTGATGCGTGTACAAGACTTCAGTGATCGAACTGGAGGCAATTTGCAGAGACCAAACATTAAAAGCAAAAGAATCTGCTCCCACAGTAATCAGACAGCAAATGACCTTGGAGGAACTAACTCAGGCTGGTATTTCTTATCAGTGCTGAATTCCTGGTGCTGTTTACCTAACGGTCTCTGGTTCACATTCTTGGTTACAAGCAAGCAGTTAAATACTACTACTACATGTCCCATACTAAATACTATCTCATACTAAATATGGAGGGCTACCCGACAGGTACATAGCTTAGGAGTAGCCCCAGATCCACCTTTGTCACTAGAGGTCCAGATGCACTCTGTGTCTTGGAGTGTTTTGAGCCAGCTCAGATTGGTCCCACTAGCTGTAGCCTCTCCTGGGCAGGGATAATTTAGCCACAGTAATCCATGCGCTGGTAACTTTCCAATCAGACTACTGTAATGCACTCTGCCTGGGGCTGCCCTTGAAGATGACTCAGAAACTGCAGCCAGCAGCAACTAGGCTCCTGACAGGAGCATCATATAAAACCCATATAAAAGGAACTGTACTGCCAATATGTTTCCAGATTGAATTCAAGGTGCTGGTAATGACATTTAAAGCCCTAAACAACTTGGGAGCTCAACGCTTGAAGGAGCATCTCTCTGTATATACACCTGCCCAAAACTTAAGGTCTGTTGGAAGGACCCTTTTTTGTTTCCCATCAGTCAGGGCAACATACTGTGCAAGGACATGTAGAAGGCTTTCTTTGCTTCTAAATGTCCTTGCACAGTTATGGAACACCACCCCTTCAAGGCCTGACCGGTGCTGACATTGGGGCCAGAATCAAACAAGAATAGAGAGCTGGGCCAAAGCTAACAAAGTGAATTTTAACAGGGAGAAATGTAGGGTACTACACTTAGGAAGAAAGAATGAAATGCACAGATATAGGATGTGTGATACCTGGCTTGAAAACAGTGTGTGTGTGAAAGGGACCTAGGAGTCTTAGTGGACCACAAGCTGAACATGAGTCAGCAGTGTGATGCAGCAGCTAAAAAAGCCAATGCGAGTATAGTGTTGAGGTCAAGGAAAAGTAATAATACCACTCTATTTTGCTTTGCTTTAGACCTCACCTGGAATATTATGTCCAGTTCTACAATTCAAGAAGGATGTTGACAAGCTGAAACATGTCCAGAGGAGGGTGACCAAAATGGTGAAGGATCTGGAAACCATGCCCTATGAGAAGCAGCTTAGGGAGCTAGGTATGTTTAGCCTGGAGAAGAGAAGATAAAGAGGTGACATGATAGCCATGTTTAAATATTTGAAGGGATGTCATACTGAAGATGGAGCAAGCTTGTTTTCTGCTGCTCCAGAGACTAGGACACGAAGTAATGGCTTCAAATTTCAGGAGAAGAGATTTCACCTAAAGAACAGAAGGAGCTTCCTGATGGTAAGAGCCATTCAACAGTGGAACATGCTGCTGTCTGGGAATGTGGTGAAGTCTCCTTCTTTGGAAGTTTTTAAACAGAGGCTGGATGGCCATTTCCTGGGGTGCTTCGAGTGTGTGCTTCTGCATGGCTGGGGGTTGGACTCGACGTCCATTGTGGTCTCTTCCAGCTCTGTGATTCTGCGACTCAAATAAAAACATGTTTGGTTGCTAAAGCTTCTGAGGCCTGATTTTACAAAAAACCCTCCCATGCACATAGTTTCAATTCAGTTTAAACTCTTTAAAACTCTTTCAGCCCTTTTAATCAGTCTTTTACTGTGTTAATTGTTTGATATGCTTTTAGCCTTTTAAAATTGTTTTAATTAATTTTATGGCAGATTGGTTTTGTTGTACGCTGCTCTGAGATCCCTAGATAAAGGATGAAATCCAAATAAATATTTTTGGAGCTAATAATTTTCCAGGAGTTGTGTGGGGGTCAGAGGAGGCTGAGCGGTTGCACTGGATACTCTGGGACATGACACGCTGTTTGCCCACTCTTGCTGTAAATCTATTGTGCTCGCGTGGATATGGTAAAAATGTAGAATAAAGACTAGAGAGACATTTGGGGATGGGAAAAATTGTAATCGGAGATGTGGTATATTGGCCTCAAGTAAATCTGCATATAGAACAGATGGTTACAGATGGAATACCTGAAGAAAACAGCAGCTTATGGAAAAGAAAAGACCCCATGTTGTTAAACAGCAATGAGCTGGAGGGATACGGATGCTAGCATGTTCATTTAATCTGGCAAAGACTTGCTTTTTTGGTCTCGGGTTGTTGCTCACATTATCTGAAGGCAGCCGAGTTACAAAAAGAAAGCGCAGCAAATGTTATTACATATTGGAAATTGGGGATGTTTTTTCCAGGTATGGAATTCCACACGTCCCCATGTTTTGCAACAGCCTTGAAGAGCCGATGCCGCCTCCAGGACTTGCTGTCCACAATCAAAGAACAGCGTACAAAGTGGAGTTAAAATAACAAAGCAGCTGCTAAAATATAAAGGCTGTAGATTCACAGACAGCTCCCTGGCGGGCAAGACTCACTTTTAGCGGGATGTCTCAGCAGGCGTTTAGCGTTTTGCACTCTATAGTGGCTGGCCGGCTGACTCTGTGCAGTGCTTCGTGGGAAGCAAAGGCAATACCCTCTCTTCATCAACCTTTTTTCTGAAGTATACTGCTTCTGAACTTGGTAATAGCTATTGACAAACCCTGCCTATCTATCTCCTAGAGCTATTGACAAGCTTTACCTACCCTGCTCTAATAAACAGCAATAGATATTGACATATTCCCTGCCTACCTATATACCTATTGGGGGAAAAAAAAAAAACTCTTCTATGTAGCTCTATTAAACAGCAACCATTATTGACAGATCTCTCCTACCTAGCTCTATTGCTACCTACCTATCTCTTCTTCCATACCTCTATTAAGCAGCAATAGTGATCAACAAGACTCTATAACTATTGGCAAATCTTTCCTACATAGCTCTATTAAATGCCAATGACTATTGACATATTTCTCCTATCCATGAACAAACTTTTCATCCATTTTGCCGTTAAAACAGCAATAGCTAATGACACACCTCTCCTACCCAGCTGCATAGCTATTGGCAAACCTCTCCTATGTAGCTCTATTAAACACCAACAGGATCATAGACTGATGAGAAGGGGTCACAAGGATCGTCCAGTTCAAATCTTTTCAAGCAGGAACACACAAATAAAGCATGCCTTGCTACCAGGCTGTACAAGCCCACACCTTGATATGGTTTAATTGGCAAAATATATTAATTGGCTTTGATATGAAATGTACCCGGCTATGGCTGTATGGCCAAGCTGGTCAAGAAGGAAAGACTGGCTGAACATATACACTGCAAATTAGATCAGAAACTACCTCTAAGAATAGCTAGGTCATAGTCAGGAAATCATCAGGAAATTGCAGCAATAGCCTTGCAGTTAGCCTTAACGACTTTGCCTTTTGGGCAAAAGTGACTGGGAGATTCCCACCAAACTGCTGATTGTCTTAACTGCTCTTCCCTCCGAACGGCAAACTCCCCAATTATCCTCACACCTGTCTGACCATTACAAAGCTGTCATGACAGCCACCTAATGCTTAGATCATTTGCCTGTTCCAGACCTCATGGTCTACTCTGCAAACTCTATTGTTTACTCAGCCAGAGAGCTATTAACACCGTTGGCCTCCAGTCAGAAATCGGGTCTATAAACCCTAGTTTTGGCCAGTCAACTCTCAGTACACCCAGAGCTGGTTGCCACTCTGCTATTCTGATTCCTGGTTGTGTACTGTCCTTAGACATGAGTCTAAGTCACCTCGCTGCTGCTGCTTTGCTGCTCTTCTAGACCAACAAATATCACCCACTATGCCCTGAAATTTCTTTATCTAAAACTCCCCTTCCATTTCCTTTAGTTATCCTTGTGTGATTGCATGACTGTTTGGATCTTGTGTGTGTGATCAATTCCCCTAATAAAACACAATTAAGCTTACTTTTGGATCTCTGGCCAAAGACGTACTGGTAAACATAGGCAGAAAGTTCTCGCTAGGTTACCACGCCCCTCCTGCAGGCCTCCTAATTTGAGCTAATAATTCCCCACCTTTGCATGGAGGCACTGGCATCACGGGTGGACCCCGGAGTCACCCATGTTTTGGGGTAACATCCTAAAAGAAGCCTGTCTAACCTCTGTTCAAAGACCTCCAAAGATGGAGAGCCACTTTCCAAGGCAATCTATTCCACTCTCTAACAGCTCTTCCAGTAAAAAATTCTTCTTAATGTTTAGGTGGAATCTCTGGCAGTCAACAACAAGGTAAATAATGACAACATTCCCATCCATTGGTTTGTGTTCTGGTCTCTGGAGTGGGAGAAAACCAGCCTGTTTTCAGTCTGGTAACCATACTTGATGGAATTGCTTTCAGACTGACCCAGTCATATGACTGCTTGAAGAAGCAGATAGTATGTACATCTTGATAGACAGGGCAAAGCTATCATTATGTGCTCGCCTTCCTTTGTTTGGAGACAAAGGCCAGACAAGGTCTCTAGATTTTGTTTAATCCATCTTATACCCACCTGAGCAGTTGTCCTCATCACACCTTGTGGCAGCTGATTCCACAAAGGAACTGTGTGAAGAAATTCTTTCTGTCCTGAATCTACTGCCAGTCAATTTAACGGGACTGAATCCCCCTCCTGCAAATTTTACTATTATGAGAGAGGATCTCATCATTCTGCCTCCACACTTTGCCTTAATGGGCAGTCTCCAGCTGAACCATTGTTGAGCAGACAAGTGAGAACTAGGGCTGCCAAGTCTAGCCGATCCGTGGAAAAGGAGCAGAGGAAAAATAAGGAAAAATGTGTCTTGACAGCAAGACACAAGAACTGGAGCCTTTTTGATCGTGGAGAGGGGGATGATGGTTGCTTGCTGTGCATAGAAAGGACAAGTCACTGGAGAGGTAATTGTACAAGTTGCACAAAGTAAAAACACCAGATGGTCATCATGCTTTGCGATGCAAGGGAAGACACTTTCTCGAATTTGTAATGCATTGGGGTGGGGGAGAGAGAGAAGCTCTAGGAATTACACCATAATGGGGTCAGGAAAGAAAAGTCCCCATTAGCGCAAAGTACAGTTAGCACTCCATATTCGCTAGGGTTAGCGGCACAGGGCCCCTGCAAAAGTGGGAAAAATAGAAAATATATCAAAATGTGTATTGCATCTCTGTGTCTCTGGGAAGGGGGAGGATGGTGGGGAGAATGAGCACCCAGCATCCAAACAAGATCAGGGAAAGGAGAGGGAAAGGGAGTGGGTTGACATAATGGCCCTATGTTTTCTCTCTCCTGCCCATCTCCTCCCTTGGGTGCTTGGGGCATCAGGAGAGGATTTGTGCTGTTGAGAAATCTGGCTGCAACCCATCCTTAGCTGGATAGGCAGTGGCTGGTGGAAGAGGAAGAGGACCAGAGGTGGGTTTTTAAAGGGCTGCATGGCCTGATTGAAGCTGCTGAGAGGCAAGGTTCCTCCAGAAAAAAAGTGTGTTACTGAGAGAGAGAAACTCTATCCCAGGGTCTACAATTTTTAATATTAAATAATTCCGTGTGCCATAGAGGTCCTCCAAAGGAGCACGTAGGCAGGCATGGTCGAAAGACTGAAAATCAGGTCAGGCCAGTAAAAAACCCCATCATGTAGCCCCAGGAGACCTCGAGGTGTGTAAACTCACAATACATGAAGGATCCTCGGCCCCAAGACACCGACTTGAAGGGATTAACGGGTGCCTCAAGTTGAGCAAATATTTCATTAAGCAAAGACCCTTAAGACAGCCGAAGATCCGGAGACTTTGGCAACACACCACAAATCCTATCATGCAAAGGAAATTACCAATATGGAACTACGTGCTCACTGCAACTCCCATTGTACTCCCTGGGAAAGGATTAGTCCTCCAGGTACTTTTTCCCCTATAAATAATCCCAGCCTTTAAGCATTTCTTCGGATCGCTCCCGGTCATCCCAGCAGACCGTCGCTCCATTTGTAGAGCAATCCCTCAGCTCCCTCCGTGCTGAGCCCCACTTCTTCCCTGCCTTCCCAGATCTAGGACTTCAGGAGAAGGTGCAGTATTCCCCAACAACACCCCTTCAAAACTCCCCTGTCCAATTTCCTCTCTTTTATTTCTTAATAGCTCTTGGGCAATTGTGTGCGTAAGTGCATTGGTGCATGAGACTTACATTCAATAAAATCAATTATTAGGCAATTTGATGTGGTTTTTGGCTTGGCCTGACCCTGTAAACACTGGGTAAAAAGACCCCACTAGGTTACCCTGCCTCTCGTATTGCTCTTGCTTGTGCTCTGGCTAGTTTCCACTCCCCATCACGTGGAGCACACTGAGGTGTCCCCCAAGGGACCCTAGAAATCGGGGTAACATGTGCCTGAAGTCCAGGGGCGGAGGTTGGAGAAACTCACAAATAATCACATCCGTGAAAGTCAAAGCCACAAAATGTGGAGGGCCAACTGTATCTGGGAAGGCAAAGAGTGAATCAATGAGAGACATAGTACCCAGGAGTCAGACGTTAAGAAGTTAGTAGTCTGTGATACATCTCCTAGAATCCCTCAGTCAACATACTGGCTGAGGGGATTCTGGACCTGTCATTGAAAAAAAAGGAACTTCTCCGAGCTCTTCCATGGTGACATCCACGATCACGCTTGATTTACAACCATTTTTAAAATAAATTATGCTCGTTGCTTGTATATCTTTGATGTAAAAAGGAGAAATGCTTGGAAGACAGAGGTAGGCAATGGCATGGAACCCAGGGGCTGATTTTCCCTCGATCCTCCAATTTTCCCCTAATCTTCCCCCTCAGACAGCCCAAAGGCTTCCATTTTCCCCTGCAGTCTCCAAAATGGTGACCGGAAGTCACCACTTTGAGAGGGAGTGCAAGGAAAACTAAGGATTTTTTGGAGAGGAGGTGATATGGGGTTTTGTGGAGCTTGTGGGAGATGGAGTAGGGATGTTTTCAAGTGTTTCCATGCATTTTGGGGGCTTTTGGTATTGTTTTGGGGCAAAAATTGCCTGGAAAACATGCCATTTTTTAAAAAAAATGGGGGCTAGGAATCATTGGGGAACTAATGAGGGCTTCAGAGATCAGAAAAGCAGAAGCCACAAGTGGGCCGTGGACCATATCCTGCTTTAAGACACTCAGGTCTACCTTCACTAGCCAGCACAGCTAATGCCAAAGCCTACAGATCCGAGAGGACCTATTTTTTACTGATCCCGGTCTTCAGAATCCTCCTCCTCCTCCTCCTCCTCCTCCTTCTTCTTTCATCTTTTTCACTTTTCTAACATTTTCAGGGTAAGCAGCACTTACCTGGTACTGTGAAAAGAAGCACTCTAGCTGCGTATTGAGAACATATATTTCCCTTGTTGAAAGGGAAACAGCTCTACTGGCTGCGGGTCGATTTCTGGGCACAATTCAAAGGGCTGGTTATGACCTATAAAATTCCCCAATGATTTAAGGCAATACTATCTGATAACCTGTATCTCCTCGTATGAGCTTGCTGAAGTCTAATGATCTTCACAGGATGGCTTCTTCTTGGTCCTACTTTCGTTATAGGCCATTTCCGCATTAGACTGTTATAGCGCGATGATTCCATTTTCAACATCCTATGGAATCCTGGGGTTTGCAGTTTTGGGAGGGGCCGGGCTGCCCCTCCCGAAACTGCAAATGCCAGGATCCCATAGGATGTTGAAAGTGGAATCATAGTGCTATAACAGTCTAGTGCGGAAATGGCCATAGCCTTAAAGTGAGGAGCTGGGAGGTGGCCTTCTTCTTGGTGGCCGATCCTAGGCTATGAAACTCCCTCCCATGGGAAGCTCAGTTGGCCCCCTCTCTGGGTTCTTTCCTCTGGCAGGCAAAGAGCTTTTTAAGCAAACCTATTTTCAGCTTTTTGACTGGTTGGGGCAGAAAGATTTTTTAATTGGGTGTGATGCATTATTATTATTATTATTATTATTATTATTATTATTGCCCATTCTTTGGCTCTGTTTTTAGCTGTTTGAAAATAACGTTTTAATTGGATTGTCTTTTTTTTTAAAAAAAGTTTGTACTATACACTCCGGTTGTTGTTGTTGTGTGCCTTCAAGTCATTTCTGACTTATGGCGACCTTAAGGCAAACCTATCATGGGGTTTTCTGAGGCTGAGAGAGTGTGACACACCCAGGGTCACCTAGTGGGTTTCCATGGCCAAGTGGAAATCAAGCCCTGGTTTCCAGGGCTGTAGTCCAATGTTCAAACCACTACACCAGTGGTTCTCAACCTGTGGGTCCCCAGATGTTTTTGGACTTCAGCTCCCAGAAGCCCCAGCCACTATGGTCAATGCTCAGGGCTTCTGGGAGCTGAAGTCCAAAAACATCTGGGGACCCACAGGTTGAGAACCACTGCACTACACCATGCTGGATCTCTATGATACATTGCTTTAGTTATATTTTGTATAAGACACTTTGAGTCCCACATTAGGAGAAAGGTGGGAAATGAATTAGGTAATTAAAATTTCATTTTCACACCATATTCTTGGGTCTTCTTTTGCTGGAGCTCAAAGGTGTATGGTGATAATCAGCAGACATTTTGCCTGACAATTTTCCAGGTTGCCCCTACCATAGTGGCTTGGCTCAAAGTGTCTTTGCAGAAATATTGGCCAGAATCCTGTTGAGGAGTTACGACCAATTAAGCACCATACTTGCAGTGCCATTCAGTGGCTCCCATCGCATTTCTCCCCAATTCCCACTTCCTGGGCAGCAGCTGCTGCAATTGACAGGGGTTTGTTCCCCTATCATTCAAGAGGCAGCTGGCTGACAATGCCATCCACTACTATGAGTGATCTCTAGTGCAAATGGTAGAATCAGGACCCCTGTCCCAATTGGCCCTCATCCTGGAGACTGCCTGTGCAAGGGGGAGTGAGCCAGCTGCTCCCCAAATGACAGGGGAACAGACCCATAGTGACGTGGAATCATAGAATTGGAAGAGACCCCAAGGGCCATCCAGTCCAACGCCCTACTGTGGACGAATGCACAATCAAAACACTCCCAACAGACGGCCATCCAGCCTCTGTTGAAAAATCTCCAAAGAAGGAGACTCCACCACACTCTAAGGCAGCAGCCCATTCCACTGTCAAACTGCTCTTACCGTCAGGAAGTTCTCCCTAAGCTTTAGATGAAATCTCTTTTCCTGACATTCAAAGCCACTGCTTTGTGTCCTAGAAAAAAAAGCTTGCCTCATCCTATCATGCCACCTCTTCACCTTCTCTTGTCCAGACTTGGCCCTTTCCACACGGGATAATTAAAACGGTGTAGAGCGACCTCTAACAGAGGTCGCTCTACACCGTGGAGTGCGCTGGGGCGTTTATAATTTTGAGGTTCTACACCTCAAACCACCCTGAAGAGACCGGAAGTGGCGGCGCCATGTGTTTTTTAAAAACCGCTTTTCAAGTGGTTTTTATAAAACATGAGCGTGCAGCCCTGTTCCACCCCGTCGCAGTGCCCCGGTGTAGATTTGCAAGCGCGCGCAAGTGCGTGCCTGCAGATCTGCCAGGGGGCAGGCTTCCGGCTGGCGAGCTTCTCCGGTTGGTGGAGAGCCTCCGCCAGTCGTAAACCGCCATTTTGGACACTGCCGGACACCACCGGGCGCCTCAGGAGTGTGGAGCAGCGAACTCGCGCTGCTCCTCATGGCGATGGACTTACTCGGCTTCTGGTAAGCTCCGTTTCTGCGTATTTTACCCCGTTTCTCCCTCCACGTGTGGAAAGGGCCTAACCAGCCCCAGCTCTCTAAGCCGCTCCTCAAAAGGCTTCGTGGTTTCCAGGCCTTCTTCTATTTTGGTTGTCCTTCTCTGGTCAATATCCTTCCTGAACTAGACCCAGGATTCCAGCTGAGTCTGACCCAACCAGACTCTTATTAATTGCTGTGGTCCAGTAAGCAGGAATTGAGAGATCTTTACAGTCCCTGTATATCTCTCAAATTAGGGGTTATATAGATGTCGTGAATACAAAAAAGTCATAAGTGCATAACTCTAGGGCCATTTCTGCACTAGCCTGTTATAGCGCTATTATTCCACTGTCAACATCCTATGGAATCCTGGGGTTTACAGTTTAGGGAGGGGCCTTTGAGCCCCTCCCTAAACTGTAAACCCCAGAATTCCATAGGATGTTGAAAGTGGAACAATAGCACTGTAACAGACTAGTGCAGAAATGGCATAGGTTACTCATTGAGGTGCTGGTTAATGTCTTCTCCAGGGGAAACAGTAGTTCTTGCACATTCTGTTCCGTATAGAATAAGCAGCCTACTCCTGTGCAGGAAAAAAAAAAGTTTTGTTTTCTTGCTTTTGTTTTTGTTTTGTAGAAAACAACTATTTGTGATTGTTTTGCTCAAACTGCAAGTAGTCCTTGAAAACTTTGCGGTTTTCAAAGATTTCCTCACAGTATGGAAAAAACTGCTAAAGTTGTTCATTGAGGAAGAAAATTAGGGAAGAACATCCATAATTATGCTGGTGGAATTTGCTCCTGGTGGTAAGGATGCAAGCTAGCTTTCTATATACTGCCGTGGTGCTCCCCTTGATAGCAGCCGCTTAGATGATGGAAATCTCTTCATCCAAGCCTTGGGGTCTAGTAGCCTTTGTGAATTTATTTTTCGCCCTTATTTTCGCACCATACCTTGCACTCCAAGTGGTTAGCAAAACAGCTGAGCACAACAACCTTCGTTGCGCTTTTAATATAAAAGGACGTTAACTCAATTCCAATTCCCTTGAGACATTTCAAACAGATTTCAGTAAGAACAAGACGTCGCCATAAGTCAGCAAATGGCATCTCATCTTGATAAAATCAACCTTATGTTTGTATTGCACAGTGCACCACATGGCTTGCTCCAAAGGTGGAGTTTGCACACATCAAACTCCCAGCAAAAGAAGGGAAGATGAAATAGCCACAAGGCATGTCAGATAGCCAGCCCCTCTGGCAACAGAAAGAAAGGCATGTCTCACCCGGGTCCCATGCCCTGGGGCAAGAAAGGGCTCCCTCTTTAGATGCCAGAGGCTGCAATAAGGTAGCCATGTGTCCAATTAAAACAGGGCAGAGCTGGGCAACTGTGAAGCAGGGTGAGTTTCCCTTCACTTTTCTCTTCTAGTGGGCTAAAATTCCACATTTTCAGTTGAAAATGGGCCATAACAACATAGATAGCACTATCCATATACGTGACACTTTACAAATGAAACAGCCACAAACAGTGGGTCCCGCTAAAGGCATACAATCTAAAATATATGTATATGTGCACAGATGGAAGGAAGGAATAATAAACTTTACCATAAAATGATAAAGCCAATTATCCAGATAAAACAGAAAAAATACAATATAATATAAAGCAAGCTGACAAGTATGTGCAATCAAAGATATGCAAGATTATAAAACAGTATGAAACTACAATTCCAAAAGCTTTGGAAAACAAAAAGGGATTTCATTGAGATTTAAAAATAACAAGGGAAGGAGCAGTCTGAAAATGCACAGGGGGGTGATTCCATGAGTATGGAGGTGCAAGTGAAAAAAGGGCAAAGCCAAGACAAGGAAGAGGAAACCTTTGGTTGGGTGAGAAGCCCAGAGTTGCTAAAATGCAGATCTCAAACAGGCTGGTTAAAAGAAATAAAGGCTAAAAGACGGAGGGTGGGGGGGCCTTTTGCCTTCTTACAAGTCCACCACATATAGAAAAAGGAGCCCTTCTTATGTTGACACCCCTAACAACTTGAACATATCATCTTGTTGAAGCCCTGTGTCCAGTTAAAGGCCATTTCCGCACGACACTGTTTATAGTGCTAATATTCCACTTTCAACATCCTATCGAATCCTGGGGTTTGCAGTTTAGCCAGAGAGCTCTTTGATCTCAGTAAACTACAAATTCCAGAATTCCACAGGGTGTTGAAAGTGGAATAATAGCACTATAACAGCATAGTGGGGAAGTGGTCAAAGTCTGGTTTAAAGGAAAAGAGCTTTCAGAAGACAAAGCAAGTATACTGAAGTAGCTCCTCAACAGGAATACCTGGAGACCAGATCAAGCAGCAAAGAGGCAGGTCCTCTAGTCCGTCTTTCCCAGTGTGTTGGGATGTTTTGTATTCCTATTTAAACAGACATATCTCAGGGCCTTTCTGCACTAAACTGTTATTGTGCTATCATTCCACTTTCAACATGCTATGGAATTCTGGGATTTGTAGTTTGCTGAGGCCAAAGAGCTCTCTGGCTGAGAATTTAAAGGCCCCTGCCTAAACTGCAAACCCCAAGACTCCATAAGGCCCTCAGTTAGCCAAGCCTCTCACTAAGGCCATTTCCATACTACATTGTTATAGTGCTATTATTCCACTTTCAACATCCTATGGAATCCTATAGCACTGTACGGCAGAAATGGCCAAAGAAGGTCCTTTTTGCAAATAATTTTCACGCTTACCAAGCCCCCTTTTCCCTTTCTCCATCTCTAGCTGGAATTTTTAGAAGCAACATTAGCACTGGGAAAATGATGAAAGAGGACTGCAGAAATGTAGGCTTTTGGTGCTGGGTTGCAGGAGCACATCTGCAGTAAACAACACACTAAAAGCTTGAGTTAGGAAAGAAGGGGGAATCTGCTTCAGCCAATCCCACTGTGGCTGGGTGTGCCTGCTTGCAAGGAGAGCAGCAGCTGCCCCCAGAGTCTCTTCCGGATGGAGCGTGTGTGGGGGACAGGATTCCGCACTAGCCTGTTTTAGCACTATGGTTCCACTTTCAACATCCTATGGAATCCTGGGGTTTGCAGTTTCGGGAGGGGCCGCCTGGCCCCTCCCGAAACTGCAAACCCCAGGATTCCATAGGATGTTGAAAGTGGAATCATGGTACTATAACAGGCTAGTGCGGAAACGGCCAGAGGGAAAGGAGAAGAGCAGATAAGCCAGCCTCACCAGCTACCCCCAGGAAGAAACGGAAGGAAGGAAGGAAGGAAGGAAGGAAGCAAGCAAGCAAGCAAGCAAGCAAGCAAGCAAGCAAGCAAGCTGCATATATCTATACTTTTGGCCACTGAAATGAAAATCATAAGTGGAAGCTGGTGAAAGAAAAAAATCCCTCGATGCATTTTGGAAGAAGCTTTCAAGTAGTCTCTAGAAGGTTCAGAATGTTTTTGTCTACTTCTTCAAAGCTTGCCTGACCTGGTTGTTTCCTTTTGTGTAAATGTACTGTTAGTTTTGAGGGGAAAGCTCGCTGAAACATGTTCAACTGCTTTTCTGTGTTGTGGCGTAGGAAACTATCTCTGTTCTTTCCGTGTCATTTCCGCCTCCGGTAATAAATGCTCTGTTACAGAAATATTGCCCAGAAACACATCCTCTTCATTAATTGAGGCACACTTGTAGTTGGGAATTTGCATTTCTGCACATAAATTAACGTATGCTGCTTTTATACAAATGAGTGCCTTCTTTTGTCATTCATTTTGGGAAGTCGGGACTTTGAGTTCGACCATGCTAGGTGATGGCTCCAGCTCAAACTCAAAAGATGGAAAAAGATCATGCCTTCATAACTGAGTGGGCTCCAACTCCCTCCCCCTTTTGGTCCACAGCTGACTATATCTAACAGTTTGCTCAGCTCTAATTTGAACATAAAAGGAAAATTTGCACATGTGTCAGAAAAATTCTGGTTCCAGACAGTGTGGTCCAGCCTGGACTTAGGAGGAACCCAGCTCTGATCTGTACATGATTGTTACAACCCCGCAGCCCTGCAACACACAATTGATATGATCTAATTGGCAATATTATTTAATTGGCACTACCTTAATTGGCATTGATATAAAATGGAAACCTGAGGTAACTGGAAGGTCAAGCTGGAAAGAGGCAAATTACTGACTGTGCACATGAGATGGCAAGGCAGGTCAGCCACACCCCCTCCTAGGTGAAACCAAAGTCATTGTCAGGCAGATTGCAAGACAACCCCAGAGACAATAGGCTTATGATTTAAGATTTGCACATCTCAGAGCAGAAGGAGGAATTCCCCACCAAACTGTGATTGTTCTAACACTTTTCCCTGCTTTGTCTTCCGAGCCTCTCCACAATACAGAGCTATTACAACAGCCATTACCCCTTTGTCACTTAAATACTAAAGCACATTTCACACCTTACCTTTTCGCGGAGGTGGGGGGCGGAGCTCGTGTGAGAAGCCTTCGGAGGAAGGCTTTTGTGTCCCTGCCACTTGGGCTTTGCAGCAGCTTCCTCGTCGCGCAAGTGCCCCGCCTGCGCCCCTTACTTCCTTCCTCAGTGCAGCTTGGGAGCTGTAGGCTGCGCTGGGGCAGGAAGCACGACCAACCCCGCTCCAGAGGCTCTGCAGGGCAGGTAAGTTCACCCCAGGCCCTGACTGGTGTGCAAGCGCGCACCATTTTTGGCTAAAAGCCAAAAATATAAAGATGTGTATGCGCTGCGCGTCACGCTCTTGAGTGTCGCGTAAATGTGAGTGTGTCATGCAGACCGCTCCTCACATTTACGTGACGCTCAAGGGGCCCTTTTGCTTCCAAAACACCGTGCGAAAAGGGCCTAAGACCGTTAACTTTGTGCAGACTTCATTGTTAGTGTTGCAACTCCCCTTCTCTACTTGCCTGGGAGAGTGATTCATACTCACACCTCTAGGGTAGAGTTTTGTTATAAAACCCCTAGATTTTGAGCAGTCTCTTGCAGTTTCTTGACTTCCTGAATACCACACTGTCTGTTTGGAAATCAAACAGACAGCATGGTGTTCAAGAAGTCAAGAGACTGCAAGAGGGTCCTCAAAATCTAGAACTGTGCTTAGGTGCCTACCTAAGCCATGTTGCAGCTTTTCTTCACTTCTCTCTGAACCAGTAATTATCACCCAAATTCTAAAAGTCAGCTATCTACAACTTTCTTCCCTTTACCTTTGGTTAGTCCTTGTGTGAGTGCATGAGTGTTTGGATCTTTTGCAAGTGTATATGAATCTTTCAATAAAACACATTTTTAGTTTACATTTTGAACTCTCTGGCTGGTTCTTTCCTGAATGATCCATAAACATTGGTGGAAAGATCTTGTTAAGTTACCCCCCTCTTGCAGGCCTCCTAATTTTGAGCTAAGTAATTCCCCATTGTCATGTGCAGGTACTAACATTGTGGGTGGACCCCTGAGTCCCCCACATTTTGGGGTAATATATGAACAAAAGCACAGCTGGGGATTCTGCTGGCTCAGAAATTCTGGGAATTGTAATGTAAAAAAGTAACTTTCCTAAAGTTCCCAAGTTTACTTTAAAGTTACCATGGTTCAGTCCCTGCGTGCTCAGGTATTCCAATGAAAAAAAAAAGTTACACAGCTCAGCGTTTGGGGTGGGAAAGTAGGAACTGAGGAGCAGTCGTGGCCCATGAACAATTGTGCTTGTGAACAGGCAAGACAGTTTTATTTTGCATTCTTGCAGAGCCGCAGTGAATGTGTAACTCATGGGAGCTTCGTTCATGAGGTCTTTTAAAAATTGATTGAGTTATTTTTGCTCTCCTCATAAGCCGCTCCTCATCAGCACCAAAAAAGGGAACTGAAAAAAGACAGCCAGCGGAGAAATGTGTAAATGGAAACTGAATCATAATTGTCATGACCAGAAAGGAGGGGAAGAGAGGCGAGAGCTTGACAAGCCACAGGAGGCAGTGAGAGAAAGAGGAAGATGGTTTCCCGGTTGTGGTAGTCCCAGGGTTTTGTGGGGGGGGGGCTGCTGGAATATGAAGATCTCCTGGCCTCCCTAGGGCAGTTCCAAATCCACCCAGTTTTACCATTTCTCTTCCTGCAGCTGCTCCGAACTGAACTGGAGTTTTGTGCAAGGCTCCCGTTGAACTCAGTTTTACAACTTCATACCCCTCCCACTGTCCCAATCTGACAGGGGCAATCCCAATCCTCTCTCTTTCAGTTTTTTCCAGCTGCTTTTGAAACGCCCCCAGTTCTTTCCTCTTCCTCCCACTTTCCCCCCCTTTGTTCTCGGCTTAGTTCAATTGCTGGAAAACAAATTCAAAATGCAAAGAGAATTTTACACTCAGTTAATTCAGTACCAGGGAAAGGAAAGGACAGGACAAAATCTTGCCTTTCCCTGTAGACTCCAGCAAAAGTATACTGCTTCAGCCTCTCCTAGCTTCTCTGTTCTTTCTCATTAATAACTTCTGTCCTCTTGGTCACGCTCTGATGTTGCTTGGGCACACGTGTCTTGATTTTGAGCTGTGATTTTCTTTCCTCCAGATCTTTTTATTGAGCGTATAAAGCCATTTCCGCACTATACTGTTATAGTGCTATTATTCCACTTTCAACATCCTGTGGAATTCTGGGATTTCAGTTTAGGGAGGGGCTTTTAAAATTCTCAGCCAGAGAGCTGTTTGGCTTCAGTAAACTACAAACCCCAGAATTCCACAGGACGTTGAAAGTGGAATAATAGCCTGTTATAGCGCGATGATTCCACTTTCAACACCCTCTGGAATTCTGGGGTTTGCAAACCCCAGGATTCCAGAGGGTGTTGAAAGTGGAATCATCACGCTATAACAGGCTAGTGCGGAAATGGCCAGTGTTGGGTGGAAAAGGCCTTAGTTTTACATGCCTTAACACAGATTGATATTTATGACATGGATATACTTCATAATTCCACAAAAAATAAATAATACAAATAACACACTTAGATGTTCAATAGATGAAATGACTGAGTTCTTTGACTGCTTAATATACATTTACCTTTATACATCTCAAATATATTAGTAAAATCTCAAATATAATTAATATGTATTCCATTGCGGTAACTTAAATAAACTCATTTATGTTAAGAAAGAGGTATTTAATCTCTATTTTAATGCTTATTCCAAATTATAACTGAGTTTATATGTGTATAATCCAGAATTTTTACATTTGGGACTTAGCCCTGTCTCCCCATTATTCCTCTAAATCTTGTGTAGCCACTTTCCCCCATTTCTTCTCCCATGCTTGTGTAACTTTATCCCAATCTTCTTTGACACTTTTTGGATTTTTGTTATTTAACATCATTGCCTGCTTGTCCATTTGGTGCATATTGTTGAGTTTTAATAACCAGTCAGATTTTGAGCGGCAAAATTTTGGATGGTGTGGTGTTTCTGTGTTGGACAACTCCGATCCCACCCCCCCACCCCCCAACGCCTAGCCCTTTGATAAAACTGGAGTGCCCTTGATCGTTTGGAAGTTTCAAAAGAGTCGGTGGATTTGATCACGGACCTTCTGGGTCGCCAATGAACAAAGAAGCATCAGCTGTTTTGCTGCATAAAGAAGCATTTGAGAAATTCAGCGTGCGTAGAAACCAAGGCCAAAGCGATGCCTTTAAAAAAAATGCACCTGGGAAGAACTGAAGCCCCCTTACCATATCACTTGAGGACAAGCGGCATCATGTGGGGCAGAGCTTGGATTAAGAGAGACACAATGAAGCTAACCACATTGGCCGCCCCAGCATGCAGCCTGCTAAAGATGTAAATGGAGGCATAGCCATAGTTCTGGGGATCGGCAGGGGTGGAGAAGAGCAGGAGAGGAACAGACAAGAGTTAGAAAGATGGAGTGGAAAAGAGGGAGAGATTCCGCACTACACTCTTATAGCGTGATTATTCCACTTTCAACATCCTATGGAATCCTGGGGTTTGCAGTTTCGGGAGGGGCCGGTCGGCCCCTCCCGAAACTGCAAACCCCAGGATTCCATAGGATGTTGAAAGTGGAATAATCGTGCTATAAGAGTGTGGTGTGGAAATGGCCAGAGACAGGGGGAGGGGGGATGCTTCTGTGACCTGGGGAAACAATGAGAAGAAGGAGAGGTCATCTCTGTGCTTAGTTGTCTGCAGAACACACCACAGAGGCAGCTGCTGGCTGGCGCTTCCGTACGCTGAGCAGTTCTGACAAGTTCCATATTCAACAGCAGTAGCAAAACCTCACCTTTGTGCTTCAGAGGGGTCTTAAGATCAAGCAAGTCGGGCTGCAGGGGGAGCTAGCAGTAGGCACACGGCCGTTCCCAGAAGCATGCCAATCTTCAGAAAACAGAAAAACAAAGAGGCGAGATGGGGAGGGAGCCGGAGACATCAGGGCAACCATGAAAATGGGGACGAGGGAGACGGAAAGAGACAGGCAGAGATTCCACGGACATCTTTGTATCTTCCTGAAAGAAACCTGCTCGCTCGGAGCTGTGAAGAATTTTAGGCAGGACTGTCAAAGCCTGCTTTCATAGGGGAGATAAATTCAGTTCTTGCAAAGGGAACCTGAGGGAAATGCAGAGCAGAAAAATGCCCTCTTCGGCAGAGTGTGCCTATGCCAGTGAAAGAATTTGGACACTTTCATGCCATACAAAATTTCAGGCAGAAGGGCACTAAAGCATTCTATATAAGCAAGGCTGATTGTAAATGGTGGCATTTTTCATCCAAGTAGATGGTGGGCCGGTCACGCCTATGGTACAGCTGACATCTTTTCAGTGTCTTCATACTGGTGCAGAAATTCACACCAGGCACACGCAACCCAGTCTATCCTGAAAATCCTACTGTTCATTCTGGAAAATGAACTTGCTGTTCCTTCACAGCAAAATATTATGCAATCTGTCCCTGACTTCAAAATTAAATCCTACTTAAAGGCAATAGGGATGTAACTCTTCAATAAGTTTCCTCTTAAAGGTAGCAGTGAGCAATTTCAGCAAAATTCTTTCTGCTGTGAAAGAGTCTGAAAACCTCTCAGTTTTCAAAAGCTATTCACAATTTAGGGCTTTTTCTGCGCAAAATCCAGACATCGTTGTTTGGCACAACAACATTTTCTGGACAGAAGATATCATTTTTTGTGCGGGAAATCGTGTTTCAGTGCAGAAATATTAATTCCTGTGAAGTTTTCTGCGTGAAAAAGTGCTGTTTTCTATGCAAATCAACCATATATGAATTTTATGCAGGAAAAATCCCTAGTTATAGCATTTTCCACATAGAAAACTGCACTTTCTACACAGGAAGTAATATTTCTGTGTTGAAACATTATTTTCTACACAGAAAATGTTGTTTGTTGGGCAGAAAATGCTGTTTTCTGCTCAGAAGGATCTCGTCTGAAGCAGTCCCAAACTTTGAAGATTCTTGTCAGTCCAACATTTTTCTTGTCAGTTTCTCAACAGTCAAAAAACATGCTTTTTTAGTATTTTTTTTTAAAAAACTGTTGAATGTTCTTTCCATCTCTAAAGGGTAAGCACGTGCAGCATTACTTCATAAAGCACTGGGCAATGCAATATGTAAAAATTACATACCAGTGTATTTCTTGAATGTTTGCACAGAAAATGCTGTGTCCTACACACAAATTGTTGTTTTCTACACAAACACACACACCAAACAATCATGTGCAAATTTGGCGCAGGGTAAGTCTTGAACTGAAAATTTTCTTCGGGACAGGATTCTCTTCATTAGGGCCTCCTAATACTCAAGATACTTTTTATTATTATTTTTTAAATATATTTTCCAAAATCTTTCCATCACATGTATTAGAGCCTTTTTATATAATTTTAGCACAATGATTCCACTTTAACTGTGATGGTTGCATCCTATGGAATGGTGGGATTTGTAGTTTTGCTCAGGCACAAGACAAGAGCTTTTTGGCTGATAATTCTAAATTCTCCTCCCTGAACCATAAATCCAAGGATTCCATAAGGCATTGTAAAGTGAAATCATAGCCCTATAATCGTGCAGTGTGAAAGAACACCCTTAAAGTTTTGTCTACAATATTTGATAATAAATATATTTTTTTTAAAAAAAGAACACTCTGATGTTGCTCGTAGACACATGTCCCAGTTTTCATTTATGAAATGTTGGAAGGCATGTAAATACTAATTATTAATATTATTTATTGCTAGAGATGATAACCTCTATTAATTCTTTATTTATTCCACATTATTACCTTTCATGTATCCTAGCCCCAAGTCATTTACTTCTACTTCTTTTTCTAGGGTTGTTCTACATTCAGTCTTTAAAAGTTGCAACCCCGCAAGGAAGGTTTTCTCCTATTCCCACCATTTCATGTTGTTTAAATATTTTAGAATTGCATATATAGGGAGACTTATTTATTTATTTGAATATTTTTGTCCCATTTTCTATTGTGAGAACTCAAGGCAGCAAACCATTGGAACAATTTAAAACATTTAAGCAATTCCAGATCAAAATCAAAGGATAATTGAGATAAGGTAAAAGCATATTAACTCAGTAGGTTCAAACAGCTTCAAAAGGTGTAGCGTTAAGAAATATTGTACATGCTTAAAAGTAAATCAGGCCCCAAAGTCTCTAGTGAACAGTCGTGCCTTGACTGGGGGCCTGTTCATACTATAGAATTATAGCACTATGATTCCACTTTAACAGCCATGGTTCTGTCCTATGGAATCCTGGGGCTGGTAGTTTAGGGGAAGGACATTTCAAATTCTCAGCCAGAGTGCTCCAGTACCTCACCAAACTACAAATCCCAGGATTCTATAGGATGGAACCATGACAGTTAAATGTCATGGCTTGGATAACTGGTAATCCAGAAACTCCGCTCAGAGGTAGTCAGCAGTGTTTATTTGCGGCAAAGCAACCAACTTAGCACGTTTCATCCATGGTAGTTTCAGGTTTTATACCTTCTCCATACAAATTTAGGCACACAAAGTTGTGACTGGAGAGGATCATCCATCTAACATATCCCACCATACTAGACATTTCCCAGACTCACAGCAATTTACCCATCTTTCATCCTTGAGGCTGGAACATGTTTCACGCCTCCTTATCTTTGAACATTTCCAGTTCTCATAATGCCTTTTGGTACTTTTGTTTCCCCCCGCTCTGATCTTCTCCTCCTCTACTGGATACATTGTAGCAGTGGGCAATAAAAGAATTAACCATGTGATAATTAGAATACACAAGCGAGCTTCAAACAGATACACAGTTGCAATCAACAATTGGCATTTGATATTTTGTAGCCTGCTAGCTATTTCTAGCCAGTGATGTATTTAAGGCCCTTTCCACATGGGGAGGGGGGGCGTGAAACGCTGGGAAACGGGGCAGCGCACGCGGAAACGGAGCTTACCTTTTCTGGGTTGCTCCGTCGCAGCGGGGAGCACTGCGCGTTCGCCAGTCTACACAGCAGTGGCACCCGGCGGCGCCCGGCAGCGCCCAAAATGGTTGCTGGCAGCTTCCGGCGGCTCTCCGCCAATCGGAGAAGTGCTCCAGCCAGAAGCCCGCCCCCAGGGAGCTCTGCAGGGATGTGCTTGCGCGCCCCTGCAATTCCCCACTGGGCGCTGCAACAGGCTAGCGCGCACGTGTTTCATAAAGACCACATGAAATGTGGTCTTTATAAAACACGCGGCGCCACCCCTGTGGCTGTGCAAGGGCGGTTTGAAGTGGGGAACCTCCACTTTTCTAACCACCCTAGCGCACTCCACGGTGGGGATGACCTCCAGGTGAGGTTGTCCTACCCCGTGTTACCTCGTGTTCCCCCCCCCCCCCCTGTGGAAAGGGCCTAAGTCTTTTACTCCAAGTCTCAAGTCAAGTCTCAGGTCTCTATCTTCGAGCCTCAAGTCAAGTCTCAAGTCCTTGAAGGTACTTTCAAGTCAAGTTTCAAGTCAGCTCTCGAGTCTGGAAGCCAACTTTATATCTCAACCAAAATTCCAGAATGATTGGATAGACTGAAATACATTTGTTTTAACAATTTAAGCAAAGTCAGCTCTCCACATTTGCAATTTTGCCATCTGTAGCTTTGGAAGTGGGGAATAGGATCCTGTCTTACTCCCTATCACTGAAGATTCAAAAGATTTAGAAAGGAGGATCCTTCCTTCTCAAGCCTGTTGCCTAACACATTTGCTGTTTCCCATCTGAGAAATGCACCCTGCACTCTGGGCGTAAGTCTCGTCTTCTGCTCTGAGGAAACGTTTCAGAAGGCTCCTTTGATATGCAGCAGGGATAGACGGCTGAGCAGACCCCAAGCGGCCTCAAGCCCATTGCCTGACCCGTTTGCTGTTCTCTGAGAAATGCACCCACACTTTGGGATGGAAAAAGAGTGTCATGTGACCAGTAGGCAAAAAGAGATGGAGGCGTTGTTCAAAGTCGTAAGGTTTCTGGATGAATGCGGTATGCTAACTGAACCAAGGTCATCGAGTCAGTCATTAAAAATATGCAAATCTCGAGTTGAGTCAAGTCAGTGCATCGTTTATGGCTGAGTCAAGTCACTGAACTGACTTAAGTCCAATTTGAGTCCGAGTCTATTGACTTGAGTCTACATTACTGTTTCTAGCAATGCCTAAGCTGGCTACCCGATCTATTCTAATATACATCCAGCAGATACCTTATAACAGAAGCCATGCATCCTGACATTAAAGTGGAATCAGGGGTCAAAAAGTGCCATTTGAACTAATTAACTAACTAGGCTTCCTATGAATCATAATCAATGGAAATTTGGGCTGAGATTTTGTACTGACTTGTGCTAGGCTGACTTGAATGATCATGGAACTCATTTTTATACTGGGCTTGGCTTTTTTCCCCCTCCAAGCTGCCTTTATAAGTATTCTCTCCTTGGGCTTTTCTCTGCTGTAGGTTTCTCCAAGTTTGCTAACATGATTTCACCCATCAGGTGGCCAAACAACAGGCTACCTCTATTATTTGTGTTCTCTCTTTGAAATGAGACACAGGAGGAAGAAAATGAATAATTCAAACGATACCTAGGAAACACGCTTCTTGACCTTAAGAAGCCAATTGGCAAAAGGAATTCTTTCAACATGGTTCTACATCAGGGTTGTGTAATTGAGGTTGTCAGATCTCACGCTCTGGCCTGGAGTCCCCAGCTTTCATATAGGGATGGGCCAATAGAATCCTCGAACTTCGGCACAGGGATTTGAGATTCGGGAATCCAAATCCCTGTGCCAATATAGGCAAGCGGAATCTTTCATACTCAAACAGTTTGTTGGAGACCGGGATGCCTGAAAACCTGGGAGACCGGGACGCCTGAAAACTTGGGACCAGGATGAGGTCCCGCTCCTCATGTGTTTCCCCACCCAATGTGGGCATGGGTGATTGGCTGGCAGGCCGGCATAAAGCCTCACAAGCCCTGGAGGCTGCCATTTCTCCCTCTTGCTGCCTGTGCCCCTAGTGCTGCCTCTCCTTGCTGCTGCCTCCCTCTGCAAGGTAATTTTGGGATAGGGATCGGGAGGTGAGGGACAGAGGGGCAAAACTGAGTTTGTGTGGGGGTCTAGGAGCTTGTGAGAATGTCCCAGGGGGTTCCAAAGACTGCAAAAAGGAGTTCAGGGGTTCCATGCAAGCCTTGCCAGCCATATTTTCCCCCTCACCAGTTTTCTTTGGTCAGTTCTGCGACTAAGATTGTCATGATGCCACTTCCTCTCTTAGTTTCTGTGTCTTGAATACATGAATACTTTGGTTAGCCCGTTTTGAAGCTCCCTTTTAGAAAGTCTTTTTATGCTTCTCAACCCCTTTTCCTCTTTTTTCTCTGTCTAGCTGCACATTTATAAGCAGCATTGCCATTGGAAAGGTTGCAAAGGAGAGCTGGAGAAACACAGATTTTTGGTCTTGTGTTGCAGCAGCATGTTTGTGGTAGACAATGAATGCCAAAAAACCTGAGCTGGGAAAGAATGGGATTCTACTCTAGCTGATTCTATAGGAGGAGTGTGTGTTGCCTACAACAAACAAGGTGAACAGTAGTAGCTGCCTCTAGAATCGTTTTTTGAGCATGCATTAATCTGCATTATTTTTTGATTTGAGATTAGAGGGTAGGGATTGGGAATTGTTGAGACAGGCCTAGAGATTTGATTTGAGTGTCCCTTGCAGGACTTGAAGGTAGAGAATTGACTGGACTAGAGGCTTGCTTGTGCGTGTGTGTGCGTGCGTGCGTGTGTGTTTAAATACTTTCTTTGTTGCAGGACTCGAGACTTCGCTCTTGAGACTGCAAGGTGCAGAACTGAGATTGGAATAGAGGCTGTTTGTTTGTGTGTTTTAAGTGCCTTCCTTGTTGCAGGACTTGAGACTTGACTGGACGGTACAGTCTTCTTGAGATTTCAAGGACAGCTGAACATTTCTTTGCATCGCTCCCTTACAAAGCTCTTTCAGACACAATTCTGGGGTTTGTAGTTGGAGAAGGTGTCAGAGCCTTCTCTGCCAAAGTGTGCTGGCGCATCATCAAACTACAAACCCCAGGATGCCAGAAGAGCTATGAAAAGAAAAGCTAGTTTTGACCTGGATTATCTCTGTACTGTAATATGTGGCCCTGTTTACACAGGCAGGAAAATGTGGGATTAATCCACATTTTCCTGCCTGTGTAGAAAGGGCCTTCATGTCATTTACAATCTGGGGAGATCCTGAGGCAAAACTATGACAATTGTCCTGGCCAGATTTCTTCAGAGGGAGGTTTACCTTTGCCTAGGCTTTTGCTAAGGCCAAGAGATTGTGTCTTGCCCAAGATTGTCCTTCTTTCCCTTGCTTTTAAAACCCTTTTTTAAAAAAAGGATTCGAAAGATTTGTGAGATTCGTGGATTCCCAGAGCCTTCCAAGGATTCGGAAAATTCTGGATTCATCCCATCCCTACTTTCATAGCTCTTCTCCAGACAGGAAAAAAAGGTGCAAATTCTCCAGTTTTAGTGAGTTTATCTTCCTGGTAGAAGAAAGGATTATGTGCAGATCTTCAGCTCAGCTAGGAGAGCAGCAACTTGCTAGAAGTTTTACAAGGCTTGATAAATTTCTTGCTGTAACCTGAAGAGACTCTCTGGAGGGTCTCTGTGTTTGCATAATTAGCTTCCCTACTTCCACCCAGTTGTTGTGGTACCAGGGCTCACCCTCCATTCTGCTCTCCTTTCGTCTTCTGGCTGGAAACAAGCAGGCTACATTATCATCATCATCATCATCCCATCCCCTCAGATGAGAAGGAATAACTTACTCATTTTACCTGGATCTGGAAACAGTCCTTTTAGCTGACATTTCTGCCTGAGTTTCCAAACAGGAAAATATGTGCTTTGTGTGTGCGTGTGTGTGTGTTTGAATAACAAGCTGTGAACAAGTGTGGTTGATAATTAATTGTTGTTGTTAACTTTTGTCAAGTCAACCTTAACTTATAGCAACCTCATGGATGAGAGAGCTCCAAGCCATTCTGTCATCAGCTGCCCTGCTCACGTCTTGCGTATTCAGGGACATATCTTCCTACTGCCTTCCACCTTGCCAAGCATTATTGTCTCTTCTAGTGAGTCATGGCTTGTCATGACATGGCCAAAGTACAACAGCTTCAGTTTAGTCATCTTGGTTTTTAGGGAGAATCAAGGCTTGATTTTCTCTAGGACCCATTGATATGCCTTTTGAGGCTGAGACCTGCACAACTTGGCAGCAGGCAAGGGCTGAAATTAAAAAGGCTAAACTTCTTCAGGCTGCAGATGGGTTTTTAGTGCCTCACTTTCCAAGTAAAGTTATAATAAATAAAATAAGCCATATTATAAAAATAGGTTTTTCTAATATACTTCCATGCCTTTTCATCAGCACTGGGGCAGGGGAGGAAATGTGGGATGGCATCACATCGGGCAAACACCAGATGGCTACTCATATAGCCCATCCACCAGGACAGGCTTTTGCGGCACTTGGAAACGGAGTCCTCCTCAAAGCGTCTGGTGGCCTGCTTCTCTGGCAACTGGGGCACCAAGATGACAGGAAACTTTCCCACCAGGCTCCCACAGAGCCAGTCAAAGGGCTTGTAGCACCAGTGCACCTTGCCTAGTGTGGCTGGGCACCAGCTTGTAGGCAATGTAGCTCTTCGTGCTCTTGAATTTGGTCTGCTTGGTGGGGTCTTTGATGGAGCACTGGCAAAAGTACGGGTTCTCCTGCCACTCAAGCCCACAGATGCCCAGCACCATGTACAACTTGTCCTCATCCTTCACGAAACCCAACCCCTCACCCAACACAAAGGCCTCACTGCCCAGTTTCACTAAAGTGGAGAAGCAGTTCAAGAAGAGGCCACAGTCATCTCGGCTGTTGAGACCCTTGAACCAGCTCTCCAAGTCCTGGTCACTGCAGAGGCTCAGCACCTCATGTTCCCACAGGGAGATCTCACCTGGTCTCTCCAACTTGAAGTCGTATGGTGCACGGGCTTGCAGCAGTGCCATGGCCCTGCCGCCGCCCAGGAAGGAGATGGGGGCGTGGATGGGATGTCCCACAGCACCGTCAACCAAAGGGAACTTGCCCTCTTCTTCCTCCTTTTCCCGTCGGCTCTCCTCCCACCCATTCTGGTGGCGCTCTCTTTAGTGGACAAATGGACCAGCTGCCCCCCTCCCTGATGCCCCTGCTTTCCCTGCAGCATCTCCTCCTTTGCTTCACACTCTCTGGACCTTTTTATTCTCCTCACAAGCCATTCTGTTCTCTTTCTTTCAGTGCTAGGAGAGGAATAGTGTGTGGCATGGCTGTGGTGGTGAGGAGAGAGTTCTCTTCTACCTTCAGCCTCCTCACTTCTCAGTGACTGAAGAAGTCAGCCAAGCCAATTCAGGTGCCACCAACCCCATACAAGCCCCCACTTCACCACCCAAGCCTGGGTGGGGGGTACCGTGTGTGTGAATGTGTTTGCATGTGTGTATGGAAGGAGCTTGGCTGCACCCATGGACTGTCCACCATGTCGCCAGTTTCGCTAATCTGGAGCCGAGAGGCAGGGCCAGGGCTCCGAGCACAGAGTGGCTGCTCCCATCGATGGGGCTCGGCAGGCAAACAGGCGCTGGAGGAGTGGAGATGGGGGCCACACAAAATCGTTTGGTGGGTGGCATGCGTCCCACAGACAGTATGTTGTGCAGGCCTCCTCTAGGATCTATTCATTTGGTCTTTTTAGCAGTCCAGAGTATCTGTAGAACTCTTCTCCAGAGTTCAGAGGAGGGTGACCAAAATGGTGAAGGGTCTGGAAGCCATGCCCTATGAGGAACGCCTTAGGGAGCTGGGGATGTTTAGTCTGCAGAAGAGAAGTTAAGAGGGGACATGATAGCCATGTTTAAATATTTGAAGGGATGTCATGTCAAGGAGGGAGGGGGCTTGTTTTCCACTGCTCCAGAGACTAGGACAAGGAGCAATGGATTCAAGCTGCAGGAAAGGAGATTCCACCTGAACCTCAGGAAGAACTTCCTGATGGTCAGAGCTGTCCGGCAGTGGAATATGCTGCCTCCATGGAATGTGGTGGAGTCTCCTTCTTTGGAGGTTTTTAAGCAGAGGCTGGATAGCCATCTGTTGGGAATGCTTTGATGGATGTTCCTGTATAGTAGGGGGTTGGACTGGATGGCCCCTGGGGTCTCTTCCAACTCTATGATTCTATGATTCTCTAGCACCACACTTCAAAGGAGTTGATTTTCTTCCGCAGGAGATGTTATAGCGCAATGATTCCACTTTCAACCTCCTATGGAATCCTGGGGTTTGCACATACATCACTAACAGGAATCATAACACTATAATTAATTATAGTTATAAATTATAATAAATATAATACAAATGATAAATAATCATAACTCAGAGAATGCTGTGAAGGCAGCCTCCAGGGAGAACATGTTTAAAAAACTGAGGTTTGTCTCTTTTAGAAAGTAGATTTTTGTTAACTGCTGTCAAGCCAACTTTAACTTATGGGGACCCTAGGGATGAGAGAAATCCACATCACCCTGTCCCCAACCACTCTGCTCGGGTCTTGCAGATTCAGGGACTTGTCATCCTTGAAGCAATCCACTTGTAATGGGGTCTTCCTCTTTTCCTACTGCTTCTCACCTTACCAAACATTATGGTCTTTTCAAGAGAGCCATGCCTTCTCCTGATATGGCCGAAGCACAACAGCCTCACTTCAGTCACTCTGGCCATTTCCACAGGAGACTGTTATAGCGCGATGATTCCACTTGCAACCTCCTATGGAATCCTCTGCATCCGACCGGCCCCTCCCGGAACTGCAAACCCCAGGATTCCATAGGAGGTTGAAAGTGGAACCATCGTGCTATAACAGTCTCCTGCGGAAATGGCCAAAGTCTTCTAGAGAAATTCAGGCTTGATTTGCTGTAGGATCCATTGATATGCCTCTTTCGCAGGCTGGGATATAACACCAGGGAGCCAAACCTAGATCTCAGGTTTTGGCCCAGAAATCCCAGGTCTTGCAGCAACTTTAAAGTGGAAACCCTATGGATAACATAAATCTCTGCTTGTGGAGTTTGGGCTTGATTCTGCTATCCAGCCCTTACATTACATGGTGATATTGCACAACTGAACCAAGACACCAAACATGCAAGAGAATGCACGACCAACAGCAGATGCACATCCAGGTGACATCATGTTGCACGTACAACTCTGTTTCTACAAACTTGAACTTACGGCAGATATTCTGTCCAACCGCTTCTATAGGGGAACTTATACCATGTGGAATCCATAAGCAAGCTCACAACTTTATTACCAGGGCTCTAAAAAAAATTAAGAAAAATGTTCAAAAGAACTGTTTGATTTTTAGGAAAAAGTGGTGCTTTTCTCAGGACCTTTCTGCACCTTACCTTCTTCCGGCACTGGGGTGCGGGGATCGCGTGAGCAGCCCGTGGCGAGAAGCTCTCGCGTCTCTGCTGCTTCAGCTCCACACGAGCTGCTTGCTTGCGTGAGAAAAGGGCCTCAGTGTAGAATTTCAAACCTTCTGATACTAGATGAAACCTGGGACACATATGGCCAAGTAACATCAGAGTGTAGTCATGAAGGCAAAAGTTAATAATGAGGAAGAACAGAAAGCTAGGACAGGCTGCAACAGTTTGCTATTGCCTGAGGCTGCTGGAAAAGCCGAGACTCTGCCCTCTTCTCTCGTCTTCCCTTTGATGAATTATATACACTTTGAAATCAGTGTGGCGGTTGAAGTAGAGTGTGGACAGTGGGGGGAAAGTGAAAGGAGAGAGAAACCAGGACATTTTAAAAGCCGTAGAAAAAGTAGAATGATTGAGGATTAATTGGGACCGTCCCTGCCGTAGCAGGATGGTTGGATGATATGGAATTTGTGTTGCATAGTATCTACCAGTTTTTTAAAGCAGAGGGCCGACAGTGTCACCTACACCAAATCAAGTCACAAAGAAAGCATCCAGTTCTAGTCTGTACATGCATAGACCTTATTGGTTATCTCACACTTGGCCACTGAATGTGTGAACCTTCTGCATGGGAAAAAAAAATATTATATTTGGGATCATTTGAGAAGATACGAAATTCCTTTCTGCAAAATTAAGCCTGGAGTTATCAAGTGGTGCTGATGTATAGCAGTGAAATGTTTCCTTTGAGGAAGGAAGAAAGGAAGGAACTTAAAACTCTCCATTCCATTAGGTTACCAACTTTTCACACATCCCTGTGCATTAAACAGCAGCTTGCTCTGCAAACACAAGCAAGTGACAATGGTTGCAATTGTTATTTAGTGTACCTGCCCTTCAGCCAAAACGTCCCTCAGAATGGCATGCAAATCATTAACTGTACAGTTCCTTGCCCTCAAGCTTACAATCCAAATAAGACACGACAGATACAGAGATGACAGCTGGGGAGGGGATTAAATGTATATGGAGGGAGGGTTCCACCAGCCTTTGAGGCCAAGGCACAATGGCTGCTCTTCTCTCCCTCAGAGACCAAGCAACAGTAGATGAGACATGAAGGAGAAGACTCTCACCAGCCACTGGAGCCAAGGCAAGATGGAGATGGCTGCTCTTTTGTCTTCCTCCCTTCTGTTGTTAAAGGGAATGCAGCAGACCAAACCTTCTCATGAGTCACCAACTGATTCCCAAGTCTGAGGCCCTTTCCGCATGGCATTTGCCACGTGAAAGGGCGCCTGGAGCATTGCGCGATTGTGAGGAGCGATCTGCACAATGCACTCCAGGGGCCGGCAGGCGCCGATCGTGCACCTTTTTGTTTTCGTCTGGAAGCCAAAAATGGTGCAAAATCGTGCATTGCTTCTGGACCTCGTGCACACTTACCTGGTGTGCGGAGCCTCTGGAGCCACGCCGGTTGCACTTCCTGCCCCAGCGCAGCATGGGAGACTCCCAGGCTGTGCTGCAGAAGGAATAGGTGGAGCTCTCATGCGAGCAGGCAGCTCATGCAGAGCTGAAGCAGCAGGGATGCGAGAGCCTCTCGCCAGAGGCTGCTTGCACGATCCCTGCACCCCAGTGCCGGAGAAATGTAAGGTGCGAAAAGAGCCTAAGTCTCTTCGGGTGCCATATTGGGAGAAAGGTGGTATATAAATTAAATAAATAAATGTACGTGTGAAAGGGATGTAGGAGTCTTGGTAGACCACAAGCTGAATATAAGTCAGCCGTGTGATGCAATAGCTAAAAAAGCCAATGCAATTCCAGACTGCATCAATAGGAGTAGTGTCTAAGCTGAAGGAAGTAATAGTAACACTCTATTTTGCTTTGGTCAGACCTCACCTGGAATATTATGTCCATTTGTGGGCACAAAAATTCAAGAAGGATGTTGACAAGCTGGAACGTGTCTGGAGAAGGACAACCAAAATGATAGAAGGCTTGGAATCCAGCCAGAAGCAGTTTCGGAGCTGGGAATGTTTAGCCTGGAGAAGAGAATGTGAGGAGGTGATATAATAGCTATGTTTAAAAATTTGAAGGGATGTCATATGGACGATGGAGCAAGCTCGTTTTGTGCTGCTCCAGAAATGAGGACATGGAGCAATGGCTTCAAACTTCAGGAAAAGAGATTCCATCTAAACATTAGGAAGAACTTCCTGACAATAAGAGCAGTTAGATAGTGGAATACACTGCCTGGAAGTGTGGTGGAGTCTCCTTCTTCAGAGGTTTTGAAACAGAGGCTGAATGGCCATCTGTCAGGAATGCTTTGATTGTGTCTTCCTGCATGGCAGAAGGGGGTTGGACTGGATGGCCCTTGAGGTCTCTTCCTGCTCTATGATTGTATGAAATATTACCGATAGGCCTACTAGATCACAGAATGACCATCTGTACCTCTTTCCTTTAAAAGAAGAGTGGGAGGAGAAATTAATTATGGCCTAACTTACTTGCATAAGGCTCTCTATTAAATCAGCATTGGAGCTGTGAACAGAACCTAAAGCCTTTAACTCCCTGTCTCAGACAGAGTTAGATTAAATTTCTTCCCAGTTTGCATTAAAGAGAGGGAACTTTCCTAATAGAAGTCAGAAAGTGGTTTTTCTCAAGGGACGGTGATGGAAATTATTTTATGCAAATAACTGAGAGAAGAAAGGTTGGGGTTTTATTTTTCTTTTAAAGCCGTTGAAATTAGAAGTTCCTGATGAAACTGAACCTAGACAGAGGGGAACATGTAAGGGAAGGAAGGAAGGAGGGCGGCAGAGGGGGAGAGAGGACAAGGCCTAGTTGAGGGGGAAAAACATTATCTTCAGAGCTGAAAAACTGGAGCTTGATGTCAGAGCTTGAGCAACAAGCTCAAGTCCGCTGGAGCCCGGCATGCACCTGCCGAGGAACCACAAGTGTTCGGCAGCTTATTAGTCACTCGGGGAGAGGGATTTGCCGGTTATTGTGGGAAAATCCTTTAAGCCACCGGCGGCAAGGCCCCTGACGGCAAAAACACAAACAAGCAGCCAGGATGTAACAGCACAAGGTAAGCGCACAAAGAGACTGGGAGAACGTAGTGGTTTTCTGCCTTTGCGAGACGCGGTCGGCCCTTCTGCGGCTTGTTTGGCCAGAAGGGAGGTTGCTTCTGTCTCCTGTGGTTCTGGCGTGACAAGGTTGTGGCGGGGTTGTGCAATGCCTCAGCAAGTGTGTATGTGGGTACGGAGGGGGGACGGCTGCTCTGAGGAAGGAGAGAGCGGAAGCCAAGCCAATGGATGGTGCAGTGGGAATTGGGAGAGACGGGAAAAGGCCTCCACCTAAGTGAGAAGGAGCAAGGGACGGATCTAAGATCAGCGCACCCAGGAATGAAAGGCTGGCTCTTGTTCAGAACTGACCGTGGAACTCCTGTCCACAGGAGGTCCACTTAGCCCCCTCCTTGCTCTCTTTCCACCAGCAGGTTGCGACCTTTTTATTTAGGTGGGCCTTTGATTTAAAAAAAACAAACAAACTATGGCGAGATAGTGTCGATAGTGATGTGCTTTCATCCTGTATGTTTTCAGTTACATTTTACATTTTGTTTTTAAACTGTTTCTAACAATCTGCTCTTAATACATTGTTATTCAGTGGTTTCCTTTTTTTAAAAAAAAACTTTTGTAATATAACATGTTAACCAACATTTAGCCAAGTACTGTAAGCTGCCTTGAGTCTCTGGTTGGGAGAAAGGCTGGGTACAATATGAATGAATAAATGAATGAATAAGTTTCTTTCTCCATTGTTTAGTTTTACGGGGAAGGCTGTAGTCCTGTTGTGGTGGATGTGGCCTCTTCGACCAGGCGGAGGGGTTTTAGAATCCTTGTTAGCATCACGGCCAAATGTTAACAGCTGTCCGGTGGCATTACAGCGGCTAGTTTGCATTTCATAGGCCATAGTAGATTGTTTCTTTTCATGTTGGCGGTTCAATACTGGAAAAAGACCAAAGGTTGGAAGTGAACTGAGCAGGTCCCACTTTTGGAGACAAAAGGTGGGATATAAATAAAGTTATTGACAATGTGATTGATTGAGGGCCCGTTCACATTATATAATTATAGCACTATGATTCCCCTTTTAACTGCTGTGGTGGCATCCTATGGAATCCTGGGGTTTGTAGTTTGGTAAGACACTGGGGTTCTTTGGCAGATAGATCTAAACTGTTGTTGTTGTTGTTGTCGTCATTGTTGTGTGCCTTCAAGTCCTTTCTGACTTATGGCAACCCTAAGTTGAACCTATCATGGGATTTTCTGTGGCTGAGAGTGTATGACCATTTCCGCACAAGACTGTTAATAGCGCTATAATTCCACTTTCAACATCCTATGGAATCCTGGGGTTTGCAGTTTAGAGAGGGGCCGGCTGGCCCCTCCCTAAACTGCAAACCCCAGGATTCCATAGAAGTTTGCGAGTGGAATCATAGCTCTATAACAGTCTCGTGCGGAAATGGCCTATGATGTGCATTTTCATAGCCAAGTAGGAAATTGAACCCTATTCTCCACGATTGTAGTCCAAGGTTCAAACCAGTATACCGTGTTGATTCTCATTGCTCTAAATGTTACTTTCTAAACTGCAAATGCCAGGAAACCATACCTTTTTGCCATGGCAGTTAAAGTGGGATCATAGCACTATAGTTGCATAAGGGGAAAAGGCCTTGAATAAACTTTTGTACTACCAACCTCTCAGTGTGGCACTCACAGCAGTCAGAATGGGGTATGGGTTATTCCTACACAGTTTATTTTCTTGGGGATTCATCTTTGTCGAGAATATGTGTACACTTTAGTGTAACGGACCTGTTAGCAAGCCCTTTGGCTCTGGAATGTTGGTTCTGAGATATTCTGGATTGAATTTGTTGTTGAGAGGTCCAGTTCTGCCACTTTCTACAAGGGGGTACCTGGACCTCATCATCTAAAGGAATTCATTGCTTTCTGTACTGTAGACTTTCCACTTCATCATTTTACCACTGGTAAACCTTATATTCCAGCAGTAATGACTGTCCATTTCTGGTACCGAGAGAAGTCTTGCAGAAGCCTGGAAGTGCAGAATACATTCCTGCATGCCCGAGAAGTAGTTCCCTCATCCACACACCATATTAAATGTTTCCCATGACCCTAATCAGGAGTGTAGCTGTGGGGAGGAAGGCAAAATGAGGACATTGCCTCTCCAAAAGAGAATTCTGCCCTCCCATGGAATTTTCCTGCTGTCCCCAAATTTCTAGCATCTTAAGAATGAGTGAGACATTGAAAATCATTCACACTTTGAACTAGAACCTGGTGTGTTTGGGTATCTTTGGCATCTTTCTGCCTGCTCCTTTTCTTTGGATGTCTAAACTGTAGTTCTACACACACAGCTAAACTTTGAAGTTACTTCAATGCCAGAAATTTAGGAGTTGTCATCAAGGGGTTGTCATCAATGATTTTGATCATTTCTGCACAAGACTGTTATAGCACTGTGATTCCACTTTCAACATCCTATGGAATCCTGGGGTTTTGCAAACCTCAGGATTCCATAGGATGTTGCAAGTGGAATCGTAGCGCTATAACAGTCTGTGCGGAAATGGCCTGTGATTCAAACTGGAAGGATGTCTTGAGTGGAGTGCCTGTGGGTTCTATCCTAGGCCCATCACTCTTCAACATTTTTATCAGTGACTTTGATGACCGGCTAGAAGGAATCCTTATCTAGTTTGCAGATGACAAACACACACACACACACATACACACACAACCTAGAAGGGATGGCTAACACATTGGAAGATAGGAACAGAATTCAAAAAGACCTAAGTAAACTAGAAAATTAGGCAAATGTCCCATGAAGTTCCTTCCAACTCTATAGCCATTTCCGCACTAGACGTTTATAGCGCTATTATTCCACTTTCAACATCCTATGGAATCCTGGGGTTTGCAGTTTCGGGAGGGGGCGGCCGTCCCGTCCCGAAACAGCAAACCCCAGGATTCCGGGTGTTGAAGTGAAAAATCACGCTATAAACGTCTAGTGAGAAATGGCCTATGATTCTATGGGCATTTCCACCCTATGCTGTTATAGTGCTATTATTCTACTTTCAACATCCTTGGGGGAATTCTGGGGTTTGTAGTTTGCTGAGGCCCAAGAGCTCTCCGGCTGAGAATTCTAAAGGCACCTCTTGAAACTGCTAACCCCAGGATTCCACAGAATGTTGAAAGTGGAATAAGAGCACTATAGAGTATAGTGCGGAAATGGCCTATGACTACTGCTCTGCAAAATCCTTGCTATTTTTCAAGGTATTCTCCTTGGTCCTCTTGTCGTGCTTTCAGGCCTCTCAAACATGGAGCTCAAAACACGAGATTCTCGCTGGAGGGCGTGTCCCAAATCCGACCTCTGAAAAACAACACAAAATGAGAGGGTGGTTGCTGAAAGCCTCAGCATTCCTAGGGCTGCTTGCTCTTGAGTAGACCGCTTGGGCCCAGTGGGGCTTCCGCGTGCTCCTCGTGCCGAACTGAACAGGGAGCGGGCCACTGCTCATTTGCATTTTAATTTCATGAAATCCGTGCACTTTAAACATTATTAAGTAGGTTGCTGCAGAGCTGAAGGAAAAAAAAGAAGGTGCTTTTTAAAAATGGGACGCTGTCTGGAGAGTACAGGCAGAAGATAATAGCATAAAACTTTCCCCCAGTTGTAGGGCTCTCATTCGTGTGGGTATGTATGGAGGGGGTGTCCTCATTTTCTAAGGATGTATTACGCTTCTCATCATCTTTCTCCCATCCGCTGTCCTCCAGACATTACAGACTGCAACTTCTATCAACCCCAGCTGCCAGAGCTAATGGTATGGGACTGTGGGAGTTGATGCCCCAGATATCTGGAGAGCACCAGAATGGGAAGTGGCTGTTCTATCTGGTATTGTGGTCTCCTCTTTTGAGAAATATTACCTTGTGACCATTGGAGGAATCTAGTATAAAGATTGCCCATAGGGTTTATACAGAAGTGGTATCCTAGAAAAGAGAAATAAATACATTTATATGGAGTAGCGATTTCCTAAAACGGTCTCCCTTCTCCAATGGGTTGCACTACAGCTCCCATCATCCCCACCAAGCAAGACCTCTGTAAATAAATAGTCTGGATTCAAAATGTTCTAGTATAAAATTCTTTCACGGCACTTTAAACATGGATGGGCAACTGTGGAAGGCTAGGGGACCACGTTAGTCTCCCCAGGACCTCAAAGGGCTGCACTCTCCCCACACGGCTTCCAATCCTGCAAGAAAAAAAATCAAATTTTTGCCCCAAGATGCAGTCAGACACCCAAACTGGCTGATCAGAAGTGGAACTTGAAGTCTCTTTGGGCCCTAAAGGCCTTTCTAACAACGGGAAGAGAGCAGAAATCACTTCCCATTCATTTCCTAATTCAAAAATGACCTCTTCTGGGGTGAAATTTCCCCAGTTCTCCTCCTCCTCCTCCTCTTAAACATGGCAGATGTGCCCCACACACTTCCTAGAGGGCTTTTGGGGGCATTTTGGAGAGAAAAAATAAATATATATATTAATTTTGCAATTGTGTTTGACACGTGAGGGCTCCAGGGATCTCCAAATGTGGTGGCAGTGCCCTCCATACTCACTATGGGTCATTTTGGGGTCATTTTGGAGCAAGAATAGTTTTTCTAAAAAATGCAGAAAAAATTCTGACCACTGGGGGGTGCTGGGGGACACAAAAACAGCCCTGGGGCACTGCAGGGACCCTGCGGGGCACACTTTGCCCAGCCCTGATTTTAAGAAACATCCATAATCAATGCCCTGGGGCAGAAATAGGAATTGTATGGCCATCCGCACAACTCTGCGGTTGCGACAGCTCTATTGGCTGCCGTTTCCAGGCACAATTCAAAGTGACGACCTATAAAGTTCTATACAGCTCAAGCCTTGGCTATCTGAAGGCCAGCGTCTCCAAATAAGAGCTTGTCTGAGATTAAATATCTTTAGGAGAGGTCCTTCTTTCAGTCCCACAACCGTCCTAAGCCATTTCTGCACTAGACTTTTATAGCGCTATGATTCCACTTGAAACATCCTATGGAACCCTGGGGTTTGCCGTTTCGGGAGGGGCCGGTGGATTCCAGGATTCCATAGGATGTTTCAGGTGGAATCATAGCGCTATAAAAGTCTAGTGCGGAAATGGCCCTAGGCACATTTGGTGGGAAGTAAGGTTGGCAAGCAAAATAAGGGACAGAACTGCTAGACCTTTAATTCTTCCGTATAGGAGGGGATTTCAGTAAGCAACACCTGCTGGAATTCCTTTTCCTATAAAACTAGTAAAAGTGTAAGAGCCCCTCACCCTTATTTCAGCTGGCAACCTGAGTGGGAACAAGGGAGAAGGCCTTTTCGGCGGCTACTACCAAACTTTGGAGCTCCTGTTCTTTGAATACTAAAATACCCCCTCTTTGTTCTCCTTCTGCCGGCTCAGTGAAAACTTTTTTATTCCATCAGGCTTTTAAGAACTGGCTTCAATGACCTTTTAACAGGTGCAGTATTTTGTTGACTTTATAATAGTCTGTCTTTTAATGAACATTTATATAGTTTAAATTCTATGATTGGCTTACTTCTGTGTGTGTGCAGAGAAAGAGAAATTTTTGTGTGTGTTTTTTTTAAGCTGTAGTGATTTTAGTAATTTGTAAGCTGCTTTGAGGCCTAAATAATCCAAAGGCACCAGATTCTGCCTGATTTTGGAAGCTAAGCAGGCTCAGCCCTGGTGAATACTTGGATGGGAGACCACCAATGAATATCAAATGCTGTAGACTAATTTCAGAGGAAGGAACTGGCAATACCTGAGTATCCACCATATGAAATTTATGGGGTCTGGATAAGTTGACAACATATACACACACAGTAGCTGTTTTGAGTTCCCATATTTTGAAAAAAGTGGGATATGATTAAATAAAGGAAGAACAGCGACAACAATTCAGATGCTGCTGGATTCCAGGTCTTGTCAGCCCTTCCCAGCACTGCCAATGGAAAGGAATGCTGGGAGCTGCAGTTTAACAACAGCAGGAGAACTATTCTTTTTCCACGCTTGTGATACGGAGGGTTGGGTGAATGTGATGTTTTATTCCGAAGCCTTGCCTTATAGTCACTCGAGATAGCCCCATAGCCTGCAATATTTCACAGGTAAAAACAGAGACATGTATGGCCAAGCAACATCAGAGTGTGGTCAAGATGGCAAAAGTTATCAATGAGAAAAGAACAGACAGGATAGGAAATAGGAAAGGCTGTAGCAGTTTGATTTTGCCACAGTCTACAGGGAAGTGCAAGATCTCACCCCCTTCTTGCCTCTCCCTCCTGCTTATGGAGTGCAGACTACTTTTGTGCTTTTGATTCAGTTGGCAGCAACTAAAGCTAAGCTGACAGCAAACGGAGAAAGTGGGAGGAGGAGGAGAGAAAAACTGGGAAAATTTAAAAGCAGCCAAAAAACTGGGACAAAAGAGGATGAATTAGGAACATTTCCGCACGACACTCTTATAGCGCAATGATTCCACTTTCAACCTCCTATGGAATTCTGGGGTTTGCAGTTCCGGGAGAGGGCACCCGGACCCTCCCGAAACTGCAGACCGCAGGATTCCATAGGAGGTTGAAAGTGGAATCATCGCACTATAAGAGTGTCATGCGGAAATGGCCTAGGACTCTCCCTGCCAAATCCAGGCAGCCGGAGGGTATCTAGGCTTGAACCTTATTGGTTAACTAGGGCCATATCTGCACTAGACTGTTACAGTGCTATTATTCCACTTTCAACTTCCTCTGGAATCCTGGGGTTTGCAGTTTAGGGAGGGGCCTTTATTTAGAGAGCTCTTTGGCCACAGTAAACTACAAACCCCAGAATTCCACAGGATGTTGAAAGTGGAATAATAGCAGTAATAGCAGTAATAATAAAAAAATAACAGTGTAATCTGTATGTGGAAATGGAATGGAAAACATAGGTTTTCATCCAACAGATTTCCCTCCAGAGTGATTTGCCTACAACTTCAGACATGACCATCGCCATTTCTGCACTAGGTTGTTATAGTGCTATTATTCCATTTTCAACATACTGTGGAATCCTGGGGTTGCAGTTTAGGGAGGGGCCTTTGAGACCCCTCCCTAAACTACAAACCCCAGGATTCCATAGGATGTTGAAAATGGAATAATAGCGTTATAACAGTCTAGTGCAGAATGGCCTAGAGTAGACCCTCTGCGTCAGTTTTTGAATGGTGAGTCAGTTAGGACTTGGTTCAGTAAGTTTATTTTAGATGTGACTAACCATCAGTTCTCAGCTATGGTTTCCTGAAGCTGCAATGTTTTTGAATAGCAAAAGTCCTACAGAGTGTTTTGGTCCTTTCTCAATGGCCGTTCATGATCAGAGGAGGTCAAAATGTAGAGCTCCATAATGAGAAACTTCCATGATCTTCTTGGAAGCTGACATTTTAGACAAACGATGGGCAGCTTCATTTTCCTTGGTGACCACTCTGTTTTGCGAGGGACAGAATGGTCCACCAGTCCCACTCATCGCTCACCATCTCTGCTGTACACAAGCTAAAATGTTAATTGGGACATGTGTTGAGCGTGTGAACTAAACACTGTCACCCTTGTTGTTGCTACACACCTACACACCTTGTGCTAATGCTATGAAAGAGAGACTTCCCAGAGCCCTGCTGAGGTCTTTCAAACTCTGGGGTTTGGCTTCCTTGACTGAGCATATCCACCTGTAATTCTAGTCTCTGTTTAGTCATCTTGGTTTTTAGGGAAAGTTCAGGCTTGATTTGCATTTGGACCCATTTATTTGTCTTTTGGTCTTCCATGGTATCCACCAGTGATGTAGACTCGACTTGATAGATTCGGACTCAAGTTGGACTTAAGTCACTTCAGTGACTCAACTCGGACTTGACTCAGCCATAAATGATGCACTGACTTAACTCAACTCGAGACTTGTATATTTTTAATGACTGACTCGATAACCTTGGTTCAGTTAACATAATGCATTCATCCAGAAACCTTACGACTTTGAACAACACCTCCATCTCTTGTTGCCTACTGGTCACATGACAGTCTCTCTCAAGCCCAAAGTGTGGGTGCATTTCTCACAGGGGAACAGCAAACAGGTCAGGCAATGGACTTGAGGCAGGCTTGGGGTCTGCTCAGCAGCCTATCCCCGCTGCGTATCGGAGGAGCTTTCTAAAACTTTTCCTAAGAGCAGAAGACAAGACTCACCTCCAGAGTGCAGGGTGCATTTCTCAGAGGGAAACAGCAACAGGCTTGAGGAGGAAAGATCCTGCCTTCTAAATCTCTTGAATCTTCAGTAATGAGGAGTAAGATAGGATCCTATTCCCCACTTCCGAAGCTGCAGATGGCAGAATCGCAAATGTGGAGAGCCGACTCTCCTTAAATTGTTAAAACTGAATTTGTTTCTCTCTATCCAATAATTCTGGAATTTTGGTTGGGGTATAAAGTTGGCTTCCAGACATGAGACTTGACTTGAAAGTATCTTCAAGGGCTTGAGACTTGATGGTAGAGACTTGAGACTTGACATGAGACTTGGATTAAAAGACTTAAATACATCACTGACATCCACAGCAGTGGCGTAGCTAGAGCTTTTGCCACTTGGGCGCAGTCGCTGAGTTTGCCGCCCCTCTCAATACAATTGAGGTGGCTTTAAAAATGAAACGACGGCACATGGTAGTGGGAACAGCACTAAGGGGGCAGAAAAAGAAGCCACCTCATTAATACTAATAAGGAGGTGGAGAAAAAGTGAACCGGCAGCTGGACACTTTGCCCCGGGATGGTGGCCACGATGGCTCACCTCTTGGCTCACCTCAGCAGCTATGCTGCCAACAGTAAGGGGGGAAATGGAGGGTGGGCCTCCCTCTGCCTCCTCCGTGTGCCCTCTCCAGGCATTCTGACTTGGTTCACCCAGGAGGCATGCACCTCTTGTGGAAGCAGCTGTCTGGCACGTACCAAAAGGGAAAGGCAAGGAGCAGGGAATGTTGGTAGGCTATGGAGGCAGGTTCTGTTTGATCTGGGGACATCATGGTGGCGCTCCTAAAAAAGTACCGCCCAGGGCGCACTGCTCCTCTGTTCCCCCAGCTACGCCACTGATCCACAGAACTCTCTTCAAGCCTCACATTTCAAATGAGTTGATTTGAAATCAGCCCATCTTCCATGCTTCCCATTTTGTTCTGAGCCGAATTCTCTACATAATGGTTTTGATCAGAATATCTTAAAGGCGAGGCTGATTACCTCCGTAACAATCTATCCATACATTTAGCTGAACATTTCAGGCTTGGCTCCATCTCTGATGAGAAATTGCATAAGACAGGGTCTCTCTGCTGCGGCCCCCAGGCTGTGAATCTGTCTTCCACAGAAGGTTTTCGTTGCCTTGCTGTTCAGATTTAGATGTTTAGTTAAAACATTTTATTATTTCAGAAGGCATTTGAGGTTAGCAGGACCTTGGGTGCCTCCTGTTCTCACCAATTATCGGCTTTCTATTTTGCAGCACTTACTTCTAACTGTGGTTATTATTATTTATCAGCAGAGTTTTAAAATCTGGCTTCACTGTTTTAATAGCATTGCATGCAGCCTTGGGGAGAGGAAGAGCTGGATAAAAATTGTTTAAAATAAGAAGAAAAGAAATGCAGGTTGCATTAGAAATCAGCGTCAGCGCCACAGTAGTGAGCAACAGAAGTGAGAAGAGAGAACATTTCAAGAATTGAACCAACCCAGTCTCAGCAGGACATCAACATTTTGGAAAAGCAGTCACTGGTTCAGGCTATTTGGAGGGCCGTACCAGCCTTTATGAGCCCATTTGAGCAATTCAGATCTCCTGCAGCGTTCCTTGTCTCTTTCCCACCACCTTCTCAAGATCATTTGGTGGAGAGGGGCTTCTTGGTGGCTGCTCCCAGTTTTTGGAACTCTCTCCCAAGGAAGGCTGGGATGCTCTCTCCTTGCTCTCCTTCCACCAGCAAGTTAAAGCATTCCTGTGCCATCATCCTATTAGAATCTGAATGGGATGGGCTTTTAATGGCATGCTGCCCTGTTTTATAGTTTGTAGAGTCTTTTAATTAATTTCAGTGTTGACATTATATTTTTTAAAACTTTGTCCTTTAAATAACTTTGATATTTATATGTTTATTGAAGTTTGTGTGTGGTTGTCTTTAGCTCTGTATTTTTTAATTATACTTTTAATTGACAAAAACAAAGAAAAAAATTCAAAAAATTTATAAAACTTATCTTCTCTTTACATCAACCAATTCTATACGCCCCCCGCAACCCTCAATTCCATTTTTTAGCGCTTTCCCCAAATTATCTGCTCTTAATATTTTCTTAATTAATGCTTTGTCGATGGCCCAAGTATTGTTGACTCTGAAGTCTCACATCTCAGCTGAGAAAAAAGAGGAGATGAGACCCAGCGTGGTGTCGTGGTTTGAGCTCTGGATGACAAATATTGAAGACCCGAGTTCGATTCCCTGCTCACCCATGGAAGCCCAGTGGGTGACCTTGACCACGTCACACACTCTCAGCCCCAGAAAACAGCGTGATAGATTTGACTTAGGCTTTCCCTAAATTGGAAATGACTTGAAGGCACACAACAACAGCAGCAGCATTGGTTTTTATTCTGGGGCTGTTTCTAAAACAAATAAATTAATAAAAACCGTCCATTGAGCACTTGGAGATAGGTCTTCCCTTTTATCCTTGTTTTGGGTGCTCTCCAGTATTTGCCTCCACATTTCAGCCCAAAATGCAAATCAAACAACACTGTTTTTTGCTGGTGCGGGAGAAATCTTTTGCTTTTCTCTCCCCACCCCCTTTCCCCTCCTTCTTCTGGCTATTAGAAGCAAAAACAAATCAAGCCCCAATCAACATGTCTTGGTCAAAGGGAGACAGACCGGCCTCAAGACACTGCCAATAAATTGAGCTTCCAGACATTAATGAGAGCCCAGTGGTCAGAGACACATCGAAGGCGCCCTACTGCTCTGGACAAAATTCTTGCTTGGGTTGCGCTGCTGCTGTGGTGGGATCCCTGGACTTTCGGAAAAAGAAAACCCTGCACCAGCTCCCTAAAAGCTGGCCTTGGGGGGAATGCCAGAGAAGCTGCAAATTAAGAGTGCCGCTGCCAGTTGTGTTAATAATTCAAAGCAGCGGCAACCAGCCGAACCCTGAGAGATGGGGAACAGCTGTGGAGGCTTAAAAAAAAAAAAAGAACTGGAATTTTCTGGAAGAAATTGAAGCCTAGATTTGAGATGCAGGCCAACTTGGAACAAACCAGGCAAAAGGAAGCATGAGATGCAAAAGGAAATACAGGCCTACCTCTGTTAACAAAGCCTCTGATGAAAATGCTCCTTTTATACAAAGTCTTTTGGTGCCCATCCAGCCCCTCCCCTTTTTCTCTTTGTCCTCTGTCTAGCTGGAAGTTCTTTCAGCAGTGTCAGCATTGCAAATATGGTGGCTGCAGAAATACAGGCTTTTGGTACATGGTGTAGCAAGAGTTTTTGCTGCCTGGGGCAAAAGAGGCTCTTCTCCCCTATGTGCACCCCATTCCCCTTTCTTGGACTCAGACCACTGGCCACTCCCTCTGCCTCGGCAAGCCTCGCCACACTCCCGCCTTACTGGGACAGCCAAGCTGCGGGTCCCTCCACGGCTTCTGGTCACTCCAGGCCAGAAGATGGGCAGCCACCAGCGCAGTTCAGCCAGGGGCTTGGGGTACATGCAGATGGCCGCTGGGTTAAAATACATCCCCGCTGTCTGTCCAGCCAGGGCAGGTTGCTGGTGGTGGCAGAAGCGGCAGCCACAGGTCAGCCAAGGATGTCACTGATGCCATGCGGGGTGCTGAATGGGAGCTAGGTCTTGAGGCTATTGAAGACGCCAGGCACCTTGAAGCTGGTGGGGCTCTGGAGGGCATAGGGGAAGAGGGAGATCTTCATCTTGGCCACATGGAGACCCGTTGGCACCTCCAAAAATGTGCCACCTGGGATGGATCACCCCCTCCCCCAGCTATGCCACTGTTTTGGTATCAGGCTGCAGTAGTGTGTCTGCAGGAAACAATGAATTAAGGCTGAGCTGGGAAAGAATGGGATCCCATTCTAGCTGAACCTCCTGTAGCTATGTTCACCTGCCTGTGGCAGTCAAGGTAAGAAGCTGGTGCCTCTAGAATCCCTCACTAAGCATCTGTGAACAGCAAAACACCAAAGAGAAGCAGATAAAATTCCCTAGCAGCTACTCCCAGCATGTTACGAAAGCATAGACCTGGCTACCACAGTGAAAATAGCAAGAAAAGTGGAGGCTGTTAAAAGGGAAAATAAAAACAAAAACCATCCCTGGATGCACTTTGGATGGAGTTTCAAGTGGTCCCTAGAAGGTATTTGAGGTTTTTTGGGTTTCTTTGCTTGCACAAGTAAACCAATGCAGAAACAAAATCGTGAGCCTATACTTCAGTTAACAAGGTAGACATGTTCCTGAGCATTATGTCTTTAACAGAAAATGTTGGTACCAGAGCCAGAAATAACAGGGGGGAAAATAGGGATTCGTCCCTGAAAGCACAAAAGAGCATAGCAGCCCAAAATGTTGCTGCAAACCTTTTATTTAAATGTAAAGTCGAAGGCTTTCACAGCTGGAATCCATAGGTTGTTGTGGGTTTTCCGGGTTTTAAGGTCATGTTCTGTTAGTATTTTCTCCTGACATTTCACTTGCATCTGTGGCTGGCATCTTCAGAGGATCTGGTGGCATGGAAGTGAGACAGAGTATAGATACTTGTGTAGTCCCCGGGTGGGAGGGAGCAATTTGCATGTGTTACAGTTGACCTATTGTTAAATGGGATATCTCCCAGGGTTGTATTGTTAGTCAGGGGATATGCATAACACTGCATTAAGTGCATTAGCAGCCCATTGTGTTGTTCCCTGTAGAGGGACCTCCGGGGTCTAAGTCAGTGGTTCTCAACCTGTGGGTCCCCAAATGTTTTTGAACTTCAGCTCCCAGAAGCCCTGAGCATTGATCATAGTGGCTGGGGCTTCTGGGAGCTGAAGTCCACAAACATCTGGGGACCCATAGGTTGAGAACCACTGGTCTAAGTTGTCTTCATTGGCATATTTTTGAGTCTTGATTTTAGTGCTCTTCAGTACTGGTAGCCAAATTTTGTTTACTTTCCGACTTCCTTCTTTCCTGTTGAAATTGTCCATGTGTTTATGAATTTTGATGGCCTCTCTGTGCAGTCTGACATAGTAGTTGTCAGAATAATCCAGAATTTCTGTGCTTTCAAAAAGCATTCTGTGTCCAGGTTGGTTTATAACATATTCTGCTACCACTGATTCTTCTGGCTGGATCAGTCTGCAGTGTCTTTCGTGTTCTTTGATTTGTGTATTATTTAAAACTTACAATATGCATGTGTGAAATGAAACAACCAGCTCAGGTAAGGCTTGCATAATACATTCTGAGACTTCTAAAGACACCTGAAAGCTTCTTCCAAAATGCATCCCAGGATAACCTTTTCTCTCACCAGCTTCCACTTTTCTTATGCTTTCCATTTTGGTGGCCAAACTTATGGATCTGGGTTTTTTAACATGCTGGGGGAGCTGGGGAAGTGGGCTTATCTGCTTCCCTCTTTTCTCTCTGTTTTGCTCTTCATGCATGCTCGGTAAAGGGATTCTGAGGGCAGCTGCTGTTTACCTTGCCTGTCCTACAGCCTTTCCGCACAACACTCTTATAGCATGATTATTCCACTTTCAACCTCCTAGGGTTTGCAGCCGGCCCCTCCCGAAGCTGCAAACCCCAGGATTCCCTAGGAGGTTGAAAGTGGAATAATCACACTATAAGAGTGTCGTGCGGAAAGGGCACTAGACAGATACACACACCCACAAGAGATTCAGCACTGTCATGTTCTAGCTCACTTGCTTTTAAGAACTTCACTCAGAGTTTAAAACCAGAAACATTTGTTCTGCAGTGCAAAAGCAACATTACCAAAATGTTGTGGAGACAACAGCATCAGAATTAGCTGCAAGTATTATACATTCCATACAGATTTTGGCACACAGATCAATGGTTGGTCAAAAAGCTTACATGTCAAATTACCCCACCAATGCTGGCAGTTTCCCAGGTTCTCAATATTTACATAACTTTCATCATGAGAGAGAGAACAAGTTCCTGCATCCTATCTGAACATTCGCATAACACCTTCTTGTTATTCTGTTGTTTTTCCCCCTTTCGTCTCTCACTCCTTGTGCCCTCCGCAAAGTGACACTACATAGCAATTGCCTGTTTGGAGCCTGGCTCTGTTTTAAATCATAGAATCATAGAGTTGGAAGAGACCCCAGGGGACATCCAGTCCAACTTTCTGCTATGCAGGAACCCCCGTCAAAGCTATCCCAACAGATGGCCATCCAACCTCTGCTTAAAAACCTCCAAAGAAGGAGACTCCACCACACTCCACTGAGGCAGCAGATTCCACGGCCGGAGAGCTCTGACTGTCAGGAAGTTCTTCCTAAGGTTCAAGTGGAATCTCCTTTCCTGCAACTTGAATCTAGTGCTCCTTGTCCTAGTCTCTGGAGCAGTAGAGAACAAGCCTGCTCCCTCCTCAACATGACATCCCTTCAAACATTTAAACATGGCTATCATGTCCCCTCTTTACCTTCTCTTCTGCAAACTAAACATCCCCAGCTCCCTAAGCTGCTCCTCATAGGGCTTCAGGGCTTCCAGACCCTCCACCATTTTGGCCGCCCTCTTCTGGACACATTCCAACTTGTCGATGGCCTTCTAGAATTGAGGTGTGCAGAACTGGACACAGGATTCGAGATGAGGTCTGACCAAAGCAAAATAGAGTTTACTATTATTTTCTTTGATCTAGACACCATACTCTAGACACTAGACTACTCTACACTACTCCAGAGACTAGACAGCATTGATGCAACCAAGAATTGCATTGCCTTTCTTTATTTCTACATCACACTGCTGACTCATGTCCAGTTTGTGGTCTACTAAGGCCCTTTTCGCATGGCCTTTTTTTCGCGCAAGAGCCCCTTGAGCCTTGCGGGAGCGGGAGCGTCGCCCCGTACGATGCATTCCCACTCGCGCAACACTCATGAGGCTCAAGCAGGGCGGCCGCACATTTTTTTATTTTCGGCTTTAAGCTGAAAATAAACCACGCTTGCTCAATGCTCGCAGCAGCCTCGCTCACTTACCGGCGTGCGGTGCGTTGGACAAGCTGGCCGGGTCGCGCTTCCTCCCCCAGCGCAGCCTACAGCTCTGAGACTGCGCTGCGGAAGGAAGGGGCGGGGCTGAAAAGCGACCGATGCGACACTGGACTCCAGGGTGCAGTACAAAGGAACGGGAAAGCAGTGGCGTTTCGGGTGAGCCTTCTTGCGCGAGCTGCCCTCCCCCATCGCGCGAAAAGCGGCGCTGCGAAAAGGGCCTAAGATTCCTAGATCCCTTTCACACATACTGTTGTCTAGCCAGGTATCTCCCATCCTATATTTGTGCATTTCAATTGTTACAATGTTACAACTGGATTCATTGTTGCAAGTAGCAATTAGCAATGGATACATATTGGGGTTTAGCAAACCCTGTCCTATTGATTCTACTGCATCTACACTATTACCTGTGCTGGTGTTTACATATGACAGGGTTAAAGCATCCTGCCAAGCACACATGGCAATGGTAGGATCAGCGAGAGGCAAATCCCATTTCTTTCCCAGTTCAGTCTTTATTATGGACACCTTGCCCCAACCCAATATTGAAAATCTGTGTTTGTCCAGCCCCCTTTCACTGTCCTCCCAATGCTAACCCCGCTTTAAAAAAACAAAAAAAAACAACAACTTCCAACTACAAGAAGGAAAGGGGGACTAGTTGTATGTGGAAAAATTTGTAAAAAAGAGCACCTGTCTCACCCCTGTCCCAGCACCCAGACAGGATCCTTCCCAACAGCCACAATACAGAGCCACGAATAGAATAATACTTATGGCCACCAGCGTAGGTGAAAAAAAGGAAACCCCAGGAGATTCAGAACATTTCTACATAGTAAGGATGCATCAATTAGGCAAACAGCTGGGGAGGCTTTCAGGTATGAACAGATCTTATCAGTGGAAGCAACATGCCTCACCTTTAGATCTCTTGCTCATGTTCCTGGAAACCTTGACCCTCGCCTTGCGTACGGACTGTACTACTAGACTGTTGCTTTGAATTTGCCAAGGACTCAGACTGCAAAAACAATGATTGGTAACTGGCAAACAGACTATTACAAACTTTGCTTGAGGTTGTTGATAAAAGACTCTAACTGGAGAGCTGTAAACCTTGGCTGGCTGCTGGCACAGGAAAGCACATTGTCTGATGCTTTGTTAAACAAGGTATATCTGTACCAACAATATGAGGTAATTTGCTTTTCTCCAACCTAGAGCCTCCCAAGGGATTGAACTGTAAGTCCTAGAATGCTCCAAATTGAAGTAACTGCCTAGTGTGAAAAATCTTGCAAATTTGCCCTGAATCCTATCTGATGCATAAATAGAATTATGCAAGAGGTTCCCTAGAGAATGAGGGCAGGTAACTGGATGACAGTGCAAGGGAATTCTCATGGAGCATACCTCCTAGCCAATGAGTAATCCTTTGGGTCAGTGGGTGAAGCTGTGTCTGGCCTTTTTTTGAGTGCATACTTGGATGCAATGGCCAAGTTCCCACATCAGGGTTGTGAAGTGTAAATCCTTGTATGTAGGGCTGTGCATATATTGTGCTATGCAACAGTTCTGGTGAATACATTTCACAGGTGAATCAAGACACCAAATGTGCAGAGGAGTATATAACCAAATGCACACAACACACATTTATGGGAAAGTAAGACATTAATCAGATGTGCAACGGGGGGAAAATGTGCAGTTGGAAATCAGGGGAAAGGAACAGACGTAATGTTATGCAAAGGAGAAATTACTTGGAATAAAAAATGATAACTGCATGAATATGCAGAAATCCTTACAGAAATTTTAAAAATATGCAAGGATTATCAGGAATCTAGAACAGATTCAGATATATCAGGAATCTAGAATCAAGAATCTAAAATAATATACCTATTAATGCGTATTCTGGCATCACATTTTGATGAAGCAGCAGAAATTGATAGGTAACCAAATTGAGGAAGATTAATAAATGAGTCACTGCTGTGTAGCAGATAAGAATAGAAAAATAGATAGGAATGGTTACTTCTGTGGAGAATCTGCCACTGTATAAAGTATAAGCAAAAAACAATGCATGCTTTCTGGTTTTGCTTTAGGTTTGCTTGGTTTAGTGTGGAATGACTAGCTGGGCTTTTGTGCAATTAGAAATCTACTTTTTAAAAAGCCCTGATGCCTCGGGACTATCTAGCACTCACTGTGGAGCTGGGGGGGGGAATAAGTTTGTGCAAGGAACTTTGGGATGTCTTCTTCTGCAACAACCCAGAAAACCAGTTTAGTTGGCATAACACCCTGTTACACTAGTAGAGATCACTCAAAGGGTTCTCATGTATATATCTGAATTTGAGAAGACTTCATTTCATCAGAACAGTTTCCTACCACCCCTGAAAGTTTCAACTGAATGTGTTTTTCTTTTTTTTTATTATCTTTATTTTACTATGAAAAACAAACAAACAAACCGACAAACAAACAAAAAACAAATATATAAATAAAACATTCATTATGTCTTGTTGTTACATAAATTCCATCATCACAATAAATCTTACATACATTTAAAAAAGAAAAAAATTTCAAATATAAATGTAATCTAATTAAATCATTACACAATTTAATACTATCTTTTATTAATACTAACACTTACTTTATTTTTTTTTATACCTACTTACCCTCCTTCCCTTATTCCTCTACATACTTTGAGGATAATTATACAATACTTGTCGTTGGCCAACATTTACTACAGTATTCATTGAATAATACCACTACCTTTCATGTAATTTCGAAGTTTATTTTATAATTTCCACTTCTGAATCTCCAATTCTATAAATTTCTTAATTATTCCTTCCCCATTGGGTTTCCCAAAGGGGTTTTACTAAATCCCATTCTTCAGTAATCAACTCTTTCGGTCTATCATTTATTAATGATGTGAGTTTGTCCAATTCCCATAAATCGTACAATTTCCATAGCCAATCCTCTACCGTAGGTATTTCCTTCGACTTCTATAATTTTGCAAAAACTAGTCTTGCGGCTGTTACCATATAAATCATCATTTTTCTCAGTGAATTCTTTTTAAAGTATCTATCATCCAACATATTCAATAAATATATTTCTGGACTTCTAGGAAATTTAATTTGTAGTGCATTAACAATACATTCATGTATCTTTTTCCAAAATTCCTTAGCTTTATCACATAACCACCATAAATGATAAAACGTCCCTTTCTTTGAACATTTCCAACACGTATCTTTTATGTTCTTACTTATTTTAGAAATTTGTACCGGTGTATAATACCAACGATAGAAGAGCTTGTAATAATTTTCTTTTAAATTAATATTAATACAATATTTCTTCACATCCCTCCATGAATCTTCCCATTTCTGTAACGGAATCGAATGTTCCAGATTCTTTGCCCATCCTATCATATTCTCTTTAATTGTTTCATCTTCCAAATGCCAATTTAATAACAGTTTATATATTCTACCTAACAAATGGTCTAAACCCGGTTTTAACAATTTATCAAATTCCTTCTCTCTTGTTTCAATTCCCTGCGTCTTCTTATCCATTTTAAATCTTTCCTCTAGTTGCCTTTGCAGTAAACAATGAGAGATAATACCCACCCGAGCAAATTCCTCTTTATTTTTCCAAATTACATTTTCTCCTTGTATTTTTAATAAGTCTCTGTAAATTATCCATTTATTTAATTGGGGCTTCTCTCTTCTGTAAAATGCCTCGTGTGTCGAAACCCATAATGGTATTTTCCCATACAATTTACTTTTATACTGTAAACAAACCTTCAACAATGTTCTCCTTATAACATGATTATTAAATTTCTTGTTTACCTTTACTTTATCATACCATAAATAGGCATGCCAACCGAAATAGAATCGCCCCTTCTAAATTCATTAATCTCCTATTTTCTAATTTAATCCAATCTATTATCCAGCAAAGGCAACTAGCATGGAAATACAATTTTAAATCTGGTAGTCCTAATCCCCCTCTTTCTTGTACATCTTTTAACACCTTCCATTTTATTCTGGGTTTTTTGCCATTCCAGACAAACTTCAATAAATCTTTTTTCCATTGATTAAAGGGCACATCATTTACAATAATCGGTAAATTTTGAAACAAAAATATCATTTTTGGCAAAATGTTCATTTTAATTGTTGCAATCCTTCCCATTAAAGATAAATCCAATTTTGACCATTTCTTTAAATCCTCCTTTATCTCCCCCCAAATTTTCTTATAATTATTATCAAACAATTCCGTACTTTTACCAGTAATATTGATACCCAGATACCGTACTTTCTTTGATATTTTAAGATTAGTTAATCCTTCAATTTCCATCTCTTCTTTTTTAGAAATATTCTTAGTTAACAATGTTATCTTCTCCATATTTACCTTAAACCCTGCGAGTCTCCCATATTCCTCAAAAACCTTAATCAGTCTTAACACACTCATGATTGGGTCATCTAACATAACTACAAGGTCATCCGCAAATGCCCTCAACTTATACATTTGACTTCCAATCTTTACTCCTTTTATTTCTGAATCTTGCCTAATCTTATTATTTAATATTTCTAATACCATTATAAAAATTAAGGGGGATAATGGACAACCTTGTCTTGTACCCTTCCTAATTCCGAATTTCTCTGACATTTCCCCATTTATAACCAATTTTGCTGTCTGATTATTATATATCCTTTTAACCCAATCGATAAATCTTTTCCCCATATCCATCTTTTCTAGTACCTCAATTATAAATTTCCATTTCACATTATCAAAAGCCTTTTCGGCATCTACAAAAACCAATCCTAATTTCTTTTCATTGTGTTTGTGATAATGTTCAATTATATCTAATATTATTCTTACATTATCTTTTATTGTTCTTCCAGGCAAAAATCCGCTTTGATCCTCATGAATCCAGACTTTTAAAATCTTCTTTAATCTCTCTGCCAAGATAGATGTAAATATCTTATAGTCTATGTTTAGTAAGGATATCGGCCTGTAATTCTTTACCTCTGATTTTTCTTTTCCTTCTTTTGGAATTAAAGTAATTAATGCTTCTCCCCATGAATCTGGTTTATCTTCAAATTCTATTTCATTAAAAGGTTTACAAAGGGGTTCAATCAATTGTTCTTGGAATTCCTTATAGTATCTTGCTGTATAACCGTCCGGCCCAGGGGCTTTTCCTATCTTTAATTTCTGGATTGCCATTCTTATTTCTATCTTTGAAATGTGTTTATTCAATTCTATTTTTTGATCTTCTTGAATTGGAGCTATTCCAACTCCATCTAAATATTTCTTCACTTGCTGAATATATTCTTCTGTATCATCTGAATCATCAAACAAATCTTTATAATATTCTTGAAACATATATTTAATTTTCTTTTGTTCTCTAAATATCGTATCTCCTTTTCTAATCTCAGTAATTAGTCTCTTCTCTTTTTCTTTCTTCAATCTATATGCCAACCATTTTCCAATTTTATTAGCATGCTCAAAAAATCTCTGTCTAGTATACTTAATCTTCCTTTCAATCTCCAATCTATCTTCCTTAGCTAATTGTTTCTGTAAAATTTTGATTTCTCTCAATAATTTCGTATTATTTGGGTCTTTCTTCAAATCTTCCTCTTTTACTTTAATTTCTACCATTATACTTTGAACTTTCTGTTTCTTCATCTTTTTCTTATAAGCTTCCTGTTTCAAAAAAATACCTCTTATTACTGCCTTTCCTGCATCCCATACAATCTTATTTGATGTACCTTTTCCCGTATTTTCTTTAAAAAAGAAGTCCGTCTCTTGTTTTACCTTTTCTACGACTTTTTCATCTCGCAGAAGCTCATCTTTCAAAGTCCATTTATACTCTCCCTTTCTCTCTTTCAACATCATCATAATAGGACAGTGATCTGATAACGTCCTTGGCAAGATCTCCATTTTCTTTATATTTTTACATAACGTCTTTGAAACCAAGAACATATCAATCCTCGACCATGTTTTGTGTACTTCTGAAAAATACGTATACTCTTTAAGATTTCCATATAAGTATCTCCACACGTCTGTTGTTGAAGTTACATCCCTAAATTCTTCAAAAGTCTTCGGCAGTTTTCTTTTTGGTGTTTTCCCTTTCTTTTTCAATGTTCTGTCTATTTCTGGACTAATCACCCCATTCCAATCTCCACATAATACTATATCTTGATAATCATAGTCCAATATATCTTTCGCAAGTTTTTCATAAAAAACCGATTTGTTCTCAAGCGGGGCATAAACTCCCACTATCAAAATCTTGTTACCAATTACTTCCACTTCTACTCCAATCACCATCCCTCTATTGTCTCTGAATATTTCCTTTGCATTATATTTTTTATTTCAGAATATTGTCACACCTTTTTTCTTTTTCTTAATTGTCGTAGAAAAATCCTGTCCCAATCTCAAATTCTTCACATATTTTAAGTCCTTATCCCTTATATGAGTTTCTTGCAGACAAATTACATCTGCTTTTATTTTCTCTAAGTGATGGAATACCCTTCTTCTTTTAATTACAGCATTCAGTCCCCTAACGTTCCATGATATTATTTTCATTTTCTAAAAACAGGTGCATTTGGGATCTCTCCCTTTTAAATCTAGGGGAAATTCCAACTAAGGCCATTTCCGCACTAGACTGTTATAGTGCTATTATTCCACTTTCAACATCAAGGCCCCTCCCTAAACAGCAAACCCCATAATTCGATGGGGTGTGGAAAGTGGAATAATAGCACTGTAACAGTCTAGTGCGGAAATGGCATAAGCTTCGTTCATGCAAACAGGACAAACAGAAACCACTTAGGCGTATAGAGCATCAAGATGAAGTGGTTACCCAAACAAACCAATAAATATGAATATAGAGGAGGAGAGAGGACAATGATGATGATGGACAATGACAACGGTGCCCCAAAAGTGCTCCTTCCTTTTTAAATGGTTGAATTGGAACATTCAAAAGCAGAGCAAACAGGAAGCTGTTCCCTGCTCTTCTCAGCCACATCGATTTCCCTTTAACCCTGTCTGAAATCTCTGTCTAAAACAGATGAGTGAAAACATCAGAAGCCAGGGCTGCAACTACCTCCTTCACTCTCTCCAAAAATAAAATAAAATAAAATATAAAATAAAATATTGTTTACCTCCTAAATGCCTCCAAACTCCCTCTAGGTATTTCCATTGTGTTTTTAGGCCATTGTGGACCACTTTAGACCCAGGAGAGATTTTTTTTTTACCATAGGAAATTAGTGGAAGTGACTTCTGGCTTTTTAAAGGCCTCTCTTGGGCCTTTGAGAACATTTTGCCCCCCACAAGCATCATGGGCTCCCCTGAGGTCCCTGCTGGGGAGTCCATGCTTCTGGGCAGGGGTCGGGGGAGTGGATTATTTCAAACTCCTCATGGCTTGAGGCATGCAGAGGCCAGCTGCCCAGCTTGGAGGAGAAGCAAAAGGCTCTAGAGCTCCTCAAGCCAGGAGGAGTTTACGACAATCTGCTCCCTCTACGCCTGCCCCCAACAGCACAGGTCTGGATGGATTTTCGTGGAATGCCTCTTCAGCAATCTGAACTCCAATAGAGCAACATTGACTAGCAGATAAGGCAAGCAAAGTTTTTGAGCTTGGCAAGCTGAAACGTGTCCAGAAGAGAGTGACCAAAATGGTGAAGGGTCTGGAAACCGTGAAGCCCTATGAAGAGCTGCTTAGGTAGTTGGGTATGTTTAGTCTGCAGAAGAGAAGGTTAAGAGGGGACATGATAGCCATGTTTAAATATTTGAAGGGATGTCATGTCAAGGAGGGGGTGGGCTTGTTTTCTGCTGCTCCAGAGACTAGGACAAGGAGCAATGGATTTAAGCTGCAGGAAAAAGAGATTCCGCCAAAACATTGAGAACTTCCTGAAGGTAAGAGCAGTTTTGACAGTGGAAAATTGCTGCCTAGGAGTGTGCTAGAGTCTCCTTCCTTAGAGACCTTTAAGTAGAGGCTGGATGGCCATCTGTTGGGAGTGCTTTGATGTGAGTTCCTGCTTGGCAGGAGGTTGGATTGGATGGCTCTTGTGGTCTCTTCCAATTCTATGATTCTATAATTCTACTTTTTGAATATTTTTTTCAACGTATAGTTGAGTATATACAGTAGAACGGTGCAGCTCACAACACTTCTGTGATGTGGAATCTGGCATCCCTTCATAGTTCTAGTGGCCTCAAAGTTCCTTAAGTAACTGCCACAGCTTTTCCTCTCTCTTAAACCCTTGAGCTGCACATGAGCTCCTACCCATCCATTCCTCAGTGTCTTCTTCTCTGCTTTTCCCACTAAAAGGCAGAGATATGAGTACCCCAAAGTAAAACCCCTTCTCCCTCCCCTCCCCTTGGACACAAAAGGCATCTGTGTGTGCCAGGTACCCTAAGCACTCTGAGGCTTAACAGAGAGTTTAGGAAAATTTTATTCTAAGTAAGTAGGATTACACCAGGTATCTTGGTGTCATGTCTTGGAACATCCTTCTCCAGGCACGGCTTAGAAAGTTGCAAGTTACAGAAACAGTTTATATGTCAAAGACAGTTCGGAACCAACAACCATCTAGGGAAACATAACAAAAATCCCTGTTACCTCCTAGCTAAAAATGGTTCCTTGCCACTTACAATTACTTGCAACCAGAGATATTGGAATGTTTACAAGTATCCCATTGTGAAGGGAAAAGCTAGACAAGCCTGGCTGAAGGCAGCCAATCATAAGGCAGGGAATGTTGTGAAGAAGGACTTCCAGGGAGGAAATGTTACAAAATTGAGGCTTGTCCCTGTCAGAAAGCAGATTGCTGTTTTTCTATGTCAAGGAAACTTCAACCTATGACAACTTTATGAATTGGAGACCTCCAAGTTACCCTATCATCAACCATCCTGCTCAGCTCTTGTAGATTCAGGGATATGTCTTCCTTGTTTGAGTCTATCCATCTGTAATGTGGTCTTCCTCTTTTCCTACTGTCTTCTACCTTACCAAACATTATTGTATTTTCTTGCAAGTCACGTCTTCTCATGATATGTCCAAAGTATGAAAACCTCTGTTTAATCATCTTGGCTTCTAGGGAGAGTTCAGGATTGAGAACAGAGTTCATGATGGATGGGAGTTTCTTAAAAGTGAAATACTGAAGGCACAATTTAAAACTGTGCCAATAAGAAGGAAAAATGGCAGGTGTCTAAAGAAAGCGGAATTGTTGACAAAAGAACTCTCAGCTGAGCTAAGTGTTAAAAGAAACACATACAGGAAATGTACAATGAATTGAAATGAAATGAAACCACCAAAGAGGAATTCAAGCAAACAGCCAGGATATGCAGAGAGAAAGTCAGAAAAGCTAAAACACAGAATGAACTCAGGCTTGCCAAAGACATTAAAAACAATAAAAAGGGCTTTTTTAGAGATGTGCGGAGCAAAAGGGAAAACAAAGAAATGATATGGTCACTGCATGGAGAAGATGGCCAAATATTAACAGGGGGAAGAGAAAAGGCAGAACTAATCAACACCATCTTTGCCTCAGTTTTCTCCCTAAAGAAGTACTCAACCTGGGAGTGGGGAGGGGGTGGGGAAAGCAGGGGAAATGCAGCACAGGGGAAATGCAACCCAGAAAAGGTAGAGAAGTAGTACGGGAATATCTGCCTACAGTAGATGAATTCAAGTCTCCAGGGCCAGATGAATTACATCTGAGGATATAAAAACCTGACAGAAGGCACTTCAGAACCACTCACAAAAATCTTTGAGAATTCTTGGAGAACAAGAGAAGTCTCAGAAGACTGGAGATGGGCCAACGTTGTCCCCATCTTTAAGGGGAAAAAAGAGGACCCGAATAACTATCGACTGGTCAACCTGACATCAATACCATGAAAGATCCTAGAGCAGATCATTAAACAATCAGTTTGTAATTATTTGGAAAGCAATATCATAATCATAATCACCAAAAGTCAACATGAATATCTAAAAAATAAGTCATGCCAGACTAATCTTATCTCTTTTTACAATAGAGTTACAAGCTTGATAGATGAAGGGGATGCTGTGGACATAGCCTATCTTGATTTCAGTAAGGCCTTTGACAAAGTTCCCCATGACATTCTTACAAAGAAGCTAGTAAAATGCAGGCTGGGCAGGGACACTTTTAGGTGGATTTGTAATTGGTTGACCGACCAAACCCAAAGGGTGCTCACTTTTCATCCTGGAGAGAAGTGAGTAGTGGGGTGCCACAGGGTTCCATCCTGGGCCCAGGGCTATTCAATGTCTTCATCAATGAATTGGATGAAGGAGTAGAGGGCACGCTGATCAAATTTGCAGATGATATCAAATTGGGAGGGGTTGCTAACACACCAGAGGACAAGATCAACATTCAAAATGACCTTGACAGATTGGAGAGCTGGGCCAAAGCTGACAAAATGAATTTCAACAGAGAGAAATGTAAGGTCTTGCACTTAGGCAGAAAAAATGGAAGGCATAAATATAGGATGGGGGGACATGTGGCTCGATAACAGTACATGTGAAAGGGATCTAGGAGTCTTGGTAGATCACAAGCTGAACATGAGTCAGCAGTGTGACACGGCAGCCAAGAAAGCCAACGTGATTCTTGGTTGCATTAGTAGGAGTATGGTGTCTAGATCAAGGGAGGATAATGGCACCACTCTATTATGCATTGGTTAGGCCTCATTTGGAACCCTGTGTACAGTTCTGGGCACCTCAATTCAAGAAGGATATCGACAAGTTGGAACGTGTCCAGAGTAGGGTGACCAAAATGATGAAGGGCTGGAAGCCATGAAGCCCTATGAGGAATGGCTTAGGCAGCTGGGTATGTTTCATCTGTAGAAGAGAAGGTTCAGAGGGGACATGATGGCCATGTTTAAATATTTGAAGGGATGTCATGTTGAGGAGGGAGCGGGCTTGTTTTCTGCTGCTCCAGAGACTAGGAGAAGGAACAATGGATTCAAGCTGCAAGAAAGAAGTTTCCACCTGAACCTCAGGAAGAACTTCCTGACAGTCAGAGTTGTTCAGCTGTGGAATCTGCTGCCTCATTGGAGTGTGGTAGAGTCTCCTCCTTTGGAGGTTTTTAAGCAGAGGGTGGATGGCCATATGTCAGAAGTGCTTTGATGTGTGTTCCTGCATAGCAGGGGGTTGGACTGGATGGTCCCTGAAGTCTTTTCCAACTCTATGATTTTATGATTTGCTCTAGGACATGTTTATTTTTCTTTTTAGCAGTCCAGAGTATCTGTGGAACTCTTCTCCAGCGTGACATTTCAAAGGAGTTGATTTTCTTCCTCTCAGCTTTTTTCACAGCCCAGTGTTCATAGTCATAGATCAAAACTGGAAATAGAATGGCATGGGCAATTCTATCTGTAGTTTTCCATAATAGGTCTTGATACTTCAGGCTCTTGTCTAGTTCCTTCATAGCTGCCCTTCAAAGTCCTAATCTTCTGATTTCTTGACTGCAATCTTCATTCTGATTAATGACCAAGCAAAGGTTTAGAAAATCTTGAACTATTTCAGTCTCTTCACTGTCTCCATTAAGGTTATGTAAATCACTTGTGTTCATTTTTTTTCTTAGTGTTCAACTGTAAACCTGCCTTTGTGTTTCTGCGTTGACTTTTTCCAGTAACTATTCCAAGTCTTTGCGGTTTTCTGCTAGTAATATGGTGTCATCTGCATATTAAATTGTTGTTGTCCCTTCCTCCAATGTTCATGCCTCCTTCTTCTGAGAATAATCCTGCTTTAGGTATTATATGTCCAGCATACAAGTTACACAGATAGGGTGGTGAAATGTAGCCTTGCCTGAGTCCCTTGCCAGTTGGAAACCATTCCATTTCTCCATATTCTGTCCTAACAGCAGCCTCTTATCCTGGTGCATAACATGTAGATAGGACAATCAAATGTTGTGGCACACTCATTTCTGCAAGAGCAATCCATAGTTTCTCATGATCTTCACAATCAAAAGCTTTGCTACAATCTATGGAGCGCAGGCATACTTTCTTTTGAAATTATTTGGTGCACTCCATTATTCAACATATGTTTGCAGTATGATCCCTAGGGCCTTTTCCTTTCTTGAACCCAGGTTGGACACCTGGCATTTTTCACCCTGTATTTGGTAGAGGTCTTTGTTGTAAATTTTGTGCAATACTTTGCTTGCATGTGAAATTAATGGTATGGTCTTGTGGTTGCTGCAATGCCCCTTCTTGGGGACTGGAATGTATACTGAGTATCTACAATCTGTGGGCCATTGTTTTGTCTTCTGTATTTGTTGATGGATTTTAGTTAGAATTAGAGTAGAGTCTGTCTCTGTAGACTGAAGCAGCTCTATCGGTAAGCCATCTGGTCTTGGTGATTTACGTCTCCCAAGAGCTCTGAATGCAGTCTTTGTTTTACTTTCTAAAATTGGAGGTTTGTCTTCATATGGTTCTTCCTTGAATAAATCTGTAAGAAGTTTAAGAGTCAGACAGAGGTAAGAATTGATTCTGATTCTGGGGAGCTATGAATGATTGAGAAGTTCAAGGGTTAACATGATAGTTCATGTGTCTTAATACACTTCCATTTGTTATTCTTTGTGTAATCTGTCTCTGGCTCTCTCTATCAGTCCTGATAAAGAGTCAGGTCATGCTTAGCCCCCAAAGCCCACAAAACAAAACAGCCACTGGCTCATGATAGTGGGTCACCTTGAGACCCAAGTACCCAATCTAAGAAGGGATTAAGAGGGGAAACGGGCAAGGTAAGTGACAAGAACCCAGAGTCAGAACTGTAGGGCCAGTCTGGCAAGGAGATCCATCACATTCATACTTACATTACCAATGATTAAGGTGGAGCTGGGATGGACGGGCAGCCAGCAAGGATATCCAGACCTGCTTAGCCTCAGCACAGTTGCTGCATCACATACCTTCAGATATAGCCCTGTTAAATGTGTAGGACCCAAAACAGCAGGGCAAAGACTGGAATAAGGGTAATAGAAACAACGATCCACATTGCAGCCTTCTGTGGAGCACAGTAGAGCCAGCTAAGTAGTCTGACCATTGAGGGGGAAAAAATCCAGACCAATAATCCTCAGTCACCCACCTTTCTGGATCTTCCCTACTTCTCCTGCCACTGGGCTGCAAGATTCACCTGTCAGCTCAAAACTGTTCAGTAGTTTGGGGGGCTGTGGTGAGTAAAATCTTTGATCTCTGCACTGCTGTATGAACATCAGTTCTGCAAGCTAATCAGCAAACAATGGTGACTGAAACATCCTGGAATTCATATAAACAACAGCATTTATCTCAGCACATGAAACAGTAAGATTAAGTATATAGAGATCAGATTTTTTTTATTGTGAAAACAAGCATTTGAAAGTGGTTTCATGTGTGAGTCAATGTAGCCAGACAGGCAAGTAAAAAAGGCAGACAGAAACTCAACCCTCTGATAGTATGACTTGAAGACAAGAGGCGTAATCCACCATGGTTCATGATTAGTGATGATATGAACCTAATCACAGTGGCCGGCCCATCATGCAGTGCTCTCGTCCGCATTAATTGCCTAATGGGGTTTGCATATGACTAGCTCTGCAGCTATAATTAAGTTGACATAAGTTTAAAAAAAGAGAGAAGGAGAAGGACACCATTGTGGGCATAAGAATAAAAGGAGCAGATTTTTTTTTTCTCCTGAGCTATAGCACAACCAGCAGATCTTGAGCTAGGAGACCATGGAGACAACCTTATGGGTGGAAACATGTTGTCTTCTTGTTCTGTACTGCACCAAAGACTCTGCTAATATTAAGCAGGTGTGGCGGTTGTAGTAATGATTGCTTCTGCAGCTGTCAACCCATGTGATAGGGGCTACGGTCTGACCAGGCTCAATAACCACTGAGTAACTACGCTCTGAGTTCTGAGATCTATAGTATAAGAAAGATACAGACAAGCTGGCATGTGTCTGGAGAAGGGCTACCAAGACTCATAGAATCAGAGAATCAGAGAGTTGGAAGAGACCCCAGGGGCCATTGAGTCCAACCCCCTGCTTTGCAGGAACACCCATCAAAGCATTCCCAACAGATGGCCCTCCAGCCTCTGCTTAAAAACCTCCAAAGAAGGAGACTCCACTAAACTCCGAGGCAGCAGATTCCACTGCCGGACAGCTCTGACTGTCAGGAAGTTCTTCCTGAGGTTCAAGTGGAATCTCCTTTCCTGTAGCTGGTAGGAGCTGGGAAAACTAAGTGCTCTGAGGAGTGATTGAGGGAACTGGGCATGTTTAGCTTGAAGAAGAGAAGACTGAGAAGTGATGTAATAGCCACCTCCAAATATCCGGAGCGATATGAAATGGACAATTGCTTTTTAAGCTATCTGATGAAGACCAAAATACTTCCCCCCGCCCAGTGTGCTGGGAACTGGTGCCATATTTTTTTTCATTGACTAAATGACTTTCATTGGCATTTTTTCATTGACTAAAAATGAATCATAGAATTGTAGAATCTTAGAGATGGTAGGGACCACAACAGCCATCTAGTCACAGCTCCTGAAAGATGTCCATCTAATTTGTCTTTAAAGACCTCCAAGTCTATTCCACTATCAAGTAGTTCTTATAATAAAGTTCTTCCTCATGTTTAGGTAGAATCTCTCTTCTTGTAATTTGAATCCATTGGTTCATGTTCTAGCTTGCTCTATCTTCCATACGACATCTCTTCAAATATTTAAGGACAGATACTACGTCAACTCCAAATCTTCTCTTCTCCAGCCTCAACATAATTCAACTGCCTAAGCTGTTCCTTGTAAGACTTCCAGATCTTTGATCATCTCGGTTGTCCTTCCTTGGACCCATTCCAGCTTGTCAATAGCCTTCTTGAAGTATGGTGCCCAGAACTGGATACAATATTCCAAGTGAGATCTGACCAAACTAGAATAAAGTGGCACTACTACTTCCTTTGATCTATTGATGGAGCCCAGAATTGCACTGGCTTTTTTAACTTTTATTTTCTGTTTTGTTTTTTTAGCTGCTGTCTCGCACTGTGTCTTTGCACTTAGGAAATCCAGTTTGGAAGAATAACACAGAGGCATAGAAAACTTGGCACCATTTTTTTTTGCCCAATATTTACATATCCTGAACTCTTTCAGGAAATTATTCGGTGCAGAAAAGTATGTGAGTTTTTTTTGTCTGTATATGTGAAAATTGTGTGCATGTGCCAAAACATGATCTTCAGGGGGTAAAAAAGAGTATTTCTAGGCACACACACACACACATTTTGATATTTGCAATTTTTCTATTTTGCAGGGGTCCTGTGCCCCTAGCCCTACCAAACATGGAGGGCCAACTGTATTAGTATGAGAAATGAAGACTAGGTTGAAATTCTTTTCCCTTCCCTCGTCTCTCTGTATTATTAGCTGAGAAAGTTAAACGGCCTGACAGAAAAGGTAGATGACAGTGGACAATAAAACCCTGGAAAAAGCAGGGACAAAGTGAAAGAGCAGGAGGTGAATCTTACATATTGCTTTGAGCTAATCACACAGGTCTTTAGCTGTAGGTTTCTCTGTTTTATTTTTGTTTTGTTTGTTGTGTGTGTATCACTGGCAAGCTGCCTGAGGCATGATAGAACATGCATAAATATTAAACAGTTAGAGAGTGCAAATCTTCAACCCTTAGCAAGTGAGGCTGTTGCCATTTCTGTAGCAATTCAGGAGACTCCAGATGTTTGCTGGAAAACAGAACCCTGGAGAAACAGGATGGCACAAGCAGGTTGTGCGAAGGAAGCAAAGAGACAATGAGAAATCTATTTGAGAGTATGCCGAGGGCAGGGAAAGAGAAATTCAGCTGCATGGATTGAGTCTTCTCTCATGGCTGTCCTAGACTGATAAATGTTATGAGGTCTGCTGCAGTAATTTACTTGATGATGAGACACCATAGCTTCCACGGAGAGGAGGAAAGACTGTCCCTACCAGTGGCTTGCAACAGGAAAAGACTGAAGCTCCAGGAGGCTGATTGTCTGATTTTGTGCAGGCAAAAAGCAGTAGCTGGATTTGTTGTCTGGAACTCTTTTAGTTTTATGGCTTCTCTTTGCAGAGTTAGTCAGTGTTGTAAAGAGAGCCATCCAGGTGTTGGTATCACATCCTACTTGGAGGAGGCCTCCTCAGATGAAGAAAAGGAGAGCCAAGATATCAGGCTCCAGCTGGAGCCAGAGGAAGTTGGCATTCATGCCTTGGAACTTGCGGAAGTATAGCCCAGACCATCCTGTGCATCTCCTGAAGATCACAAATTAGATACAGAGCTACTTCATCCTATAGGCTGAAACACCTGTAGCAAAGAAACAGAAAATGCGCTAACCTGCCTTAAAAGAAAAATGCTGAGGTGATTAGGCCAGCCATACTGATTTACACCTAGCTATAAATTAGCCTGGCCAGGCCCATTCTGGAGAGCCAGTGTTGTGTAGTGGGCTACAACCGTGGAGACCAGAGTTCAGTTCCCTGCTTGGCCATGGAAATCCACTGAGTGACCTTGGGTATGTCACACACTCTCAGTCTCCAGAAAACCCTGTGATAGGTTTGCCTTAGGGTTGCCATAAATCAGAAATGACTTGACAGCACAAAGCGACAACAACAACAGCAACAAAGCCCATTCTATTGGTGCAAGCAGCAGCTCCAAAATCCCTTGTGTGACCTGGTCTGATGTTTTTTGCTCTGTGGATTTTTGAACTTCAGTATGAAACTTGGACTACTCTTTCTGGTGACCTCCTGACTGATATTGGACCCTGTGCAAGACTGCTTTTTGTGTTTAGACCCTGGACTGCCACAACCACAGACCTCCTTTCACTGGTGTTTCGTGTATGACCTGGATTGGCTTGATTTCAGCACTCTAGTCCCCCTGGTCTATAGGTGCATCCACCTGGGCACTTGCCATCCTTAAACAGGACAGCCAGACCCTATTCCCAAGAGAAGTTCGCTGCTGGAAGAGCTCCTGTACACCTGGAGCAGCTGTGAGAAGAATGGCCATAAGGGCTCCCATGTCATTGGTGGTAATAAATCTGTTCCAGGTTTTAGCTCAGAGCTTTTCAAATTGCTGTCCAAGGTGCTTAGCCTACTTGGGAATAGGGGCCAGCCCTGTGGAATTCCTCATAAAAAGTGGGACAGACTCACTGCCACGTTGACATGGGAGCTACTAGTTGCCATTGAAAGGGATGCTTTGAAATGAAAACGCAACATCCACACTTCTGGATATCCTAGGAGGGCGTTCCCCAGCCTGGCCCCCTCCATCTGTGGTGTATTACAGCTCCCATTGTTCCAAGCCAGCGTAAGAAAAGGACCAATACATCTGGAGGATATCAGGTTGGGAATGGCTGGCATATATATCTTCCAGTTCCTATACATTGTTTGGTTGGTGTCATGGTCCAGCACTCAGACTCCAAGGAGGCCAACTCTCCAGCTTAACCTGTAGAATGGCGGCCTCAGGACTTATCTGAGACTGATCAAACACCAGGATCACTAGGATAGCTGGAACAATCAGATAATGAGGCACGGGCCCCTGAGCCCTCAGTCTTGATGGGCAGAAAAGAGAACAGAACAAAGACATTTAATGAAGCTTCTTGTCATGCAAAAGGAGAAGCTCTCTTAAACAAGGACAGTTGGCTACAGCCAGTCAAGAAGCAGCCTGGGCCCACAGTCTTTGTTGGAAACAGCCATCTGTTCTTCAGCTCTGTTTTGGTGTTCCTGCAGTTCTGCTTCAGATACTGGAATCCCTTATCTTTGGGCTGACTGATGACCCTGTTTGGTTCTTGGTGTCCTTTTTAGAAAGCTAGCCAGGGTTCACAGTCCTTAAACAGAGCCTATAGTAGCAGCCACAGTCAAGATTTTCAGGAACACAAGCCAAGGATCAAAAGAAGAACACGTTGCTTCCACCAGAAATAACAGTTGTCTACAACAGAGTTCTTCCCACCCAATCTCTTGTATTTATTAGCCAGAAGCCTCCCCCAGCTGTTTGCCCAATCAATGCATCTTCCCTATATAAGTGCTATGGGCTCTCTCTATTTCATCTGCACTGGGCTGCAGTAAGTATTGTCCTGTTTGTATCCCTGTGTTGTGGCTGTTAGGAGGGATCCTGTCTGCACTTGCAGCAGGGTCCTAGAACCGGGGCATGATACTTAGGCTGGTTTTGGACTTCTCTTCTGCATGCCCCTCGTGCAAGCAAACCCTTTCAGGCAAATGTGTTTCCAGAGACTTTGCTTGATTTACTCACCTTGCCTTATCTAGCCATATCTGCCACAGCTTGGGGTAAATTCCTTCCTCCCTTACCACTGCGTGTGCGGGTGCTGAAACCTGACTCCAGATAGCTAGTCGTGTGGCATGCAGCTTCTCCCATGGGTTGATCTCTGAAGACTGGACAAATTTACCTCTGTTTGAGCCATGATAAGCTTTGCCTTCCTTGGAACTGATTGGACAAACTGTTGACCCCGTGGTCCCCCTTTTCCTGAATCAGCAAACTGTTACTCTGCTTGCTGGAGGTCCCTTAGGGGGATTCCCAACGCCTGACAAAATTACCACTTGTGGGGAAAATTAGCTATGAACGCTGCTTTGGCAATGCAAAGAGGGCAGGGTAATTAAGGATCTTTAACCCAATGTTTATGGGGTCAGGCTCAGTCAGAAATCACACAAAAAGGTCCAATGAATGATTTTATTGAACAGTAATAGTTCGCACTAACGCAAACACGCACACACGCATCCAAGGGCTAATAGAAATAAAGAGTGGAAATAAGAGAGAGGATTGTTGAGGGATTCGCAGCTTGGGTGAAACTGCACCTCTTCCTGAAGTCCTTGGTCCGGGAAGCAGCGATCGAACAGCAGCTCAGCGAAGAGATCACGCAGCTGTCGGGAAGGGGGACCGGTCAGTTGGTATGACCGGGAAGCATCATACTCCTTCTCCTTGCCTCGCCTTTCTCTCCAAAACAGGGACTATTTGTAGGAAAAATGTACTTTGAAGGCAAATCCTTTTCTGGGGAAAACAAACAGGGACAGAAAAGAAAAACAACTCCACACCTGGCATTTCTCTGATTTCGGAAGATAACCAGGTGTCATCCCAGTAACAGGATCTTCCTCTGCGTTGAGGCTGCGGTGTGAGTTTCTGGAGATGGATCTGATAAGGTTTTATAGCTTCCAGTGCCCAACTTTCCGGGAACACTTTTACTCCCTTCAAGTGGACTCCTTAAAGGTTAAGGACCTTTTGTCCACCATGGGTTATCACAACATGAGCTCTCCTGTGGCTACGTGACTGGGGAGTTTACTGGCCTGACCTGGTTCGTTCGATCGTACGACCGTTATTGCCTCCGTGCACATTTGAGTGACCTCTCTGGTGGGTTAGATTAATTTTATATCAAAGTTGTAGACCCCGGGACAGGGTTTAAATCAAGGGGGCAACAAAACTCTAGGTTGGGATGGGACTTTTGTGACTTTTAGGGACAACTTTAGAGAGAAGAGTCCACTGGGTGGCTATTTTTAAAAGTGGGAGGGGGAAAGCCAAACAGAAAACTCCTTCTAAACAATGCCACATGACTGTATTTGATCACATGAACATACATGGTTCTGAAGGGAGTTCTGGGTGCTGTGGCCATTGTTTTAATGCTGGGACAACCAGTCACCATGGAGGAGGTCTCTGTGAAACACATAGCAGTGGTTTAAAAAAAAAGTGAGCTGAAAGTTCAGGAAGATGTGCTTGGTGGCCTCCTGATCAGGAGTGATGGTGAATCCATGTTGGGTTTTAGTCAGAGCTGTCCAAAGTTCTGGGCTTGGGGTAGGGTTCCTAACTTTGGCTAGCTCCTTTAAACTTTAGACTAAACCCCACAGTGGATTTGCCACCCCACTGACACTGGAGTCACTAGCTGCCCCTGGGATCAAGGCAGAGACTGGATGGCCATTTGCTCGGGGTGCTTTGAGTGTTTTTTGTTCCTGCATGGCAGGGGGTTGGACTCAATGGCCGTTGTGGTCTCTTCCAATTCTGTGTTTCTATGATTCTACATGTTCCTCCAACCCTCTCCAATTGCTAGTCAAAATCTCTCCCCCCTCCCCCCTGTGTATGTGTGTAAAATATCTCAGCTTTGCTGGAAACCTGTTCTGCACTAGGAAAGATCTGAGCTCTCAGATGCTTATACTGCACAATCCTTCATGTTGGTGTGAGCATCCCTGAAGTGGAATTTCAGATCTCTCTAGAGTTTCCAGAAGTGTAGAGAAGTTAACAGAGATGTCAGTGAGATGATAATGATGCATGTTTGTGCACATGTGTGTGTGCTTTGCTTTTAAATAAAATAATCCTCCTCTCTTTTAGATTCCCAACAAACCTCTTTGAAGCAGGCTTCAGTTTTGACTGCTGGTGTTGCTTCCTAGATATTTCTCCATCCTCCTAAAAGTTCTCTCACACCCTGGGATTACACTGGAGGGAAAACAGGAAGACCAGCCACAGCCTTACTTTGGGTCGACTGAGTAGATGCTAGGTTTCATATCTATCGTCCATTTCAATGCACTGACTGGGAGCAGCCAGGGTCTTCCACATAGGGAAAGAAAGAAAATGAAAAATTGTTCAAAAAAGGGGTCAGAACACTAGTCTCATTCGGACACCCCCTTCCCATGCTAGCGGATGGTTCCCAGGTCAGTGAGAGTGGTAAATCTGTTTTGGGTTCTAATCCAAACTTTAAAGGAGTTCCCCAAAGTTCTGAACCAATGTTAAGGTTGAGGTTCAGGGGTTTGGATATCTCCATTAAAGTTCAGGCTCTGGAATGGACTCACTGTCCCATTGACATGGGGGCCACCAACTGGCTTCAACGTTGTGCCCAGGGCAAGTACCCACTTTGTCTGCCCTGCCTGCCTATCCACAATCCTGTTTCAATCTCCCCGTTCTCCATTGCTGGTACCTTTTTTGCACCATGCCTCATCACCCAGCTCCCTCTTCCTGCTGTGCAATTCATTTTTCCATTGTTCCACTTCCTTTGGCTGGTACTGTCTGCACGTATTAAAAGGAGCCCTTGCTGACCTGAATGGACAACAATAGTATATGCCCTGAGGCCTCCAGGAAGGCTCGATCCAAACATCTCTCAGCCTGTGGAATACGGCTTTCTTCTTCTTCTTTTTTTTTCTCCTTGACTGAGCAAAACTTCCCCTAGGTCTTCAGTTCTGCGAGCGATGCTTTCCCTTCCACCCACCTCTTTTCTCTTCCACTGCCTTGTCTTCTGTTCTTGGAGCTCGCCTGCCTGACACCTCTTTGATATTCCTATCCCGTGCTCGACTGAGCATCCATTTTCATTGCCTTTTGTTGTGATGCTCATCTCTCAGCAACGGCAGAGCTTCCAACGGCATGCCTAAAAGGCGCCGTCCTTAGAACAAAACGAGGGAAGGGGTGGGGAGGATTGTTCTCTTAGCAGCATGTGACTGAGAGACACAGCTGGGAATAAAAGAGAGCAGGGTACAAGTGAGTGGAAAGAAGCGGTTGGATGCTACTAGTCTGGTCTGCCGCCCCCTCCCCTCCCCGACCTCAGTGTATTGGATCCCTGGATGTATCAAAACCAGGGAATCAAGAGGTTGGTTCAAAGTGGCTGCAATTGTCATTGTGCCCCTGGAGCCAACAAACTGAATTGATCTTTTGTGCGGACTGCCAGGCAGACATCTCAAGATGGAGAATCTCTGGCCCCAAGGAAACAAAAGCTCCATAGAGATAGTTGCAAGAATCATTTTGTTCTTATGAACTGCCTACAAATTGACTTCGACTTATGGCAGACCTCCAGGTCACCCCCTCATAAAGAGCCCTGCTAAGGTCTTGCAGACACAGGGCAGATGACTTCCTTGGACAAGAGACCTCCATGTCACTCTGTCGTCAACCACCTTGCTCTGGTCTTGCAGATTCAGGGACATGCCTTCCTTGATTCAGTCCATCCATCTGTACTGTGGTCTTCCTCTTTTTCTACTGCCTTCCACCTAACCAAGCATTGTTGTCTCTTCCTAGTGGCTCATGTCTTCTCATGATATGTCGAAGCCAGTCATCTTGGCTTCTAGGGAGAGTTCAGGTTTGAGTTGCTCTGAGACCCCTTCATTTGTCTTTTTAGCAGTCCACCGTATCTGCAGAGCTCTTCTCCAGCACCACATTTCCAAGGAGTTGATTTTCTTCCTATCAGCTTTCTTCACAACCTTACGTAGAAACTGGAGAAAATTAAACCATGGACAATCCTGACTTTAGTACTGAATGATACATCTTTACAATTGAGAATCTTGTCTGGTTCCTTTAGGGCTGCCTTTCCAAGCCCTAGTCTTTTTTGGTTTCTTGACTGCAGTCTCCATTCTGATTAATGACTGATCTAAGGAATGAAAAATCTTTAGCTATTTAAATCAGACAATGAAAACATTGAAATAGTTAGATTTTCCATTCCTTGGATCAGTTACGTAAATCTTCTGTGATCATTATTTTTATTTTCTTAATGTTCAACTGTAAAACCTGCTTTTAAACTCTTCTTCCTTGACTTTCTTCAGTAATCGTTCTAAGTCTTTGCTATTTTCTGCTAGTGATATAGATAGCCAGTGTAGTATAGTGATTTGAGTATTAGACTATGATTCTAGGGACCAGGATTCAAATCCCTGTTCAACCATGGAAATCCACTTCAGCAAGTCACACTCTCTCAGCCTCAGATGAAAGTAAAGGCAAACGCCCTCTAAACAAACCTTGCCAAGAAAACCCCATGATAGGTTCACCTTAGGGTTGCCATCATTGGGAAATGACTTGAAGGCACATAACAGCAACAAATTTGAGCCATATCCACACTAGATTGTTACAGCGCTATTATTCCACTTTCAACATCCTATGGAATCCTGGGGTTTGCAGCTTCGGGATGGGCCTTTGAGGATGGCGTTATAGTGCTATAACAATCTAGTGTGGAAAAGGCCCTGGTGTCATCTGTATATCTTAAATTGCTGATGTTCCTTCCCTCCAGTTTTCACATTTCCTTCCTCCAGGTCAAATCCTTATTTATGTATTATGTGTTCAGTATGCAAGTTGAACAGATAGACTGATACAGTGCAGCCTTGTCAGTTGCTCGTGCCAACTGGAAACCATTCCATTTCTCCATAATCTACTCAAGAAAGTACAAGTAGTTTTCACCCTACTCTTTGTTTTATCTTCACAACAAGTGTGGGAGATAGGTTAGCATGAGAAAAGAGTGAGTGGAAAGGTCACCAAGTGAATATCTTGGCTCAATAGGGAATTAAACCGGGATCTCACAAGTCCCAGACCAACATCCTAAACACTACAGTACACTGTGATTGTCTCATCACATTGGTCTCCATCCAGTTCTGTAGTGGATGAAGCCTAGGAATCCTTCTCTGCCCAAGGTAGGCTTGGAATGCAGGGGAGCAAATGGATGCCCATCAGCATGGATGCTCATGAGTCTTGTGACACCTGATTAGGTTTCTCCTTTTGACACTGGTACAGGAGTCACCCCTTATCCATGGAGAATACATTCCAAGACACACATACTCCTGAGGGTGCTTGAAACTATGGATAGTAGCAATAGCATGTGTATTTCTATACCGTTTATCAGCTAAGTGCTCTCTAAGCGGTTTACAAGGTGTTAGCTAATTGCCTCCAACAGCTGGGTACTCATTTTACCAGAAGGATGGAAGGCTGAGTCAATCTGGAGCCCGGCAGGATCGAACTCACAACCTTGTGTCTGCAACCGGCATTTAACCACTGCACCACCAGAGATAGTACCAAACCCTCTAGTTCCACATAGAATCATTGAGTTGGAAGAGACCACAGGGGCCATCCAGCCCAACCTCCTGCTATGTAGGAACATCCATCAGAGTATTCCCAACAGATGGCCATCCAGCCTCTGCTTAAAAACCTCCAAAGAAGGAGATTCCACCACATTCTCAGGCAGCAGATTCCACTGCTGGACAGCTCTGACCGTCAGGAAGTTCTTCCTGAAGTTTAAGTGGACTCTCTTTTCCTGCAGCCCTAATCCATTGCTCCTTGTCCTAGTCTCTGGAGCAGCAGAAAACTAGCCCACTCCCTCCTTGACATGACATCTCCTCAAATATTTAAACATGGCTATCGTGGCCCCTCTTAACCTTCTCTTCTGCAAGACTAAACATCTCCAGCTCCCTCAACTGCTCCTCATAGGGCATGGCTTCCAGAGCCTTCATCATTTTAGTCGCCCTCCTCTGGACACACTCCAGCTTGTTGATATCCTTCTTGAATTGAGGTGCCCAGAACTGGACACAGTATGCCAAGTGAGGTCTAAGCAAAGCAGAATAGAGTGCTACCATTACCTCCCTTGATCTAGACACCATACTCCTACTGATGCAACCAAGAACATGGATAGTATGAAGCCTCTCTATGATCCCTGCAAAGCTAGAGGGCTACTTCCAGTGATGCCAGAGCCATTTCCTAGGGTGTTGGTGTTGGAGGGAAAGTTAAAGTGGGGGGCAGGCAGGCAGGCAAGCAAGGTACAGGTGGCTGGACCCAGAGCAGGCCACATGGGTGCTGTCACCCAGACACTGGGAGACGGATCAGGCCAAAGGGTGGGAAGAAGGAAGGTGAGTCTGTGAGGAAAGAGGTTGACCGTGTGGAATTGAAACCGTGGGAAACAGGGACCAATGTATCACCTTTCCAAGCAAAATGTGAAGGGGATTTTGGAAATTCAGGTGGAAAAGCCAAGGAACAGTAAAAGAAGCCAAAAGACTAGAGACCCCGCAGTGGTTCTCAACCTGTGGGTCCCCAGATGTTTTTGGACTTCAGCTCCCAGAAGCCCTGACCATTGACCATAGTGGCTGGGGCTTCTGGGAGCTGAAGTCCACAAGCATCTGGGGACCCACAGGTTGAGAACCACTGCATGGGAAATTCTTAACACCATAGGGCCAGCTACTTGATTGCTCGATGTCCAACTCCACTCAAGTGGTGCACCTGATAGCTGATGGTCATATGCACTGGGTGGAATGGTACTGCCAACACCACTCAAGGGTTCTAGTCAGCCCATTCTGAAAGATCTAGAAGTGCTTCAGTTTGTATTTGACACCAACTGCCCTAGCATACCGTACTGCTTTAGCACTATATTCCTATGAAACTGCCATGACCACGTCCTTTGGAACTCTGGGCTTTGTAGTTTAGTGAAGCCCAAGAGCTCTCTGGCTGAGAATTCTTAATGCCCTTCCCTAAACTTCAAATCCCAGGATTCCAAACTGTGTTACCATGGCAGTTAAACTGGGATCTTGTGTTAAAACAGTATAGTACTGTAGCTTTGTCCTTTTTGAACCAATATATGAAACAGAACATCAATAGGCTTCCTTTTGTACTTGGAACTTCTCAGGATTTCACAGTTGTTGTTGTTGTTGTGTGTTTTCATGTCTTTTATGACTTATGGCAAACCAAAGGAGTTTTCTGGGCTGAGAGTATGTGACATACTGAAGGTGAGGCAGTGGCTTTCTGTGGCCAAGCAGGGAATTGAACCCAGGACTCCAGCGTTGTAATTCAGTGGTCAAAGCACTACACCACACTGTCTATCATTTCGCAGTACCATTCTCTAAATCAGAAATGTGTCTGAGGGAAATCAGAAAGCCCAAAATGTTGGGGGAAAATGCAGATGAATTTACTTCTACTTTTATTTTGAAGTCACAAACTTAGAAAGAAAATGACACCATAAATATGAAAGATTGGGAAAATTAGAAAATGAGGGAAACTGATACTGAAAATTTATCTCTCCCGAATAGCTAAATAAATTTCATCTCAGACTAGAAGCGATGCACTCACCAAACACCCACATCTATCAGCAGCAAGAACTTATAAGGATGCATATTTATACAGATTTGGTTTACTTTCAAAGAGGGCCCACTGGAAGCTTTGTGCACTGGGTGTTTTAAACTGCTTATTTTCTCTACAATTTATTTACAGTTGTAAATTGTTATTTACATCTCATTTGCAACAGAGCATTGAAATGTTTTTGCTTTTTTTTAATACAGTGGGCCCTTAGCATCCCCTAGGATTTGGTTCCAGACCTCCCTCCCCTCCGTGGATACCAAAATTCATGGACGCTCAATCCCATTATGTACACTAGTGCAGTAAAATGGTGTCCCTTATGTAAAATGGGAAAATCAAAGTTTGCTTTTTGGAATTGTTGTTGTTATTATTGCCTAATCTACAGATACAGACTGTGTACCTCCCAGAATCTCCCAGGTATCATGCACAGCTTTCTTGCAGGGAAATTCTAGGAGCTGTAGTCCTAAAAAGTAAATTTTCCAAGCTTTGTGTTTACTTTTTTCACAAATACACAGGCCAAACCCTCTACCCTCCAACTGTCCTGCTTTTGCAGGTACAGTCCCAATTAATCCTCTGTCATCCCATTTTTCCAGTAGCTTTTAGAATATCCCAGTTTCTCTCTCCTCCTCTTCCTCTTTCCTCAGTGTGCTTCATTTTCTGCAAAACAATTTCAAAGCGCAAGAGTAGTTTGCCCTCAATTGAGTCGGGGGAAGAAGAGAGGAAAGGGGACAGTCTAGCCCTTCCCAGTAGGCTCAGGCAAAAACAAACTGCTGCAGGCTTTCTGAGCTTGTCTGTTCTTCCTCATCAGTAACGTTTGACGTATCACCCCACACTGATGTTGCTCGGCCACGCACGTCCCGGTTTTCATCTGTGAAATGTTGGTGGCCTGGAGCACGAGCGGAGGCAGACGGCTAAAGCAATGCAAGGAAGAATGAGATTCAAGAAGAAGCAGATCACAGAAATGACCAATCAGAATTAAGGGCCTTTCTGCACTACACTGTTATAGCGCTATTATTCCATTTTCAACATCCTGTGGAATTCTAGGGTTTGCAGTTTATTGAGGTCCAAGAGGTCTCTGGCTGAGAATTCAAAAGACCCCTTCCGAAACGGCAAACCCCAGAATTCCTTCCACAGAAGGTTGAAAGTGGAGTAATAGCGCTATAAAGTGTAGGGCAGAAAGGCCCTAAGTTTCTTTTTCACATGGTTTTCTTTTATTAATTTCATCAGTAACAAAGGGGAATTTCCACCTCCTCCGTGGTCACATTTGGACCTATGCAGAGGTGCTTTAGTTGAATGGCACAATTATTGTTATTTTCTCATGCTATGAATGTATGAACCAAAGATTTCATATAAACCTCAAAGATCTTAATTTGGGGGAAAATAATATGCAATGACCAGTGAGTTTCTTGTTTGTTGTTAAAAAAAAAATAGTTCCATTTATGCCACAACGTCCTATTGTTATAAAAGAATTAATTTTTTTTAAAAAAGAGATAACTAGTAATCTCCTAAACATATTTTCAGAAGCTACAAAGCCCATTTCTTAGCTCTTTGACTTTCTCTGTGACTTACTCAGAAACTTCAGCTTGCCTCTTTTGGTCTCTCTCCTTCCTTCCTCTCATGCACTGCACCTTATATTGCGTTTTCCACTCGGATTCGTTTCACCTTTCTCTGTGGAGTGTGTGTGTCTATTGCTGACCTCATTACCTTGTTAGCGAGCAAGCTACTTGGCTCGGTTGTTTGAAAACCCTCATTTAATTGGAGAGACCTGACACCCCCTACCCCCAGCACAAAACAGAAGGAATGATTAAAGAATCTAACTTTGGCTGGGTCTGTTCCAGGAACATTAGAGTCAGGTCAACCAAGCACCCCAAGGACCTGGTGCTGAGAGCTCGACACCAGCCTTCACGGCCTCATCAAGACCTTGAAGTGGCTAATGCTGCCCCAACACAGTGACCGCTAAACCAGTGGCAGAATGGGTGATGCCAGGGCAGCTTGCTGCCAGAAGGAAAGGTTGCTGTGAATTCGGGAGCTCTACAGCGCCACCACTGCGGGTGGCCAGAAGGTGTACTGCAGCTTTCTGCCCAGCAGGTATTAGTTGGTAGGTGTATAATTTTTTGCTAATTTTGTTCTCCAAGGCAATCATGAGTAATTTGACCTTCCCCCCACCTTCTTGCTGTGAGGAAGTCTTTGAAAACTGAAATTTTTGAGGACTATTCACAGTTCGGGACTTTGCAGGTGGTATTTTTGGCTGTGGCATGTTTGCTCAGTGTGAGCCAGTGTGGCATAAAGGGCTGACTGTTGGGCTAGAACTGTGGGGAACCAGAGTTCAAATCCCTGCTTAGCCATGAAAACCCATTGGGTGGCCTTGGGGGGTTCACTCTCTCTCAGCTTCAGAGGAAGGGAAAGGCAAACCCCCTCTCAATAAATCTTGTCAAGAAAATCCGATGATGAGTTCCCCTTAGGGTCGCCATAACTCAGAAATTACTCGAAGGCACACAGCAACAATTTTTTGCACAGGACATTTTCTGCGCAGGAATTAGCACTTTCTGTGCCGGGCATCAGCATTTCTGCACACAAAACCGTATTTCGGCACTTGTTGTTTTGTGTGCAAAAAAGAGCTATGTCCAATTTATGCTTAGAAGAAGTCCTAATTTGTGAAGATTCTCATTAGTCCAGCAGTCTCCTCACCAGTGTTTCCTGAGAATCAAACTGCTTTTGGAATATTTTCTGTAGGGTCCAAATTGCTTTGCTTGACTGTGGACTCTGGTATGAGACTTCTGGGTTCCCTGTACAGAATTTTCACTGAGAAATTCTTTTTTTTTTTTTTTTGCAGAGTGGACTAAACACAAATGACATTGGACTGCTGCTTGAATTTTTAAAAAACCAGCCTGATACAGCAAGATATTTTAAGTGTCTGCTGATATTCACTAACTTAGCCAGATTCCCTACAGGTATATGCTATGTGTTACATTTGATTCCCAAAACACTTGTGTCTGAATAAAGTGAGGCTAGTAGAGCTGGACACAGGACCATAGTGGAATCTGCCATTCCTTCCCAGTCTGACCATCTCACTCAGTGTTACAGAGAATCATAGAAGAGTTGGAAGAGACCCCAGGGGCCATCCAGTCCAACCCCCTGCCATGCAGGAACCCCACATCAAAGCACTCCCAACAGATGGCCATCCAGCTTCTGCTTAAAAACCCCCAGAGAAGGAGACTCCACCACACTCCACGGAGGCAGCAGATTCCCCTGCCAGACAGCTCTTACCGTCAGGAAGTTCTTCCTGAGGTTCAGGTGGAATCTCCTTTCTTGCAGTTTGAATCTATTGCTCCTTGTCCTAGTGTCTGGAGCAGTGGAAAACAAGCCCGGTCCTTCCTCGACATGACATCCCTTCAAATATTTAAACATGGCTATGATGTTCCCTCTCAGCCTTCTCTTCTGCAGAGTAAATATACCCAGCTTAGGGAAGCTGCTCCTCATAGGGCTTCATGGCTTCCAGACCCTTCACCAGTTTGGTCGCCCTCCTCTGGACACGTTCCAGCTTGTCGATATCCTTCTTGAATTGAGGTGCCCAGAACTGGACACAGTATTCCAGATGAGGTCTAACCAAAGCAGAACAGAAGTAGCTCCCTTGATCTAGACACGATACTCCTATTGATGCAACCAAGAATTGCATTGGCTTTCTTGGCTGCCACATCACACTGCTGACTCATGTTCAGCTTGTGATCTACCAAGACTCCTAGATCCCTGTCACATGTACTGCTATCCAGCCATGCATCTCCCATCCTATATTTGTGCATTCCATTTTTTCTGCCTAAGTGTAGGACCTTACATTTCTCTCTGTAGAAATTCATTTTGTTAGCTTTGGCCCAGCTCTCTGATCTGTCAAGGTCTTTTTGAAATTTGATCCTGTCCTCTGAGGTATTAGCAACCCCTCCCAATTTGGTATCATCTGCAAATTTGATCAGCATGCCCTCCACTCCTTCGTCCAGGTCATTGATGAAGATGTTGAACAGCACGGGGCCCAGGACGGAACCCTGCGGCACCCCACAAGTCACTTCTCTCCAGGATGAAAAGCAGCCATTCGTGATCACCCTTTGGTCTAACTGACTGGCAGCAACCAATCTAACTGACTGGCAGCAATGGCTGAACATCACAAAGGTCTTCCCCGTTCCGCGAGACCCCTTTTTATCTGAAAACACCAAGATTTTTTTTTAAAAAAAAATTAAAGTTTTCCATATTTACAAAAGGAAAAAAAACTATTCTCAAAGACATTATATTATACTGCTAATCTTATTCCAGTCATGAGATCTCTTATACCAAATGTTTTATATTAAAATTGACTTCCCGCCTAACTCCACATGCATTAATAATAATAGTATTCTATTATTACGCCTTTCACAACAATCATTCTTCCTAGTTTTCTTTCTAGGAATATATTACCTTGTTACCATTTATGTTGCATACTGGAAAATAATTCTATATTCTAATCAAAACCAGTGTCTCCCTTTTCTTTTTTCACATAGTCCAAAAAAGGTCACCATATAACCGAATATAAATCTAAATTTTTTACTTTTTGACAAAAACATTGGTTTATCTAACTCAGCTAATTCTATTAATCTCTCTGCCCATTCATTTATCATATGGATTTTCTTGCTTTCCCACTTTTTTGCATAGATCAGTCTTGCAGCTGTTATCATACAACGTAATAATACTCCATTATCTCTCTCCACTATACTCTCATAATCCAACAGGTTCAATAAAAATAAATCCAGTCTAAACCTTAATTTATTTTTTTTAAAATTCCTTCTATAACTAAATTAATTTGTACCTAAAACTTCCTTGCTTTAGCGCAGGCCTACCATATCTGATAAAAGGAGCCAACATACTTATCACACTTCCAGCACACACTTGTTACACCCTTGTGCATTTTAGACAGCTTTGCTGGGGTAATATACCACCTAGACATCATTATGTATAGATTTTCTTCTAAATCAGAACAGCACGCAAATGTCAAACCTATAGTCCAAACTTCCTTCAATTGTTTTAGCTGAACATTGTGGCCTACACAGAATCATAGAGCTGGAGGAGAGCACAACAGTCATCAAGTCCAACCCCCTTCTGCCACGCAGGAACACATACCCAAAGCAATCCCAGCAAATGGCCATCCAGCCTCTGTTTAAACACCTCCAAAAAAGGAGACTCCATCACAATCCCAGGCAGCTTATTCTGCTGTCAAATGGCTCTTACCGTCTGGAAGTTCATCCTGATGTTTAGGTGAAATCTCTTTTCCTGTAGTTTGAATCCATTGCTCCGTGTCCTAGTCTCTGGAGCAGCAGAAAACAAGCTTGGTCCATCTTCAACATTCTTTGCCTGTTTCATCATACAAAAAAACACCAAAGATTTAAACTGTGGTTTACTAAACTGTGGTCCACACATCTGCTATGATCATTCCTCAACAAGCCATGGATAGTGCAACAAGCTTTTGGCCATTCATTCCTTGTCTGTAGTTGCTGATGTCTGCCGAAATATTAGCATTTGACTCTAACACCCATTTCATTTATGGGTTGTTCACAACCATGTCTTCACAGACGCAGCTCACCTTCTGCTTTCTCCTCTAGAAATGAGCCTGAAGGCCGCTGGAAACAGAGATAAAGAGCTGCTAGCTTCTACCCCTAGCTAGCCAGTTAGACCGTGTGCTCAGGGAGAACACATGGCCAGAGAAAACAGACAGACAAACAAACAAACAAACAAACAGTCAAACACAGCCCCAGAAGCCTGTAAAAGACACCTGGTCAAGATGTCTTTTCAGACGCAGCTCACCTTCTGCTCTCTCCTGTGGGAACACCTTAGGGAGCTGGGGATGTTTAGTCTGCAGGAGAGAAGGTTAAGAGGGGACATGATAGCCATGTTTAAATATTTGAAGGGATATCATGTTGAGGAGGGAGCAGCCTTGTTCTCTACCGCTCCAGAGACTAGGGCCCTTTTCACGCACAGTTTCTTTTGCGAGAGGGCCCCTTGAGCGTTGCATAAATGGGAGCAGCGGTCCGTACGACGCGCTCCCATTTACGCGACGCTCACGAGCCTAACACCAAAAATTGCTGCCGGGGGTGCACTGCCCCCATCACACCCCCTCCCATCCCTACGCCACTGGCAGGGGGAACATAGCATTTCAAGGGCTCTTGGAAGGCCAGTGTAGCCCTTTGTCCCCCAAGAACTGCCCCCTCTTATTCTAGATTAATACAGCTTAATGGACAAGAGACAAAACAGTGAGCTGTAAAACCATGGTTCAGATTTCAATTCAGCTCTCTTTCAGCCTCCGTTTTCATCTCCCTCTAGGTATAAACATTTTCCCCACTAGACTTTTATAGCGCTATTATTCCACTTTCAACATCCTATGGAATCCTGGGGTTTGCAGTTTTGGGAGGGGCCAGCTGGCCCCTCCCGAAACTGCAAACCCCAGGATTCCATAGGTTGTTGAAAGTGGAATAATAGCGCTATAAAAGTCTAATGCAGAAATGGCTATAGTTATAGGGATGATACATGTAACTGGCAAGGGTAATGAAGGATAATGCAGGCAGGGGGTCGTAACTGACCCATTGTTGTGGTGGTGGTGGTGTGCCTTCACGTCCTTTCCAACTTATGGAGGCCCTAACATGGGGTTTTCTGGGGCTCAGAGTGTGTGGCATGCCCAAGGTCACCCAGTGAGTTTCCAGGGTCAAGCAAGGAAGCAAAGCCTGGTCTTCAGGGTCATAGTTTGATGGTCAAACTACTACACCACACTGGCTCGCCATTGACCCATACTCTCCAATGTTTCACAGATGAAAACTGGGGCACGCGTGGCCAAACAACATCAGAGTACAGTCAAAACAGCAAAAGTTACTGATGAGGAAGAATTCAGAACTTAAGGAGTGGCTGCGGCAGTTTGCTTTTGCCTGAGCCTCCTGGGAAGGGCAAGATTCCTCCCCTCTTCTATGCTCTCCTGCTGAGTTAACAACTGCAGTGTACATTTAACCTTTAAGTTATTTTTCTACAGATATAGTTGTACAGAAATGGTGGAGGGGGAATATTACATGGCCCATGTGTTGGCTCATAGTGCCTCACATTGATGGAAATTTTTAAAAAGTAGCTGAAAGTAACTATTGCTTTTGAGAAAAGGGGAAGTGTTGCTTTTAAAATTTCATCTTTAATAGTTACTACCAGATTCATAAGGAATTATAGTACTGTTAGTCCCAATAACCTCCAGGAAAAAAAAGAAATTCTTTCTGGTATACCCTGAGGAACATTAAACTTCTCTGTCCTCTTTACATGATGTGAACTAATTTTCTAGGCACTGGAAAAAGATCCCAGGTGGTGTAGTGGTTTGAGAGTTCAACATTTCACAGATGAAAACAGGGACAAATGTGGCCAAGGAACATCAGAATGTGGTCAAGACGGCAAAAGGTCCTTATGAGGAAGGATAGGCAAGCTATGAGGGGCTGCAGCAGTTGGCTTTTGCCTGAGTCTACTGGGAAAGGCAAGATTCCACTTCATCTTTTCCTCTCCCCTCTGCTACGTTAAATGCAAACTACTTTTATACTTGGAAAGTGTGCAGCAATTGAAGTAAGCCAAAGGCAACGAGGGAAAGTGGGAGGAAGAGAGAAAAACTGGGACATTTGAAGAGCCACTGAATAAGTGGAATAGCAGGGGATAAACTGGGACTATTCCTGCCAAATTGGGATGGTTGGAGAGTATGTACTCCTGCTGTTTACTCTTATCTTTTCTCCCAGGAATAAGGCAGTCTAGGAGAATCTTGAGCTGTGGAGAGTTGCAAAAACAGCTTAGGGGAGGCCATGTGCAGCCATAGAAAGCAGCTGGAGCATAGTTAGATGTCAGGTTTTCCCCTTTTCTGTCCCAGCGTGCTTGATCCAAGGAGGCATCATGCTATTTAAGGCCTCTTTTAAAATATTCCTGCCTGCCAGAGCAGCCTGTAGGGCTGAACGTCTTGTCTCCTCACTTGCTATAATTTTCTTCTTTTTCTTCTCCTTCTCCTCCTCCTCCTCCTCAGCAGGTGAGAGATGGGAAGGCTTTCTGCTTTCCCCTTATCAAACCTTGTTTTGCACCACAGGCCAAATCTTAAGTCTTTTTTTAAAAAACTCATAAGAAAGGTCAGAACTCCAACAGTTTCGTCTGCCACAAGGTCAGCCTCTTTCCTGGACTTTTGATATTTGCAGCAGAAATTTTGTGTATCTTTAGCTGGGGGCTTATGTGTTGTTTTTTTCTCCCTCGGCTTGCACTTCTCTCTCTCTCTCCCCCTCTCAATTTATCTCTCTGTCTCAACCTCTCTCTCCATTTTTCTTTCTTTAATACAAATGCAAACAGTCCTTTCTAAAGGTGTTTTTGAGTCAAGCCCCTGAAAAATATAATATCCTTAGCAAGAGGCACGTGGCTTCAGTCTGGAAAAGGGCAAATAACATACAACTAAAAGAAAAGCCAATGTTTTTGCACATGGGGGGGCGAAAAAACCCCCGGAAAATGAGAGCAGATGAGAAGGAAATCATTGACAAATCTGCTGCAAGCAGTGCCTCCCAAATCTCCTTGTGGTTTCGTCTGATGTTTCTTGCTCTCTTGGCTTCTGGACTATAGCTTGTTCTTTGGATGATTCTCTCTGGTGGCTTTTTGACTGGCGTTGGACCTTGCCTTTTGTGTTTAGACCTTGGACTGTTTCAACCACACTCCTGATTTTACTCGTTCTTCATATACTGCCCTGGAGTGACTTGGTTTCTCCCCTATCTCTCCTCTTGGATTGCAGAGGCGCTCGGTTGGACACTTGCCACTCTTAAACAGGACACACCATCTCCAAAACTTCCACGAGATACACTAGCACAATTAGGCCAGCTTAACAGGTGTTCAGCCTGGACCCCCTAAATGCTAGTCTAGCACTCTAACTACTAGACCACCCTCAGGTTGGAAGAGTTCTGCAGCATGGAAATATGAAGTCCTTTCATTTGAATGTCTAAATTTAGTATGGGCTGGAGAAAGATGGGTGTTGTTGGGATTCGAATCCCTAGGCATACTTGCTTGGGAACGAGTCCCATTTAACACAGGGGACTTCCTTCTAACCGAACGCGTGTAAGAGTGAGCAGCCAGTTGTGTCACACACAGGCTTTGGCTAATGATCACCCATGACCTTTACACATCAGTGTGCCAAATGACAATTGGTATACTAGCTAGAAAAAGAACCACACTTGTTCCATAGTATGGGGGAAAGACCCAAGGGTCTTAGCAGACCATGAGCTAAAAGGGAATCAAAAGCGTGAAGCAGCGGCCAGAAAAGCAAATGCAATTCTAGGCTGCATCAAAAAGAGTATAGTGTCCAGAAAAAGGGAGTGGTACTGCCAATCTATTCTGCTTTGATGAAATATCACCTAGAATACTGTGTCCAGTTATGAGCACAATAGTTCAAGAAGCATATAGACAAGCTGGAAAATGTCCAGCGTACAGTAACCAAGGGTCTGGAAAGATACCCTAAGAGGAACAATTTAGGAGTAGCTTAGGGAGCTGGGTATGTTTAGTCTGCAGAAGAGAAGGTTGAGAGGGGACATGATAGTCATGTTTAAATATTTGAAGGGATGTCATGTCAAAGAGGGAGCAGACTTGTTTTCCACTGCTCCAGAGACTAGGAGAAGGAGCACTGGATTCAAACTACAGGAAAGGAGATTCCACTTGAACCTCAGGAAGAACTTCCTGATGATCAGGGCTGTCCAGCAGTGGAATCTGCTGCCTCAATGAAGTGTGGTGGAGTCTCTTTCTTCTTTGGAAGTTTTTAAGCAGAGGCTGGATGGCCATCTGTCAGGAGTGCTTTGATGTGGATTCCTGCATGGCAGAAGAGGATTGGACTGGATGGCCCCTGGGGTCTCTTTCAACTCTATGATTCTATGATTATGTGTTTACTTTGGAGAAGAGAAGACCAATAGATGATATGATAGCAGTTTTAAATATCTGAAGGGATGTCATGTTCAAGATGGAGCAAACTTTTTTCTTGCTGCTCCCAAGACTAGTATGTGAACCAGCAGGTTCAAATTACAAGAAAAATTATTCCACATTAGGAAGAACTTCATGATAGGTGGAGTTCTTCAATGGTGGAACAAACCACCTTGGAAGGTGGTAGGCTCGCCTTCTTTGGAGGTCTTTAAACAGACGTTGGAGAGATATCTTAGCTGTGCATGCTAAGCAGGATCAGCCCTGGTTAGAGGGAGATACTGCCAATGAATACCAGGTGCTGTAGGATATATTTGGAGGAAGGAACTGGGAAAACCACTTCTGAGTATTCCTAGCCTAAGACAACCCTATGAATTCCATAGGGTTGCCATAAGTTAACATGTGATGCTTTCATGGAAATGGGATGGAGTATATGGCCCTCGTGCTCATCTCCAGCTCAGTAATTCTGTGATCTAAGAGAGGGGTTGGGTAGACCTTTGTGGTCACGAATAGGGCAATATCTTGTACATTCATCTTACATCCTTATGACTAGCAGTGGTTGCTAGTCAGGCGAGAACAAGGCATTAGGAGAAGAACAAGAGAGAATGACAGGAGAGAGTTTATCAGTTTTGAACCCAATTAAGATTCAGCCTTCACCACTCTTTTCTAGCTTGTCTACCCTGAGAATAGAAGTTTTCACATTTGTAATTCCAACTTGAATATTCATTTCCACTTAATGAATATTCCAAACTGCAACTGCAGCAAAACCGCAACAATCTGAATTAATTGTTCAAAAAATAAAATCAGGCGTATCTGAATCAAATGTAAATGCAGCTAAATCAATTAAAATTAACACAGTTGATAATGTATTACTTTAGTTAATTAATTTTAATTATTGTATACCTACCGTGAGGAGCTGCTCTGAAATCTTCCCCAGAAGGGACATAGGAGGGGGATTTCTCTTTGAAAACTCTATCGTGAGTGTAGTTTTAAAGAAGGAGTAATTTTGGCTTTTTTTATGTGAAAGTGTGCAGGAAAATACTAATATCTGCTGAACAGATTGCTGGGTTTGGATCTGAGAAAAAATAGGAGTAGTTTGAAGGGAATGGAGTTGGGAGGGAGTAATTTTTTCCTCTCTGGATAGATCAGTATTCATACCCCTTTCAGTTTTGCATATGTTGATTCATACATCTGTGCTGTCCCATTTCCACAGCAATTCTTTATTTTTTTTAATCTGCATGAAAATTTGTATTTAAGTATGTCTCCATATTCATTTAAATATTGTTGCTGTTACCATTGCTATTAGATTTATGCATAGTCCTTTCTAGAGGTGGAAAGAATGTTCAAACATATGTGGAAAGTGCATGAAAAAATACTGTTTTTGAGTGTTAATAAAACCTGATGAGAAGAATCCTGGATTGATAAGAATCACCATAGTTTAAGACATATTCTGCTCAAAATTTGTATGGGGTTGTTTTTGCACAGAAAACACCGTCGTCCTCACAGGAATCAGCATTTACAGCATAGGAAATAATATTTCTGCACAGACATATTTATTTGCTGTGCAGAAAATGCCATTTCCTGCACAGAATATGCTGTAGTTGGGGATTTATTTTGTACAAAATTTGCATGTGTTTATGAGCCCCAAAAGTAGCATTTCATCTGTGGGAATGTTACCAGGCCGTAAACCGCCACACTTCCATATGGTTTAATTGTCAAAATATGATTTAATTGGCAAGATATATTAATTGGCATTGATATAAAATATAGCCTGACGTGACTATATGGCCAAGGTGGACAAGAGGAAGATGCTAGCTGAACATGCGTGCTACAAAGTAGGTCAGAGACCCCGCTTTAGGCATAGCCCAGCCATAGTCAGGAAATCACCCAATAACTCCAGAGATAATAGGCTTGAGCTAAGCTGTAACAACTCTGCTTTCCAACAATAGTGACAGGGAAGTTCTCACCAAACCACTAGTTGTTTCAACCCTTCTTCCCACTGACCTGTGCATTTCCCCCGTTGTCCACGTACTTGCCCAATCAATACAGAGCTATTACAACAGCCATTAACTCTCTGTCACCTAACACTAAGATGGTTAACACAGTCTGGATCCCGTTGTCTGCTCTGCAACCTCCATTGTTTATTCTGCCGCAGAGCCATTCACACCCATGAGGTCCAGGTAGAAATTGGGTATAAAACTCCCCAGTTTTGAGCAGTGAGACACAGAATCTCACTTGCTAAATGCCACGCTGTCATTCTGATTCCGGAATGAATACTGCCCTTCGATGCGAGTCTAAGCCACATCACTGTTCCTTTGCTGCTCTCCGGATCAGTAATTATCACTCAAACCCTGAAACTTCATTATCAGTTTTTCCTCTCCTTTCCCTCAGTTAGCCTCATCGAAATGCATGAATGTTATCTTCTGCATCCACGATTGTGAATTCCTCCAATAAAACACATGTCAGTTTGCCTAGAATTCTGACTGATTGTTTTCTACATCGGACAATGTAAACATTGGTGGAAAGATCTCACTAGGTTGCTCCCGTCTCACAGGCCTCCTAATTTTGAGCTAATAATTCCCCACCTTTGAACAGAGGTATTGGCATTGCAGGGAGACCCCTAAGTCACCCACATTTTGGAGTAACAGGAAAGAGCATTTTCTGTACTGAAAATTGTATACTGCTTCCTGTGCAGAAAAAGTTTTCTGGGCAAAACAGCCCCGTGGACATTTTGCATTGGTCTCAAATTGCAAGTAAGTTTTAAAAGGTGTGCAATTTTGGAGGGTTTTTTTCTCCCAAAGTGGGAAGAAAATTGCTAAAACTACTGATTGTTTCCTTTGAGAAGAAAATTAGTGGCAAATTAACTTGTTAGTTCCTTCCAAAGATATCAGAAATGGTCTAACAATACAATCTATTTTCAGTTTATTCTCTCACAAAATTCACAGTTGTAAACATACATTCTCCCAGAGACTACAGTTCTTAAGTCTCATTTTACTCTGAAATCAGCATTTCATCTGCATCTTGGTACATTGTTTGCACCAAGAACTCCAGCCACCTTTTTTTTTTTCATAGTTTATATATTTGTAAAGAAAACAGCAGAGGGTGAAATCCAAAAGACATAGATGTTGCAATCTGCACATTAGCATGTAGGTGTGTTTGTGTGTGTGTGCGGGTCTGGTCAGTTTACATCAGAGTGTGGAGAAAAAGAAAAAGATCTTTGAGAGTCCCTAATTGATGCACATTTTTTTCCAGCATGAACCTGCTGGGGAAGGCATAGCTTGCGCATGCAACCCCATGAATATGTTCCACTCCTCCCTAGTGATTCTCACGTCTCCTGCCAAGATGCAGAAGCCGTCGGGAAGATCAGCAGCAGGCAGGGCGAGGGAACTTCACCTTGTGAAGGACAACAATCCTGACTGTCCCTTTTTGCTGCATTTTTGAATATATTGCAAGCTGACTCAAGAACTTCACTTAGGAAGTGGTACATTTTTCAAATAAATGAACCACAGTACACAAACACATATATTGCCTTCCTCTGGGAACTGACAGAGTGATAAATAGAATGATAAATTCTCTTGGGGATAGACGGGATGTTCTTAGACAGAACGATAAATAGGGGGAGGGATCTGTCTCTTATTGATCCGTAGCGCTTTTGCATGTGTTCGCTCACCAGCAGTGGCGGCTTGTGACTTCCCTGTTAATGGAACAGTAAATCCACCTTAGGTTTTATTCCAATGGAGCTCTCCAAAGAGCTGAACCTGTTTGCGGAGCAGAGCTTCGCACTTTGGCTATCAAGAGAAGTAATGGTCCCACTATATTCTACTCTAGTCAAGCCTCATCTGGAGTACTGCATTTAATTCTGGGTGCCTTGTTTTAAGAAGAATATAGACAAGACGAGCAGGTTCAGAGAAGAATGATAAAAGTTATAGGGAATAAAACATGTGAGGAAAGGTTGAGGGAACTAGGCGTGTTCAGTCAAGTGAAAAGAAGACTAAGGGGTGACATATTCTTTAAATATCTCAGAGACTGCCACAAATAAGAGGAGGCAGGTTTGTTTTCCACTCCCCCAGAGGCTAGGACCAGGTCTAATGGTTTTAAGTTACAGGGCAGTAGATTTCAGTTGAATACGAGAAGAAACTTCTTGATGGTAAGAGTGGCAATGGAGCCAGTTCCCCAGAGAGGTGTCTTTTTCTGGATGTTTTCAAAAAGAGGCTAGACAATAGGCTACTGGGGACTCTCCGGGTGCGGTTTCTGCACTGAGCAAGAGTTTGGACTTGATGGTCCATGGGGTACCTTCCAACTCTATAATTCTGTGATTCTCTGTCCTCTAAATTCAGAGTAAAACTCAGATTCACTCTTCCATTGACATGGAAGCTATCTCTCTCTCCAGTGCTCATCAATCTGTTCTGCCTCATTTCTTCACCTACCTGCCATTTTCTTCTTTTTTGAAAAAGATTGCACAGAAATGTTGAGAACAGGAAGCTTGGAAGGAATTAATTTGTGTAGTGAGGCACCAGGTCTTCTGATGAGGCACTGAGAAAGGACTGAGGTTCAGAGAAGAGCCCTTGCATCGTATGCAAAAGGTCCCAGGTTCAATCCTGGGCTGAGGAAGATCTCAGGTGGGCTGTGACCAATCTCTCTAGATTATACCATGCTAGACAAACGAATGGCCTGACTCAATATAACATAACATATAAGCCTGCCTGGGCCCTGAGATCATCATGAGAGACCCTCTTTCCGTCCTATCACCTTCACAACCATGGCTGGTGTGGACGCAAGATAGGACCTTCTCAGTGACTGTCCCAAGGCTCTGGAATTCTCATCCAAGGGAGGACAAAATGGCCCCCTCACGGTGCTTTTTTTGCTGGCAAGTGAAAACATTTTCTTTTAAATTCTAGCAGGTTTTTGAGAACTGACGGCTTTAAAGAAAGAGCTTTTAGGAAGGTGTAGTAGCATTTTTATTGCAGTTGCTTCTAAATTCTTCTTAATCATTTTGACTGTCTGTTTAAAATTGTATTGAATGTTTTTAATACTTTGATTCTATTTTAATGTTGGTCTTTTGCATTTTTTAACTGCATTGTATTTACATAAATTTGCAAGCCATCTTGATTCCATCTTTTGGGGGAAAGGTGGGATATAAATAAATAAAGCTGATGGCCAGTATTCACTATCATAAGACGCTTCCGCACTAGTCCGTTATAGCACTATGATTCCACTTGCAACCTCCTATGGAATCCTGGGGTTTGCAGTTTCGGGAGGGGCATTTGCAACTTGTTCATATTCATGAACCCTATGTATTCACTAGCTCAGGGAATACAAGGGGATAGTAAAAGGTCCCCGGTCCTGACTTACTGGATAGCAGCCATTTCAAGCAACAGGGGGTCTATTCTCCTGTCAATAGGGAAGCAGTTGACTGATGTTCCACCCCCTCTTATTAGTGATTTCCAGCGGAAGGGGTTATTGCAACAGGAAATTGCAATTGGAAATCACTCATGAGAGGTGGTGGAAGCTTCAGTGTGCTGCATCCTGACTGATAGGAGAACAGAGTTCCATCGCTTGCAGTGGCAGCTGCCCAGTAAGTGAAAACTGAGACTGTCGGGCCAGGCAACAGTATTTAGCTTCATAGCTAACATCATTGCATAGTTAAATAGGTGATCTAGAATTGTGTCTGGTGATAGTAACAACAACAACAACATCCTATTTTTGTAGGAAGACAGATATACTCGACAGGAGATGGAGTGAGATGGACTATAACTCCCTGCATCCTTCACTATTACCAGTGCTGATGGGACCTGCCATCTCAAAACATTTGTAGGGTCACCGCTTGTCCACAAGCAACCATATCTGGAACGTTGCTTTGTTTATTGCAGCGTTACCACCACTATCATCTGTTTATTTATATGCCACTTTTCCAGGGTCAACCACGCTCAAAGCAGCTCACAGCAGGAGCACAATTACCACACTAAGAGGCAACATTTCGAGATGATTCATTCACAATCACTAGACAACAAAATGTAAATAATCATTGCAATAGCAATAAATATGCATTAAGAGCCACTAATCTTGATGCATTAACGTCATATTGATCGTAATGTCAATAAACATGCTTGAAGCCCTGCTAATTAAGAAACTGCTAATTATTCATGCTGAGGACTAACCATCCAAATGCCAAAAACAATGATCCAGAGAGAAGCCAAAATAATATTTATTTTCCCAGACCCTCCCCCTTCTCCCCTGGAAGCAACAGCCCAGGCAGAAGGGAATGTGTGGATCTCCAGATATTATTAGATTGCAAATCTTTCAGCTCGAGAGAACATAGCTAGCCTGAGTTCCAGTTTCTTTGGGGAGGGCTTTCTTTGGGACCCACCAATTTTGCAGGTGGGGTTGGTAAGAGAGAGCCTTCTCAGTGGGTGCTCCTAGATTTTAGAAATACCTCCCACAGCAGGTCCCCTTAGCTCCCTCCTTGCTCAATTTCTGCTGACAAACAAATACCTTTTTATTTAGGCAGGACACTGACTGACTTTACTCATATGGCTGGACAGTATCCAAAGTGGAGCACTCTTTTTTTTTTTGTATGCTTTAAATTAAATTTTAGATGTATTTTAAAATGCCTTTTAAACTGTTTTACACTATGTGTTTCTAACAGAACTGATGTTTCATTGCTTTTCAACGTTTGTAATAATGCATTTTTAGCCAAACTTATTTTAAATTTTGTAAGCTGCCTCAAGTCCCTTGGCAGGAGAAAGGAAGGATATAAATAGAATGAGTGGGTGAATGAATGAATCAGTGAAGGAGACTCGAGTTGATCAAGTTGAACTCAAGTCAGACTTAAGTTACTTCAATAACTCAACTTGGACTCGACTTGGCCGTAAATGATGCACTGACTCGACTCGACTCGACTCGTGACTTGTATATTTTTAGTGGCTGACTTGCTGCCCTTGGTTCAGCAACATAATACATTCATCCAGAAACCTTACTATTTTGAACAACGCTTCCATCCCGTTTTGCCTACTGGTCATGTGACTCTCTGGAGTCATTGGAACGTGTCCAGAGGAGGGCAACCAAAATGGTGAAGGGTCTGCAAGCCATGCCCTATGAAGAACGCCTTAGGGAGCTGGGTATGTTTAGTCTGCAGAAGAGAAGGTTAAGAGGGGACATGATAGCCCTGTTTAAATATTTGAAGGGATGTCATGTAGAGGAGGGAATGGGCTTGTTTTCTGCTGCTCCAGAGACTAGGACAAGGAGCAATGGATTCAAGCTGCAGGAAAGGAGATTCCACTTGAACCTCAGGAAGGACTTCCTGACGGTCAGGGCTGTCCGGCAGTGGAATCTGCTGCCTCAGTGGAGTGTGGTGGAATCTCCTTCTTTGGAGGTTTTTAAGCAGAGGCTGGATGGCCATCTGTTGGGAGTGCTTTGATGGATGTTCCTGCATAGCAGAGTGTTGGACTGGATGGCCCTTGTGGTCTCTTCCAACTCTATGATTCTATGATTCTATGATTTTCTGTCTCAGGCCCAAAGTGTGGACCCATTTTTCAAGGGGGAACAACAAATGGGTGAGGCAAAGGGCTTGAGGCAGGGTTGAGGTCTGCTTGGCAGCCTGTCCCCACTGCATATAGGAGGAGCTTTCTAAAACTTTTCTTAAGACCAGGCGGCAAGACTCGGTCTCAGAGCACAGGGAACATTTGTCAGAAGGGAACAGCAAATGTGTTAAGCAACGGGCTTGAGGAGGAAGGATCTTTCCTTTTAAAGCTTTTGGAGCTTCAGTAATGATGAGTAAGAAGGATCCTATTCCCCATTTCTGAAAAAGCTTCCAACTTCACAAACGAGAAGTAAGAAGGCATGTATTCCCCATGTCCTAAGCTGCAGGTGGCAAAATCACAAATGTGAAGGGCTGACTGCTTAAATGGTTAAAATTGATTTTATTTGACTCTGTCCAGAAATTCTGGAATATAGGTTGGCATATAAAGTTGGCTCCCAGACTTGAGACTTGACTTGAAAGTATCTCGCAAGGACTTGAGACTCGACTTGAGACTTGAAGGTAGAGACTTGAGACAGGAGTTGAAACTTGGAGTAAAGACTTAGATACATCACTGACATGAATGGTGAGTGATCATGGGCAGAGGGGCCTGATGGGTCCCAGATCAGTGGATTGGTGAATCAGCCCCAAGTTTTAGTTCAGACTTTAAAGTTGTTATCAAAGGGGCACCCAAACACCGTCAGATGACAGCCTTCAGCTGCCCTCTGTCCTCCTCCAGCCACAATATGACTGTGTAGGCAGGGGACAGAAAAATTGTGGGTGTGTATGTAAAATAATTCTCCCCCTCTGAGAATGGTTTTGAAAACTGAGCAGTTTTCAAAAATGTTCTCACAGCAGGGATAAAATTGATTAAATTGAAAATTGATTAAATTATTCTTTCTCCCCTGTGGGGATGACTATTAATCAGAAGCACATCCCTCAGATCAGCTGACTAAGACAGCGTAGTATAGATCTCATTTAAGCCTCGAGAAATATTTTGTCCGTTTCGGTTGGGGCTGGGGAATCTGCACAGAAGCTGGGAGCTGTCCAAGGTGCTGGAATGTATCTCCAAAACAGGTTCAGCACCTGAGAAAGTTCCTCTAACGTTGAGAGGAAAACCTGGACCGGATTCGCTGCCCCACTGCCATGGAAGCCACTAGCTGCCACTGCTTGTGAGTGCCCATCCCTCTTTTCTTTGACAAAGATCCCTGCCTCGGCTCCCACTCCACTCTTATGCATTCCTGAAAGCTCTCCTTCCTTTCAGCATCCTGCCTGCCTTCATTTACTCTGGTAACAGGAACAGCTTATTCCAATTTCAAAAACAATGATAGTGTTTGTTCTTTGGGTTAACAATATACTAGAAAAATATGATTGTCCACCTGGCACATGTCATCAACAATTGAATAAAGAAATGCAGTGTGTGGGATGGCTGGCTAGGACTGCTAGCTGACTAGGAATAAATGGAGTCATGCTGCCCCATTGTTCTTGATTTTCCCCTGCCCTGTCTCCCCTCCATCATTTGTAATGTACAAGGCAGACTATTTCACTAAACCCTAGCAGTAGATTTAAAAGTAGAAGACCCCCTGGTCTTTTTCTGAGCCACTCTGAATCCCTTTTTAAATCAGTCTCTACCCCTTCTCACTTCCTGCCACCTCCTGCTCACATGACTACCAATGGTTCTCGAGGTTCCTCTGTTCTGGCGATACACACATCCCAAAGAAGCAGCCGCAGATGGAGAAAAATTCAAGTGTTGCCTTTGTTGTGCAAATTTTAAAAGGGACGGGGAATGTGTGAGATGCTGGGAATGGTTACTGATTACTTCAGATGTGTGTCTGTGTGTGTATCATATGAATGGAGAATTATATTGCAGGAATGGAAAATTAAGTTGTAGAAACAGCTTTATGTTTTAGGGTACAGTTGGGGTCACATTCACCCTGTCTGGATTTGCCTAGTTTACAATCAATCAATGAAAATAAATAAAAAATGCTGGAGAATTCACAACCACAGGAAGTATATATCTGAGTATGAATGCACCCACGGAAATGCTTTGAGAAAGTCCTTTTCCCCCAGAATTCATATGATGCATGGAGGTGTACGTGTGCATTGAGCATGGCATGTGCAGGGAGGTACTCTCCTTTGCTCACGCAGCTGAGCACATTTAGATGCACAACAAAGGCCCTTTCTGCAAAGTCTTCCTTTTTGCAAAGTCATCCAGTGGGGATCCTGGCAGTGGCTTTGCCAGGAAGGGGTATTACGGGAGCGCTCCCTCCACACCGGCTGGCTCCCTGTGGAAGGGAGCGCAATGGCAACGCCTCTTCCTCCCGTAGCACAGCTTGGTAGTTTCCCAGGCTGCACTGGGGCAGGAAGTGCAACCATTGCGTTTCTGCAGCTTCCGTAGGACAAGTAACTCCAGGATGGTGGTGTGATCACATGTCATTGATCAGGAAAACCTGTCAATAATATAATCCATGATCATGTTACCTGGGGACAGGAAGGTGCTGTGGAAATGGCCATAGAGGTGGAAAGAATATTTACAATTACTTGTTCCAGTAGCTGGTAAATGAGTTCCCTGATATTTCGGAACCTGTCTCAAGAGCAATAATAGACTAGAAAGAATTTGGTGCAATTTTCTCCTGGTATTTGATGTCCCAAAGTGCTGTGCAGGAATTATTCTGCAGAGAAAAAGAAAAGGGTCATTATTTTGTATCACTGCACTTCTTTCCTTGTTCACTGGGCAGAAAATGAGTTTTCCTGCATGGAAAATACTGTTTCCTGTACAGAAAACCTATTTTCTGCACAGATGTTTGTTTTCAAAAAAGTGTTTTTCCTGTTCAGAATATTTCCTGTGCAGGACATTTGAATAAGTGGAGAATACTGTGGAGGAATATTACCATACAGTGGAGAGGAAACTACTGTAATTATTCATTCTCAGATGTGAGGATGAAATAGTCGAGGAGTTCCCTCCCTAGAGCAATGTCACAAGCCACAAACGAAGTGGTTTTGCATAACTGCCATGTCACTCCAGGAGTGTAAAGCTAGGCTCTGTCTCCTTGGTGCCAGATCTTGGCCAATGTGCACTTGTAGATCCCCCTACACGGGCTTTCGCCTTTGCTGCTCAAGAGGGGGAACGGAAACCCAAGCACCTTCCATTATTGGTATTTTTAAAGGCACTCCAGAAAGATGCAACTGCAGTACAATAGGAGTATGGTGTCTAGATCAAGGGAGGTAATGACTGCTTTCGTTAGACCTCATCTGGAATCCTGTGTCCAATTCTGGGCAGAGAAGGATATCGACAGGCTGGAGCGTGTCCAAAGGACGGTGACCAAAATGGTGAAGGGTCTGGAAGCCATGAAGCCCTATCTATGAGGAGTGGCTGAGGGGGCTGGGAATGTTTAGTCTGCAGAAGAGAAAGTTATGAGGGGACATGATAGCCCTGTTTAAATATTTGAAGGGATGTCATGTCGAGGAGGGAGCAGGCTTGTTTTCTGCCACTCCAGAGACTAGGACAAGGAGCAATAGATTCAAGCTGCAGGAAAGGAGATTCCACCTGAACCTCAGCAAGAACTTCCTAACGGTCAGGGCTGTCCGGCCGTGGAATCTGCTGCCTTGGAGTGTGGTGGAGTCTCCTTCTTTGGAGGTTTTTAAGCAAAGGCTGGATGGCCATCTCTTGGGAGTGCTTTGATGTGGGTTCCTGCATGGCAGAAAGGGGTTGGACTGGATGGCCCTGGGGTCTCTTCCAACTCTATGATTCTATGGTTCTAGTATGCACCACACATGAGTTCCTCATAAGCAAAAGTGCTGAGCAGGTGCATACTCCAAAGTTCTCTCTGAAATGAACCCCCAAGGGCCTGGAGGGAGTTGTAACCCTGGAAAATCAGGCCCCAGACCTTAGCAGGAATCCCCGCTGTTTATTACAAATTCGGAGTTTTAATTAAAGGCAAACAAACAGCAAGATTAGAAGAGATGGGGAAGCCTGTACAGAGCAGCCACTGATTGCACTTATATATTCTGTTTATTAAAATCTTTGGGTTCTTCCCCCACTCCTCCCCCATACTCTTCAATTTTTTTAGTGGCATGTTGTAAGTTTTGATGAAAGAGGATAACTGGGTTTGGGGATTTGGGGTTGTCATAGAAACAGGCTTTTCCGACGGTAACTCTCCAGCTCCCGGTAGAGTTCCTCGTTTGGGTTTGACACTAGCAATTTCAGTTGAGGGTGGGAGTGGGGAGGTGGGTGGGAGGTCAGTTTATTCCCTGTAAGAAGGGAATGTTCCTCCTCTCTCTGCTGCCCCAGCTGTAGAGTGGTGTCTGGTGCAATTAAGAAAAGAACCCATGATTGAAGAAAAACCAGCAAAAAAAAAAAAAGCTGTGGCTCAGGGCTATGGGGCTTTGTTTTTACAAGGATGTCCTGATGCTGTAAGTACGCACACGTCTGTGGGGAGAACCATGCTTGGCTGGGTTTCCATTTCAAGGGCTGGGAACTCGGCATCAGCAAAACTGTCTCACTAAATGTCCCCTCTTGTAAAACATAATCAGCAGTCGGAGAGAGGTGGGAAATGCAAACTAACAGGCCCAATGCTGGGAATTGAACTGGAGCGGCTGTGATGGGAACGATCCATTGTGGGGAAAGAGCTCTCTTTGCTTTATTCAGTGCGCATCTGAGTCCCTGTATTAAAGACAAAATGGAGTTTTAGAACAGTTCTAGCCCGACTGTTTTAGAAATGACAACAAACAAGGTGAATTGTGACGGGTATTCTGTGAATTATTTACACATGAGTAAGTTCCTCTAGAGAGGGAATGACTTGCACAAGTCCTTCTACAGCAGTGGTTCTCAACCTGTGGGTCCCCAGATGTTCGTGGACTTCAGTTCCCAGAAGCCCTGAGCACTGACTATAGTGGCTGGGGCTTCTGGGAGCTGAAGTCCACAAACATCTGGGGACCCACAGGTTGAGAACCACTGTTCTACAGGATGCTGGCATGTTGGTGACATGCCCAAAGTAGAAGAATCATAGATTTGTAAGAGACCAGAACAACCATCAAGTCCAATCCCCCTGCCATGCAGGAACATGCATGCAAAGCCGCCCCCCCCCCAGCAAATAGCCATCTAGACTCTCTTTAAAAACCTCCAAAGAAGGAGACTCCACCACACTCACAGGCAGCAGCATCTCCCACTGTTAAACTGCTCTTACCATCAGGAAGTTCTTCCTGGTGTTTAGATGAAATCTCTTTTCCTGTAATTTGAATCGATTGCTCCGTGTCCTAGTATCTGGAGCAGCAGAAAACAAGCTTGCTCCATCTCCAACATGACATCCTTTCAAATATTTTAACATGGCTATCATGTCACCTCTTAACCTTTTTTTCACCAGACTAAACATACCCAGCCCCCCCCCCGCCCCAAACTGCTCCTCATACAACAGGGTTTCTAGACCCTTCACCATTTTGGTCACCCTCCTCTGGACATGTTCCAGCTTGTCAATATCCTTCTTTCCAAGTGGAAGTTTGCATTCAGGTGGAGCTAAAGATGGAAAGAATATTCAAAGATATTTTAAAAATTGTCAAATCCCCACCTCACCCCACATATTTTGAGTGTTGAGAAATCAGAACAAGGGGATCCTGTATTGATAAGAATCTAACCCTAACCCCACCATTTTCTGTGCAGGAAATATCATTTTCTGTGCAGGGAATACCATTGTCTACACAGGAAATAATATTTCTATTAAGTGATATTACTTTCTGGACAGAAAGGTATGTATTAGGCACAAAACAACCAGGTGTGAATATTGTGTAGAATAAGTCCCGAATTACAAACAGGCTCTGAAACCCGCCTGGTTTTTGAAGACTTTCTCACAGTGGGAAGAAAACTGCTAAAATTACTTGTTGCTTCCTTTGAGAAGAAAATAAATGAAGACTTGCATCTGTAGAAGGTGATTGCCAAAGCATGTGGTACCATTTCATGTTTCTCCTACAGATGCGCATGTTGGAAGGGAGATAACAATTTAAAACAGTTTTAGCCAGGCTGTTGAAAGAGTGACAAAAACATTGTACATTAGAGCTGCGATCCAACATCCCCTTGGCAAATATGGCTCATGTGGAGATATGCTGTACCAGCACTAGGCAGTCACCATGTGCAACAGCATTGCACATCACATGTTAATGACTGGGTGCCATTGCAAATTGTGCCAGCTGCAACATACAACATTGCTCCATTGCCATTGCTGTCAGGAGACTGCGCCCATTACACAATGGTAAAGAATTTGGCCTCACGGAAAAGTGCAACTTATGCATGTATATGTCATTAACAGGATGCTGGCATGTTGGAGATGTATGCGTGCTTCAGTTGCACTTTGCATGTGTGTCAACTTACATTTTTGTCTGATGTGGAAATTTGCCCTTCAACTGAAGGTTGCGGGGGGGAAGATAAAGCATGTGATGCCATTGCACATGTGGTGCAGTTGTGCATAGCACATGTAGATGCACCACAGACATGGTACATTTTGCATGTGCAGTGGTGTATTGCACATTGGATGGTGAATTTCACATTTCTTTGCACATTCAATTATATGGCATTGCAATCCAGTAATGCACAGTCATCATATAAGTCATATAAGCAAAGTTATACTCCAGCTCTGTTATGAGAGATCTTGGCCCTCATTTCACGATATGAAAACTACTTTCTTCAGGGACAGTATTGGGGGGTGAAGACAATGTTTGGAAAAGTTCCTTCTTTGGATTACAGCTCCCTGAACGCTCCAGCCTGTGTATAAACTTTCTCTAATCCATGGGTGGGCAACTGGCAGCCCTCCAAATCGGCACATTCCATTATCCCTCAACATTGAGTCTGCCAACTAGGGAAGATAGCAGTTTTAGCCCAGCAACTTGGAGGGCCACAGTGTTCCCACAATGTCATAGATGCCACTTTGTGTGCATAGAATCATAGAACGGGAAGACACCCCAAGGGCCATCCAGTCCAATCCCTCAAAACACTCCCAACAGATGGCCTTTCTTTAAAAACTTCCAAAGACCACACTCCACTGAGGCAGCTTATTCCACTGTCAAACTGCTCTTGTTGTCAGAATGTTCTTCCTAATGTTTAGATGGAATCTCTTTTATTGAAGTTCAAAGTCATTGCTTCATGACCTAGTCTCTGGAGCAGCAGGTAACAGGCTTGCTCCATCCTCCATATGACACACAAAACGTGGCCCACTATATATAGTAGGGTACCTGTGGTCCCAAGTATGCATGCTTTGGATTGCCTAGGAGAACTGCAGGTTTTCTTATGCACTGCATTGAGAACTTTTTCTTTTGGGTTGGACAGAATATGTATTGTGCATATTCCATCCTCTGCAGTCTATAAATGTCACCTTGGGTAAAAGCCTCTCGGATCTGGAGCAACTGAAGAAAGCTGGGGCTGAAGCATGAAGCTACAGCATTTTAATATTTCTGTTTTGTCAGTCGCTCTAATGAATCTATGTTCAGAGTGACTAATGACATTTCTGGAATGCAGAACAGACTTGTCTTTGTTGCCGGGTTTTTTAAAAATGCTTTTAATTTATCTTTATATCTTCATGTGTACACTTTTTGCATACATTTTACAAAAAGCTCTAACATTTACTGTCTGAACGGTCGGTAACTTGACATTTTTGTCATATGGAAAATCCCATTTGTAACCCAGCTATACGAGTTTTAAGGAAATGAAGAAACTTTAAACCAGGGTTTGGAATCAGGCAGCCCTCCAAATGCTCTTGGACTGGAATTCTCAGAAATCCTACCTAGCAAGAATGTTGGAAGTTGCAGTCCAGCCTGGAGGGCTGCCTGATTCCCATCCCTAACTTAAACAGATATAGGCCATTTCTGCACTAGGTTATTATAGCACTATGATTCCACTTTCAACATCCTATGTAATCCTGGGGTTTGCAGTTTCCTGCAAACCCCAGGATTCCATAGGATGTTGAAAGTGGAATCATAGCGCTATAACTGCCTAGTGCGGAAATGGCTATAGTCTCCCAAACACAGGAAGTTATTTCACGTGTACATACTGGCTATATTTGTGGTCAAGGCACTTTCAAGTAATATGTGCAAACCAGGCTGTGGAACTCCCTTCCACTGGAGGCTTGGCTGGCTTTCTCTTGGTTTCTCTTCTACCCACAGGCAGAGATATTTTTACTTCAACTTTTGGTTAGTCGCCAGTTGCTGTGGAAGGGTTTTTTAAGTGTTGGGTCACAAAAGTGACATCAAAAGTGATGTCACTTTTGTGGCCCTGGAAGCCACCCACCAGTATTCCAAAGTCCCCTCGATTTTTTTAAAATGGCACAATTTTCAGGCAACTTTTGCCTCCAAACCACACACAAATTCCCCCAAATGTGTGAAAACATTTTAACATACCCCCACCCAAATCAAGGACCTCAGAACCCTGAACTAACCCTCTAATACTTCTATTTGCATCTGCCGTCTCTTCTGAAAATGATAAGAGGAAGTGAAGTAACATCACTTTGCACCCCAATTTTGAGAGAGACTGCAGAGGAAAATGGAAGTACAGTCCTCCCTCCACAGTCATGGGTTTATAGGTTTCTAGGGATATAATATATAGCGATATATAGGGATATAGGGTTTATAGGTTTATAGGGATTATAGGCGAAGCACATGCTTACTTCCCTCACCCACTTTTCCTCCTCCCATTCCCTTGGATTCCTCACCCCAGGCTTGCCAGGCTTGTGTTTAAACTGTGTTTTTCCTTTTTGGGTGAGCAAAGCCCCCACCCACTGCTGGAGGCATGTCCTTTCTCCCATGTGGCTTCACTTTCTGCCATGTAATGGCTGCTGATTTCTCAGGTGCACTCTTTGCTCCTATCCCTCCCTTTTCGAGATGGCCACTGGAAGTAACTAGAAAGGAAAAACTGTGCTCTTCTTCCTTTGAGGGGAAAGTACCAGTAAGCGCTTTACTGTGTCTTCCCACCACCACCCCCAACCCTGCGGCCAGAGGCAAAGGAATAGGAGGGGGGACCTCGGGAGGGAAATCACAGGTATGGGATCTGTTACCCTAATGTGCAGGGGTCCCGGTCACTGGGTAGGTTACCCTGATTTCCGGGGGTCCCGGTCACTGTGCTTGATATTATATGGGGATTGGGAATTAGCCCGAGCACAAGATGGCAAAGTGAGAGGCAGGGTAACTAGGCAGGATCTTTGAGCCCAATATATACCAGGTCAGGCCGAACCAAGAACCAAACAAGAAAGGTCTAAGAATGATTTTTTTTAATTTTTTTTTATAAAGTTAATCACTTCGCACTTGCACCCGTTTGCACTCACACAGAGCCTAAAAGAAATAAAAAGGGAGGAGAATAGATAGGGGACTTTGAAGTGGTTTTTTTGGGGGTAATACTCTACCTAATCCAGACATCTGGGAAGCCGAAAATGGAGATAGAGAGTCGGAAGCAGCGAGGCTCAGCACGTGGAGGCTGAGCGGAAACGCTCGGGAAACGGAGTGGTGGCAAGTGGGGAGGAAGACGAGAGCGATCCGAGGAACTGCTTGAAACAGGGGTTTTTTATAAGGGAAAAGGTACTTGGAGGGCTAATCCTTTCCAGAGGAGAACAATAGTGAGGAGGGCTAAAACAAAGCCCTTAACGATGGACATCTCCAGCTTGATGGGTCTTGATGGGGCTTGATTGACTCTGCTGGGGTTGGACAAAGGCTTCGGCAGTATGCAAATTTCCCTGCCTTCACAGGCCAATTGTCAAGAGCGCTGATCCTGTCAAGCTATCATCTCGGAGCCGAGGATCTCTTTGTGTGCTTAATGGTTGTTATGTCTGGGGGGCTACGTGACAGATTAAGTTACTGGCCAGACCAGGATTTTCCTAATATTGGCCGTTCGGCCCGTCTACGTGCTCGTCCAGGGACCCTTTCAGACATGTGGAGAGGCTTGTAATTTTAGCCACGTGGAGATATCATTTTGATATTATAGTTTAATAAGTTGTAGACCCCGGGAGAGGGTTATCCATCACAGTAACAGTTCTGCGTCCCTAACGCTCATGAATGTGGAGGGACTACTGTATGTGGGCTTTCTGGGGGTGGGAGTGTCAGACCACAAAGTTGGCCTAAGGGATAATTGGCTCTTGCCACTGACACAGTTTGCTCACCCATGTTTTGGATATTCATGAACCTATATTTGATAGATGCCAACTTGAGGGAAAAAAGTGTTTTTGGGAAATAAAGTCAACCCTCCCTCACTTTTGCAGATTTGATTATTCACAAATTATTTGCTGTCACGTCTACTGCCTCCCTATGCCATTTTAAATAGGGACTACAAGCCTTGTGAGACTGGGAAACTGCGAACGAGGCTTGTCAGTCCCTATTAGAAATGGTGTGGGGCAGCAGCGGAGGTGGCAGTGAGCCCCACCGGTCACCCACTTCTGCCTTGTGAAGGAACCGTGATGCCTCAAAGGAATCCAGGGTGGGTTGAATATGGTGAACATACTTTGTGTGTGTGTTAAATATAGTTTGGGAGAGCCTAGAGTTATTATTCCACTTTCACAGAGATACTGTGCCCCTAATCCCAGCAAATGTAGAGGGATGACTGTACTGTTATTGCTCTCTTTGCCATGCAATGTGTTGCCATAGCACGTAATGCCAGGTAGTACTATGTAGTGTTTTGACGTCTGGAAAAAGTCGGAAGGGGGAGTGATGGAAATGAATGAGAAACTATGTGTTGGGAAGGAGGGAATATTATTTTAAACTTTGATAAGATGGAATAGACACAGCTTCAAGGTCATGCAGATGACAGGCAGGATTAGAGTCTGGGAAAAGAGTTGTTTTAATTAGCTGTCGCATAGGATGCTTGTGCACAAACTTTGAATCTTACAGCTTATAAGGTATGGCAAATCCAATAGTTCTTTAGTCTCAGCAATAGCCAGAATGTGCTGCTGTTGGTTCTTCACTGTTCCTGAATAAGTCTTTTGAAAACCTCTTAGCCTAATTACCGGAACTCGATGTTAGCCAGTACATGACAGTCATGTCTTCTCATGATATGGTCAAAGTTTGACCATCTCAGTTCAGTCATCTTGGATTCTAAGGAGAATTCAGGCTTGATTTGCTCTAGGACCTTTTCATTTGTCTTTTTGGTGGATTTTTAGCATGTTGGCCATGTTTTTATACCCTCCAAGTTGTTTTTGACCCCTGTGGGCCTGTGGGCCATAAAAATAGACCTGGCAACCCACAGGTCAGACTTTGCCCACCCCAGTTCAAGAGTGGAATGTGCTGCTTCAGCATGTGGTGGAGTCTCCTTCTTTGGAGGTTTTTAAACAGAGGCTGGATGGCAATCCGTTGTGAGTCCTTTCCGCATGGCAGAATGAGGTTGCATGGGATGGCCCTTGTGAACTTTGATTCTCTGAAAGTTGAACTCTTTCTCCTTGATTTGGGATCTTGGCCTCTTTTTTTGAAATAGAGGACTGAGGTCATACCACGGAGGGGGACAGGCTGAAAAAGAGGTTGCTCTCTCATTATCCCTAGTGGGGGCAACTCCCAGGGTAAAATGTCTCAAACAAACCAAGGAACAACTGATCCAAACAATGACAAGCCACATCCCATCAAAAAGTAGGACTGGAGTAACCAGGAGAAAGATAAAGCAAAAACAGATTTGCAGAATACATGAGGCCTGTAGTGACTTCCTTGTCCCTGGAGCCACAAATTCATTCTGTGTTTTAGTCTTCACTGAACCATATCCCCCAAAATAGATGAGCACTGTGAATAACTCCTGTAAAGTCTGGAATAAATCTCATAATGGAGTCACCACTCCACTGACATGGCACCTAGCAGCTGCCAGAAATTAAACATGACATGTGAAATATCTCTTCAAAAAGCATCTGTTTGGAATCAATAGAAAGTATGAGAAAATGTGTGTCCATGTTGCCTCTGAACCAGGGGTGTGTTGGGGGGGCAAAATGGGATCATATCCCCCCCCCAATAAGAATTCCCTGTCCCCCAATGAACTTTTCCTTCCCTTTCTAAATTTCTAGCATAGAGCAACTTAAAACTTCAGTTGAGCAATTGGAGTTTAGGATCTAAAGAAAAGGGGCAGGCAAAGTAACCAAGGGAACATAGCAAATAGATGAGTTGTAGGTATGAACAATTTTCAGTTCCTTATTCTCTATGTTGCTAGGGAAATTTGGAGAAAGAAGGAAAGATTTTGTTGGGTGGAGCAGAATTTCAGGGCAATGTCCTTTTTTCACTCATACCCAGTTAGTACAGCCCAACTACCACCAGCACAAAGAGGGATTCTGAAAGAAATGAACAATGCACAGTGGCTGTTTCAGCTATCCTAAGGAAGGAACTGGCACACTCAAGGCACCAATGAATAGTTACACACCATCCAAGAATGTGCAATTGTATGAGAAATGGTTAAATTTCCTGAAATCCGCTTGTGCAACCGTGAACTGAATACGGCCACTCTAATGGCCTAGAACACGGATTCTGAACTTGGTGTGTGTGCGCCCCCATGGTACGAACTGGGACATTTAGGAATATGCAGGAGGAAAATGAATAATGGCAAGGAAAAGCACACATCAACACTGGAAGACAGGATACAAGTCAAAAGTTGTGAAATCAATTGAATGTTATGATAAGTGCCAGAGTGGGTTTCCTTCCTTATTTAACCTTGAGAAAAGCCCTGTTCCCTCACTTGGTTGTTTTTGGCAATGGTAGTGTGTCCCTCCCTAAACAATGTGTTGAGAACACGCCATTGCAGTCCGTATGCTTGGTGGTGCATCCCTCAGAGGCTCAGCTGTCATTCTCCTCCGCTTTGCAAACATTTGAGTGCTGTCATCCTGGTACCACTGTGCATATAAGTGGGCACCTCAGTCAGTCCTGTGAGCAGCATTCAGAGAATGAATTCTTCCAAGTGTTCTTTATGTCCCTTCTCTTTGTCATCCTTTAAGTTTTAAATTAATTTTTCAATTCAAGTATTATCAGAGATGCATGCACTGTCTGCTCACATTGTTATTCCATAGCTTTTTAATACTGTTATTGGACTATTTACAGTTACAGCATATACATTTGAAATACAATGGCCTCTCCACATTCATGAGAGTTTGAGGCATAGAGCCCTCCTGAAAGTGGAAAAAACACAAAAAGCACCCCTGTGAAGGCCCCCTCCCATTCTGTTCCGGGGGTCCCCCCTCCCATTCCCTTACCTTGCCTGGCACACAAGCCTTCCTCCTCAGCGCTGGGGCTAGAGGCAAGAGAATGAGACGGGGGAGCTCCAGAGGGCAGAAGGAAAGTGCATGCTGCCTTCCTCCCCACCATTCCCTTATCTTTTGCCTCGACTTGTGTTTTCAGTGCCAGGGTGTCCTATCTCAGTCCTAGCACAGCTGATAAATCAAACAAAACAAACTGAATATCTCCCAGCTTGTTACTTACTTCCAAGCAGTAAGCAAGAAGTCATAAATGAAACCCACCATAAACAAAGTCTGGCAGGGTTTCACAGCAAGGGAGTGTTCAAGGTCAATCCAAGTATTTGTCAAGGCATCCAGCAAGGTAGCAGGTCAGATAAGCTCTGACAACTCCTGGAGGGGAAGAACACCAGCTAAATAGACCCAAAGCCTAGCGCAGCTGTGCCTTAGTTGATTGTTGCTAGTTATAAATTCTGAGAAAGCGACCCTGGGTGTCTCTTTGCTGCCTGTGCTGTGCAAAGCTGGGTTTAGGTAAGTGTTCTTCTGTATCTGAAGGGGTAGGACTTTCTGTTGGAGCTGGCACCATCCCCTGTTCTGTTTCTGGCACTGTAACTTCTCTTGGTACAGCAGGTCCTGGCATGCCCCCTGTTTCAGTCTCTAGCATGCCCTCTGCTTCAGACTCTGAGTCAGAGTCCATGCTCTGGAAGCAGGGCATGACAAAGAGCCAGAGGCAAGGAAATGGGAGGGGGAGCTCCGTAGGGCAGAAAAAAAGTGCACACATGCCTTCTCTCCACACACACACGCACACACACACACCGCCATTCCCCTGTCTTTTGCCAGGGCATGCTTGCCTTCTTTCTCCACATTGGCAAAATGCAGGGGAATGGGAGGAAGAGAATGAGGGGGGAGGCACAGACGCCTTGCAAATAATCAAATTTGCAAAGGTCAAACCCATGAATGTGAAGAAAGGACTGTAACACCAACTATATTAAACATTTTGCTAATATGAAAGGTACAATGTAGGGAAATGGACTGCCAATGGGGTGCACAAGTAAAAAAGGGTTGGGACCCACTGGCCTAGAAGATGGAACCCCACATGTAAAGGAAGTATTTCTGATTGCTATGTGTGGTTGTGAACACTGGAGAAAGCTGAAAGGTAGAAAATCACCACATTTGCAATGTGCAGCAGGATGAAGTTTCTACAGATAGCATGCATTCTTAAAAAGATGAATGAGTCTTATAGCAAATCAAGCCTGAACTCTCCCTAGAAACCAAAATGACTTTTTGGAAAAGATAATAATGCTTGGTAAAAGTGGAAGGTAGGAGGAAAAAAGGGAGACCATGCTTCAGGCAAATTGATTGAAACAAGGAAGCCACAGCCCTTAGTTTGCAAGAGCCAAGTAGGGCTGGTGGATAGGGTTTTTGCAGGTCTGTTTTAGGGTTGCTGTAAATCGAAGCTGACTTGATGGTAAATAATGGGAACAACACAATACCAGCAAGATTCTAGCTAAGATGGGTCACATGGAGATTTTTTTTTTTGCTCTTAAATAATTTTGTCAAGAAGAGTTTTTCTTTTAAAAAAAATACATTATAGTTGCAAAAAATCACAAAATTACAGAAAAAATAAAAAGATATAAGAAGATAATAAAAAAAGAGAATAAAAAGAGAAAAAAAGGGGGAAAGGTAACTTCCAATCTTCCTTTCAGTGATTATATGTGCAAAACAAATTCCCTTCTTTAGATAGCCTTGTTGTTGCTGTGTGCCTTCAAGTCATTTCCAACTTACGACAAGCATGAAGTGTGCCTGTCACAAGGTTTTCTGAGGCTGAGAGTGTGTGACACACCCAGAGTCACACAATGGCTTTCCAAGGCCAAGTAGAGAATCGAACTCATGTCTCCAGGGTTGTAGTCCAATGTTCAGATCATTACACTATGCTGGCTCTCATAGCCTACTCTTTCTAATTATCAAGACCAATAATAACATTTTTTATTTTTATTTTTTGCAAAAAGTCTGTTTCCAGTGCTTGAGAAATGTCATTAATGACCTTTCTCTAATCAAATTCATCAATTTGTGTATTTCTGCCAACTCTGCCAGTTTCAGCAACCGTTCTTCCATAGTGGGTAGTGTTGAGTTCTTTAATCTTTGCGCATACAACAATCTTGCTGCTGTAATCATATATAGAAGCAATCTTCCGTGGCTCTTTTCCCATCAGTTTCAAAAGAAAAAGTTCCAATTTTTGTTGAATGTTAATCTTTAACAAGATGCTTTAAAAAAAAAAAAAAAGGGGGACAGGTAAAGGCACAAAGCAATTATACCGTTAAAAAGCTATTGATTTAAAAGCAAGGGAAAGCTCAGCAATGTATGCATTGCAATCCAGTTCAGGTGACAAAAATCCACATGAATATAAAGATCTTTGCTGGTGGTAGACAGAATGAAGGAGGGCAACTTAACTTCTCTCAGAAGGATGATGCACACGGTGGGAACAACCACCAAGGAAGCCCTGGGTAGAGCCACTAGAAAATTCATTTCCTGCAGTAACGTTAAAAAAAACCATAGAGACTCTTTCTAATCTGAGCAATAATCCCCTGGTAAAATATGAATCTGATTGGGATGATGTGATGGACATTTGTTGACCTCTGGTTGTGAAGGTGGATTTCCAGCCACTTAATTAGGACCCAGGTCAAAACAAATGAGCCATGTCAGCTTTTAAATATGCAAACACATCGCTCATGGGAGGCTTATATTGTTTGCAGAAGTAGCTCCTAATAAAAATTGCTCCATCTATTTTTCCCCCCGCGGAATGAATCTGGTTTCATTGGATGACCCTGAGTTCCAGGATTATGTTGAGGAAGAGGGGAGGGAATTCTTCACCAGCTCTCCAGGGTTTCTGGGAAGATTCATTCCTAGCCTTCAGGTTGAACCTGCATTAGTTTGAAGCTTCGTAATTCCTCCCCTGCTGTTCCAGCTTCTTGCTGCATGTGAAGGGCATCGGCCAGCCGGCAAAACAAATGGCAAGTCATTGGATTGGCTGGCATTGTTGTTCGTGCTAATTGCCATCAAGTCGACTTCAGCGTATGCTCCAAGTCACCCCGTCACCAGCAGCCCTGCTCAGGTCTTGCAAACTCACGGCAACCATGGCTTCCTTGATGGGGTGTATTCACCTGCAATAGAGTCTTTTTCTACTACCTTGTTGTTGTTTTGTACCTTCAAGTCATTTCTGATTTATGGTGACCCTGATATGAACCAATCATGGGATTTCCTTGGCAAGATTTGTTGGGGGAGGGGTTTGACTTTGCCTCCCTTGAGGCCAAGAGAGTGTGACTTGCCCAAGGTCACCCAGTGGGTTTCCATGCCTGAGCAGGGATTTGAACTCTGGTCTCCAGAATCATAGTCCAACACTCAGATCATAGAATCATAAAATAATAAATTTAAGAGACCCGCGGGGCCATCCAGTCCAACCCCATTCTGCCATGCAGGAACACACATCAAAGCACGTTGACAGATGGCCATCCAGCCTCTGCTTAAAAACCTCCAAGGAAGGAGACTCCACTCCACTCCACTGAGGCAGCATCTTTGACTGCCAAACAGCCCTGACTGTCAGGAAGTTCTTCCTGCAGTTTAGGTGGAATATTTTTTCCTGTAGTTTGAATCTATTGCTCCTGTAGTTTGAACCCATTGTTCCTTGTCCTAGTTTCTGGACAAGTGGAAAACAAGCCTGTCCCCTCCTCAACATGACATCCCTTCAAATATTTAAATATGGCACTATACCACACTGACTCTCTACCTTCTACCTTACATTATTGTCTTTTCTAGTCAGTTGTGTCTTCTCATGAAATGTGCAGAGTATGACTGTCTCAGTTTAGTAATCTTGGCTTCTACAGACTGTTGAGGCTTGATTCATTCTAGGACTCATTGGTTTGTCTACTTTGGCAGTTTGGTGTATCTGGAGAACTTCAGCACCGCATTCCAAAGGATTTGATTCCTTCCTATCACCTTTCTCCATAGAGGCACTGTCCTCCATATTTTAAGCGAGCATCCCATCTTTTCTTCCTTAAGCTTTCCAAATGCTATGCTTAAATAATCCAGAAGTTCAAAAGCTTCCTTATTATTCAGTTTGCACAAGTGAGGCTGTTTCTGCGCCTTACTGGATCCTATGGTTGTCCCTTTGTGATCCTGGCAGTGCCTTTGCCAGGATGGGAGCGTGACACAAATGCTCTCTTCCGCACCTGGCTGGCTCCCTGTGGAAGAGAGCACAAGTGATATGCGCCTTCCTTCTGCAGTGCAGCCAGCCCCTTTCCCGTGCTGTGCTGGGGAAGGAAATGCGTAATCATGCTTCCACCTGTTCTGCATGGCTGGTGCTGATGGGAGTGTCATGCAATCAGGGGCACTTAATGGATTTATTCTGCTAAGAGAATATCCCACAATCGTGATGGGTGGGAACGGGATGGCAGCGGGACCACATCCTGTCCCCATTGTGGGAAGGCAATGCCATGTGGAAATGGCCTGAGAGAAGACCCTACATTGTGCTTGGCTCATGTCCCTCTACTCTCATGTAGAAAGCTGGTAGTTGTGATACACCATCCTTCTGCTGCCAACCAACATTGACTAGAATCCTGTTGGTGGCATATACATGGGTAGGTTGGACCACACATGTAGAGTGATTTTTGGGGAGCAATGGGCAACAGGTCGTATCCAGCTGACAGTGGGGTAAGTGGCGTTGCCCATGTGGGATTGTTGCACAGGTGGTAGTGCACTAAAGTACACAGAGTAGCATGTGAAGACAGGCATTGTACATTGCAGTTGTGTGGGGGGTTGTAAACCATGCGCATGGAGCATTGATCTGTATGCACTGGGAATATGAACACAGCAAATATATGAATTTAGTGTCTGGATGATGTTCAATGTCTCATTCTTTCTAATGTTAGAGAAATGTTGGGGCTGAAGGAAAATTACATTGGGGAAATGAATTCTTTTTTGAGGAGATAATGCCCTTATTCTTCCCCTCTCATACCTATACTCTTATGTAGGAAGCAATGAAGATTTATGGTAGTCCACACGGAATACATCCAAGACCCCCAGTGGATGCTTGAAAACCATGGACAGTGCCAAACCCCATATATACTATCTTTTTTACTATATATACTGTTGTGTTCTGGATAAGTTGCACTCACAAACTTCAATCAGAGTTAGAACAGAAGCATTTATTTGGAAGAAAGCAAGCAACACAGCAACCAACCTGAGAAGTTGCTGAGACTACCGCACATTGGGTGGTTACAGATTTTATACCCAAGTGTACAAATTTAGGTATGCATAGCAGTGACTGGTGAAAGTAATAAATCTCCCATCATCCCACCCATTAGGCATTTCCCCAGACCCTCCTTGTTTACATTTCTTCTATCCTTGAGGCTGGAATGAATTCCTGTCTCCTTATCTTGAACATTGCCAATTCCCATAACACCTTTCCGAATACTCTCCTATTCCCCCTCTGATCTTCTCCTTCCTTGCCTTGATATATTGCAGCAGTGAGCAGTAAAGCAATTAATCATTTGGTGCCCTGGAATACCTTAGTGAGTTTCATCTAGATACGTACTTGCATTCATGTATGGGAAACTGGTACTTGGTAGCACTTTAGCAATATCTAGACTAGTAGATTTATTCTATTACATATACTAAGGAAACACTTATGACAGGATCCTGGCATCTGGACACATACATACCTATGATATCTTTTTTTGCACTTTGGAGATCTTAAGTAAAATAAAGATTACATGAACACAAGTGCTGTGATACCACAAGAGTTGATGTGATAACTGAGATAGCTATTAAGTGACTAATGGGCAGGTAGCGCATTACAGCATGGGTATGCTGGACAAATGGATGAGTCACATCCCAGGCAGGATGGAGTAGGATGTGCGAAATTTCATCATACCACTCAGAATGGCACACAATTTAAAACTTATGAATTGCTTATTTCTGGAATTTTCCATTTAATATTTTCAGACCACGGGTAGCTGAAACCACAGAAAGCAAAACCATGGAGAAGGAGAGACTAACGTATTTTAATATCAGCTAGACCTCATGTATACGTTGGTATGCGTTTCCCTCATTTATGAACTTTTAATTAATTTTTCCCCCATCGATAGAAGATTTTTGTGTGTGCGTTTTTCCAAATGTATGCATGTTTACTTCAATATATATTTTTTTTTTAAAAAAAATGAAACTGAAACTTGTGTTTATTGACAGCAAACTGAAAGATACCCATTTTTGCCGATGGACCATGGATCAGATAAAGCCTCACTGAGTGCAAATTTCATTTCTATTTCCTATACTGTAGTGGTTTAGAGCCAGCGTGATGTCGTGGTTTGAGCATTGGACTATGACCCTGAAAACCAGGGTTTGATTCCCCACTGGGCTACGGAAACCCACCTGGTGACCTTGGGTGTGTCACATATTCTCAGCCCCAGAAAACCCCTGTGGGTCACCACAGATCAGAAATGACTTGAAGGCACACTACCACCAACAGTTGTGTAGTGGTTTGAGTGCTAGACTAGGGTTCTCGGAGTCCAGAGTTCAAATCTCTCAGCCATGGAAACCGACGGACTGATTTTGGGCAAATCACCCTCTCTCACCCTCAGGGAAAGGCAATGGCAAAACCTCCTCTGAATCAATCTTGCCAAGATAACCTTACCATAAGATATAATAAGTTAGAGTTGGCTTGAAGGCATGTATCAATGAAGCCAACATCGTGTAGTGGTTTTGAATCCCTGCTGAGCCATGGAAACCTACTGTATGACCTTTGGGCAAGTTACGTTCCCTTGGTCTAAAAAGAAAGCAATGGTAAGTCTTTTCTGAATAAATCTTGCCCAGAAAACCCTGTGACAGGGTTGCTATAAACTGGGGTTGACAGGAGGGCACATAACAGCAGCACACTGTGCCTATAGCTTGGGAAAGTTACTTTTTGGAATTAAAATTCCCAGAATCTCTCAGTCAGTATGGCCACTCTTTCTTCTAACAGCCAGATTGTCACAGTTGCAAAAATGCCTTAAGGCCAAAATGCTCTCACCTTACAAGACAATTAATCTGGGCTGGCCCCTCCTGAAACTGCAAACCCCAGAATTCCATAGGATGTTGAAAGTGGAATCATAGCACTATAAGAGGCTAGTGCGGAAGTGGCCCTGGAGTGGTTCACCGCACACTTCTAGCAGTTGAGGGGTAAGAATGAGAAGTGTAAAACGGAATGAAAGCAAGTGAGAAACTAGCCAGCTTGTAGAAGCATGTTGTTCCCACTCGTGGGACACTGAAGAAGGCCCTTCCAGAAGATCTGTCCTCCAGCAGGCAGGATTTTGGTCATCATATTCCCCTAATAAATATCTTTGTACTATCTGGATCAGAGGTTTAAATCTGAGGTGCTGGTAGTCTCAAGATAGGGTTTTGTTTGTTTGTTTGTTTGTTTTGGTCTTCCAAATGGGTTCATCTAAGCATGTCTACCTGTGAGCCAGTCTGGTGTAATGGTTTGAGTGTTGGACCAGGACTCTGGGAGACCAGGGTTCTAATCCTCCTTCAGCCATGGAAATCCACTGGGTGACCGTGGGCAAGTCACACCCTCTCAGCCTCAGAAGAAAGCAAGGGCAAACCTCCTCTGAAGAAATCTTGCCCCCTGCAAAAAAAGAAAAAAGAAAAAAAAACAGTGATAGACAGCCAAAATGGTACAGTGATCTGGGTGTTGGTCTAGAAGACCAGCATTTGATTCTCAAGCCATGGAAATCCATTGGGTAACAAGTCACAAGTTACACTCTCTCAGCTTCAGTGGAAGGCAAGGACAAAACTTCTTCTGAATAAATAAGGACCAATATGGCTTTGGAAACCAAAGGATAGAATCATAGAACTGGAAGAGATCACCATGGCCACTGAGTCCAGCCCCCTGCCATACAGGAACACATGATCAAAGCACCCCCAGCGAAAGGCCCTCCAGCCTCTGTTTTAAAAACCTCCAAAGAAGGTGACTGCACACACTCCGAGGCAGCACATTCCACTGTCGAATGGCTCTTACCATCATGATGTTTAGGTGAAATCTCTTTTCCTGTAGTTTGACACCACAGTTCCATGTCCTAGTCTCTAGGGCAGGAGAAAACAAGCTTGTTCCATCTCCAACATGGCATCCCTTCAAATATTTAAACATAGCTATCATGTCACCTCTTAAACTTCTTTCCGTCAGGCTAAACATACATAGCTCTCTCAGCCACTCCTCATAGGGCTTCATGGTTTCCAGGCTTTCCACGATTTTGATTGCCCTCCCTTTGGGTATGTTCCAGCTTGTCAATATCCTTCTTGAATTGTGGTGTCCAGAAATGGACACAGTATTCCAAGTGAGGTAATCTTGGACAAGTCAGCCTCTCAGCCTCTGAAGAAGGCGATGGTAAACCATTGCTGAATAATCTTGCCAAGAAAACCTTATGACAAGGCCACTATAAGCTGGATTTGATGTGACAGCACATAACAACAACAGAGGAGTGGAATTCAAAAGCCAATTCAGTTTATCTTTTGAAGGCCCCCTCCGTCATGGATTAAAAACACAACAACGGCAACAACTTCCTCCGCCGGTCATGCGGCCTTGCTCTGATTCAGCTCAGTGTGGGAACATGTCTAAGCGACTTAGATAATTGGGAGTCTGTGCTTGCCAGCTGGAGTGGCTTCTATTTACTGTCACCAATGCGCTTGAGCATCAGGCTCCAACTGGGGACCAGCATTTGCGCTCACTTCCTTCCACCATATGGACGCTGCCTCACTTTGCAATCTGAAAGCTCTTCTGCCAGCGAGGGGTTCTTCACACAGAAGATGGGATCTCCGTGTGAAGTTTTTCACTGTAGTGCATGGCTGAAGAATAACACCCTGAGTGCAGCCCACGTGATCTCGTTGCAGATTGCCTTGCTACTTCAAGAATCTGTGCCAACCCAGGAGAAAATGCCATGCTTTCCGTTAATGTGGCTTTTTCCGCTTTAGAAGCTCAGGGCTGAACCAGATGGGATGCTAGAGGCTTTCTGACCCAGCAGTTGGAATCCTGTAGTTGTCTTTTCCATGTGCAATTTCTCCTACAGTGATTTTGTAGGAGATGCTTCTGTCTCATGCATAATGCCCACATTGGATTCAAGGTTACAGAAATGGAGCTGTGCATGCCATGCCAATATCCAGTAATCATAGGCCATTCCCGCACTAGACTCTTATAGTGCTGCTATTCCACGTTCAACATCCTGTGGAATCCTGGGATTTGTAGTTGAATGTTATGACAAGTGGCAGAGCAGGTTTCTTTCCTTATTTAACCTTGAGAAATTTCATCCCAGGATTCCATAGGATGTTGGAAGTGGAATAATAGCACTATAATAGCCTAGTGTGGAAATGGCCATAGTTGTGCATTGCACATGGACATGACATGAAGCACTGCATATTGAATAATGGGTTCACAAATACATTGGGTTGTGCATCCTATTACTGTAAAAGGAAGGGGACCTTGAGGTCCACTAGCAGTGCCAGCATCCCCTTAGGATTTCAGGAATTATTAGCTCAAAGGAGGCCTGCAAGAGGAGAGTAGAGACAGGATCTTTTCACTTGGGTATACCAGTACTAACCGTAGGAAGGACTCCAGTTAAAAGGTTAAAGCAGTATTTTGTTGGAAATTAATAAACACACACGAGAAATTGAGCAATCTCATGAACTATACAAGGCTATTGAAGGAAAAGCCAAGAAAGGTTGGTAGGGAGATATTTTGAAAGGAAAGGATTTACTGGTCCTGAGTGGAGTAGCTCAAAGAGCAGTTGAGGGCAACATGGAGGTACAGGAGTCTGGGGTGCAGCATGACACCTGCATGTTATAAATTGCCTGGGCTGGAGTCAGGGTTTTTATACTCTATTTCCTGCCCTGAAGGGGTATGTGTTAATGGCTTTTTTGCAGAGCAAACAAAGGGGTCTGGAATGGGCTGATTGTCTTAACTGTAGGTAACAAAACATTGACGGGAGTCTTGACAGCCTCTTAATATCTTGGTTGGGTAAAGTGAATAGGGAAGGTTTCCGTAGGATGTGTGCACAGCAGGGGTGCTTGCCTGCTGTACCTGGACAGTTTCATCTTCTATTATATTTGGAGGTCAGGTTGCTCAGCGAATTATCCCCAAACCCACTAACATCAGGGGTTTCTGTCTAATCCTGTTGAATTTATGACCTGGCGGTGCTGAGGTCATCCTGACCTAGCACACAGTTACAGCCAGTGTCCTGCTGCCACATGTTTTCCAGCCATAAGTGGCCGCTTTTGTAGGAAAAGTGATATTTCTCACCAATTTTGCCATCCAGTGGGATGGGGGTGTAAGGTGTGGTAACAATCCAGTTGCACATTTAATGACTTGGTTCAGTTGTGCAAGGTTGATGTTCAATACAAGCGTGACATACCGCAGCATAATCAAAGCATAACTCTCTGTGTGTGGAGATTTATGCTATGGTTTATTTATAAACATATGGTTTGTATATTTTTTTTTACATACCTTAACAAGGTTAACAAACCTTAACAGGTTTCAGTTTTGTGATAGTATAATTGTATTTTCAACTTTTACATGCTGTGAATTTTTAAGAAGAAAAAGAAGATGCAATCCTTGTATCTTTTTTTGAAAATTGTGATCAGAGGCAGCTGCCAGCTTCCATGTCAGGGTGGTGATAGTGACAAATCTCCTCTGGGGTTTAGTCCAAACTTTAAATGAAGGCCAAGCTTTAAAGAAGCTGCCCAGGGTGCAAAAACCAGCTCCAAAATAGTTCAGGGCCTTGGATAGCTCTGTTAAAATCTAGGGGGATTCAGTGGCCCATTGGCCCCCAACTGTCATTGACTGGTGTAATTTTGGGCTGAGATAGGGAATGAGATGCGTTTTGGGGGTGAGATGGAAGTTTAGCATAGTTATATTTGATGGGGATAGCAGTAAGGACTTGATGGGAGTAGTACTTTAATCCTTCTCCCCAGACTATTTTTCCAATCAAGATTGCCCAACTAAAGGTGATTTTCCTCCCACATAGAGAACAGACACACACATAGACATACATTCATACGCACACGCAGATGCATGCATGCACACAAGGAATTGAAGTAATATTCATTATTATTCATTCCCAGCTCAAGAAACATGGTTCTGACAGAGATGAAACCCCATCGGGAATAATAATAGACCAACACGGTGATACCCAAATTTTGGTCCTCCGGATGTTTTGGACTTCAGTTCCAAGAATTCCTGACTGTTGGCCAAGCTGAGTGGGCCTTCTAGGAGTTTTGATGTCCAGTACACTGAAATTTGGAAATCCCTGGACATTACACAGTTACTGTGCTAGGGCTTCTGGGAGTTGAAGTCCAAGAGGTGACATGATAGCCATGTTTAAATATTTGAAAAGATGTAATATGGAAGATGGGGCAAGCTTGTTTTCTGCTGCTCCAGAGACTAGGACATGGAGCAATGACTAAAACTACAGGAAGAGATTCCATCTAAACATTAGGAAGAATTTTCTGACAGTAAGAGCTATTCCAAAGTGGAATACGCTGCCTGGGAGTGTGGTAGAGTCTCCTTCTTCGGAGATTTTTAAATGGCGGCTGGATGGCCATCTATCGAGAGTGCTTTGATTTTGTCTTCTTGCATGGCAGAATGGGGTTGGACTGGATGGCCCTTGCAGTTTGTTCCAGCTCTATGATTCTATGATTCTAAAACAGCCGGAAGATCAAAGTTTGTGAATCACTGGACCAGCAATAATCTTGTGGAATTTTCTCTCCATATCCAAGGGTTGCAAAGGAATTATTCTGGACCAAGAGGAAACTAGTGTGAAAATTGGGAGAAGGAATATTGACAGTTTAAGATATGCAGAGAAGACCATATGATTTGCAGAAAATAGCAAAGACTTGGAATAACTACTGAAGAAAGTTGAGGAAGAAACTGCAAGAGTGGGATAATGGTTCAATATTAAGAGGAGAAAAATAATGACCACAGATGATTTACCTCACTTTAAAGTACATAACAAAGACATAGAAATCATTAAAGATTCCCTGGCCTATACCTTGGCTCAGTCATTACCCAAAGTGGAGACTATAGCAAGAAATCAGAAAGGAAGACTAAGACTTGGAAAGGCAGCTGTGAAGGAACAAGATAAAATGTTCAAGTGTAAAGACATGTCATTAAATGTCTAAGTCAGAATCATCCAGGTCACAGTATTTCTGATTTCTGTATATGGTTGAAAAAGCTGGACAGTGAAGAAAGCCGCCAGGACAAAGATCAGCTTATTTGAAATGTGGTGCTAGAGGAGAATTCTATGGAGACTGTGAATAGTTGAAAAGACAACTGAATGGGTCCAAGAGCAAATCAAGCCTGAACAATCCCTAGAAGCCAAGATGACTAAAGTGAAGTGGTCATGCTTTGGATATATTCATGAAAAAATGTGGCTCGCTGGAAAAGATGATAACGCAGGGAAAAGTGGGAGGCAGTTGGAAATGAGGGAGAGCACACTTCAGATGGATTGCTTTGGTCAAGGAAGGTACCATCCTGACTTTGCAAGACCTGAGCAGGGAAGTTGATGACTGTATCATGCCTCTGCCCAGGAACCCAGACAAGACCCTTCCCAACAGTCACATCCGACCTAGAGAGATGAGAGGGACAGGACTTATGGTAGCCAGCGCAGGTGGGAAAAGGAGAGCCAGGCTTCTGGCAGTGTTTATATAAGAAAGGCTTGTTAATTAGGCCACAGCTGGGTAGGACACTGAGCCTATATAACCAGAGGCCAGAATGGCAGAAAGTTGTTGGAGCTTACTGATTCCATCAGTAGTAACAGCTTCGCTGACTCCTGCATTCCTTGCTCATGTTTTTTGGCCTTTGGACCTTTGCCTGGACTATGGATTCTGCTCTTGGACTCCCAGTCAATTCAGACGCAGTTACTCTAAGCTTGCTAAGCACCCTGACTGATCAGAAAGCAAGCCCTGCCTGCTAGTTCCTGCTATCAGCCTGATTACTCAGCTGGGAAGCCTTGACTGGCTGCCAGTATAGGACAGTCTCTCATTTATAAAGTCACCTTAAGCTGAGGTTGATTTGATGGCAAACAGCAAAACACATTTCTTTGTGCAAAACCAGTTTCCTGTGCAGAAATCGTTTTCCTGCATGGGAAGCTTTCCTTCTGTGCAGAAAACAGGTTTTTGCGAGAAACCACCTACTTTTTTTAGGCAGAATAATTCCTCCTCCCTCCTTCCTCAGGAAGGAGATTGACAAACTGGAATGTGTCCAGAGGAGGCACTTTCGGATGTGCAAAGGTAGAGAGAATACTGAAGAGGAATGTTATTTTTTTTTTCACAGTAGGGAGCAAAATACCATAATTATATGTTCCCACATCAGAGGGTAAATAGTCAAGGCTCTACCTCTGTAATGCACACCATACACCACTGTAATAAAATTTTACATTCTTTCTCCATCCAAACCGCATTTGATTTTTAAAACATGTTGGAAAACTATTCACCAAGATGCCACATCACATCTAATTTGTGACTTGCAGCATTATTACAAGCAGGGTTGCAGGCAACTCTGATAAGTCATACCGTTGCAGATGTCAAGTTAGGAGGAGACGTTCTGTCTAGACTTTTCATTAGCTGAAGATGTTTTGTCAAGTAGATATTGGTAGCGAGAAGATTCTTCCATTAATGACATTGATGGGCTTTTATGGCTGATGGCTATCAGGTGTTAACAAGTCTCCTCTACCATCACGTCCATGTGCTTGGAGAAAAGAACTATTAAAGTATTAAAGTTCCCATCAAACAGGAAAGGGAGATCTTGAGTTCTGCAAATGACTGAAAGAAAAAAGCTTGGGAACTGGGGTTCTCCGAGAAGACGCTGGCTTTGCTTGGCCAGAGTGAGTGGGGGAAGACTTTCAAGGCAAGCATTGTCTGTCTGTGCCTCACTGCCCCATGATCCACTGGTATATTCATAAATAAATTACAGTAACACCATGGGATAACAAGCATGCTTTTGTCCTGACCTTTCAGCTCCATTAGTCTAAAAATAAATGTCAAGCTAACAAAGGTGAACCAAAACCTAGGAATGGTCTCTCCCTAATGGCTTTACAGCCTGTGCTTAATCATATTTACTCTGAAAAGTAAGTTCTCATGGCGTACAATGGAGCTTCCTTCCCCAAGGACGCCCACTTAAGAGGATAACAGCCAAATGCACATTTACCTGGGAGCAGCAGCATTTACTGCCAAGAAGGCATCAAAAGGCTGGAGTTGCAAGCTGTTTGTATTCCTAAAGCAGATGTTTTATTCTCTGCCTAATTTCCAAAAGATGGGATATGAAGACTCAAGCATCCTTTGCACCCTGGCTAGCATGCTATCTAGATTTCACGTGTTTGAAAAAAGTTATCACTGGTTTGTTTGCCTAGGCCAGGGCAATGGACAACTCAAAGGTTCAGTCCAGTTACCTGTTGATGACAAGAGCCATTTCCGCACTAGACTGTTATAGCGCGACGATTCCACTTTCAACAGCCTATGGAATCCTGGGGTTTGCAGTTTGGCCCCTCCCGAAACTGCAAACCCCAGGATTCCATAGGCTGTTGAAGTGGGATCGTCGTGCTATAACAGTCCAGTGCGGAAATGGCCACAGATGGGCTTACCTTGGACTTACTGTTGGGGACACCCATACCCCACAGCAGTACAATCATTGGGGGGATTCTGGGAAAGCAACATTTCTCCTTCTCACCCTGCAAAACTGCTGCCAGCCTCCGGTTTCCCCCCGCCATTATAGTGCTCTGAGGCACATGCCTCAGGCCTCACAACTGGAAGGCGGCTGGATGCAACTGTGCTGCTAGAATGTTCAAAGGTAACATGTAAAAGGGATGCAGGAGTCACAGCAGACCACAAGCTGAACATGAGTCAGCAGTGTAATGTGGCAGCTTAAAAAGCCAATGTGATTCTAGGCTCCATCAATAGGAGTATAGTGTCTAGGTCAAGGGAAGTGATAGTACCACTCTGTTCTGCCTTGGTTGGGCCTCACCTGGAATCCTGTGTCCAGTTCTGGGCACCACAGTCCAGGAAGGAGATTGACAAGCTGGAACGTGTCCAGAGGAGGGCAACCAAAATGGTAGAAGGCCTGGAAACCTTGAAGCCCTATGAGGAGTGGCTAAGGGAGCTGGGTATGTTTAGCTAGGAGAAGAGAAGGTTAAGAGGGGACAGGATAGCTATGTTTGAATATTTGAAGGAATGTTATGTGGAAGATGGAGCAAGCTTGTTTCCTGCTGCTCTGGAGACTAGGACACGGAGCAATGGCTTCAAAACACAGAAAAAGAGATTTCTACCTAAAACACTGGGAAGAACTTCCTGATGGTAAAAGCTGTTTGACATTGGAATACGCTACCTGGGAATGTGGAGGAGTCTCTTTCTTTGGATGTTTTTAAGCAGAGGCTGCCATGAGTGCTTTGGTTAGGTCTTCATACATGGTAGGGGGTTGGACTGGATGGTCCTTGGGGTCTCTTTGAACTCTAGGATTCTAGGATTCTGTGTTACACTCTTCCTGTGCTGATGCAGGCTCACAGCCACAGATCTCCACATCTAAGTTTGGATTTGGAATCTGAAATGGGCCAGACTGGGTCTGAATTGGTTGAGAGCAAATCAGATCCACATCATAACATTAAGTAAGGGTCACCCACCGGGTTTCCAAGGCCAAGCGGGGATTCAAACCCTGGTCTCCAGAGTCATAGGCCATTTCTGCACTACTGTGTTAAAGTACTGCTATTCCACTATCAACCTCCTATGGAATTCTGGGGTTTGTAGTTTAGGGAAGGGCGCTTCAAATTCTCAGCCAAAAAGCTCTTTGGTCTCAGTAAACTACAAACCCCAGAATTCCACAGGGCGTTGAAAGTGGAATAGCAGCAGTTTAACACTGTAGTGCGGAAATGGTTATCGTTCATGCTCAAACCACATACAACACGGGCCTAATTAATGTATCCCAAACCATCTATGCCTGGCGTTTTAAGCTGTTTTCAGCTTTTCAATTTGTTAATTGTTCAACACGCTTTCAGCCCATTTAAATTATTTGTTATTGTTTTAAAATTTGCAATGTTTTTTATTATAATATTTTTATTAAAATTTAATTACAAAAGAAAAAAGAAAAATGAGTGGGTTACATCAGTGTATCCCGTTTATAATCTCCAGTTGAAATGACATTGTTTCTGTTTACACAAAAGAAGAGCAATTACATTTCTATTAACAGTAAAAAAGCAATTACATTTATCTCTTATTTCCATGTCTTTTACATCTTATAAATTTATATCTTTGCCCAATCCAGTATTCCTTTCCATTCCCTTTAAATTTGCAATGGTTTTAAGCTGCCTAAGGCAATGGTATCATATGCTGCCCTGAGATCCTGTAGTCTAGGACTGGGTATCAACATTTTAATTAATAAATGAAGTAAAATTTGAGAATAGGATTCAGCTTCTTAAATGGCACCTATAAAATTCAGACTAAAACCCAGATCAGATTCATTACCTCCCTGATATGGAAGCTACCAGTTCCCCCTTTTTGTTTCCAGCAGCAGAGGAAAGGGAAAAGGTACGGGGCGTATGGTCAGAGACACTTTTATTCATTGAAAAAAAAATGAGGACACATTTTGTGGCTCTCCTAAAGACTGACAGATTTATTCTGACATGGAGCAGAGGCATAAGGCATGACTGCTCTATCTTTAGGGCCAGACTAGACAATAGGCAACCACTGTGCATATCTTCCCATCTAACCTGCAGGTTTGTTTAAATGCAAATTACAGCAGCTGGGAAGGAGGAACCGATTAGTTAGTGGAAAAGCCTGGAAAGAGGACTTTCAACCCTCTCTTCTGCAACTGTGGTCCTGAGGAATATAGGTTTCTGAGCGAACAGCTGGAAGAAAGAGGCCAAAGCTCCTTCCAGTGTTAACTGTTATGCAGAAAGTAAGGCTGCCAGATTGGAACTCGAAGAGGGCTCCTGTGCCTCTAATGGCTGTACAAAAGAGGAGATTTCAGCGAGCGTTGCTTGCTACTTCATTGTGGGGACAAGCTACGCTGGCTGAAATTCCCTCTTTTCTGCACAGCCATGAAAGGTATGGGAGCCTCTTTGGGTTTCAGCCTGAAAGCCCTGCACGGAAGCAAGAACTGTAGATGAGATAGCTTATTGTTGGCCACTATTCTATTACCACTTCCGCACCATGCAGTTATAGTACTGTTATTCCACTTTCAACATCCTATGGAATCCTGGGGTTTGCAATTAAGGGAGGGGCATTTATAATTCTCAGCCGGAGAGCTCTTTTGCCTCAGTAAACTACAAACCCTAGAATGTTGAAAGTGGAATAGTAGCACTATAACTGTGTAGTGCAGAAAGGGCCTTAGTCACAGTCCATGGCCATTTCCACATGGGGGAGCCCCGAAACGCGGCGGAACGGGGCGGCGCACGCGGGGACGGAGTTTACCTTGATTCGGGTGGCTCCATCCCTGCGGGGAGCAGCGTGCGTTCGCTGCTCTACGCGCCACCACCGGCCAGGGGTGGCCAGCGGCACCCAAAATGGCAGCCGGCAGCTTCCGGAGGCGCTCCGCCAATCGCGGCAGCGCGCCAGCCGGAAGCCCGCCCCCGGGCAGCTCTTCAGGGACGCCCTTGCACGCCCCTGCAGTTCTTCACGGGGCGCTGCGACGGGCTGGCGCGATCTTGTTTTAAAAAGACCGCTTGAAAGGTGGTCTTTATAAAACACGGGGCCGTGCAAGGGCGCTTTGAGGTGTAGGACCTCATCTTTTCAAACCGCCCTAGCGCACCCCGCGGTGTAGACAACCTCCTGGTGAGGTCGTCCCAGCGCGGGCTATATCCCCGTGTGGAAATGGCCAATGTTGTGTAACTCTATGCATGCTTAGCTGTGTAGCGGAGGTCGTATGGAACTCGCCCAGCGTACTGCAAAGATATGTATCAGGGCACCAGGAGGAGTGTCAGGATGCATGTTAGGTCCTTCTGTTGCACATCTGCAGTCCCTGGCCACTGTCTGGATGGGTGTTGGAAGCGCCTGATGCCTTTCTGCATTTCCGTGTTTCACAAAAATTTACTGCAGCCCAGAATCTGAAGGAGGATTATTTGAAGATGTTATATAGATGGCATCTAGATCCAGCAAAAATAAATAAGAAATGCAAAACAAAAGAGAACAAATGTTGGAAATGCGGAAGAGAAAACGGAACTTTCTATCATGTTTGGTGACAAAGCGAAAATCTTTTGGAAAAAAATCCAAGAGACAATGTCAGGAGTACTGCAAACAAGCATTTCATTGATACCAGAAATATTTTTGTTGAATATAATGCGGGCAGTAGATAAAGAAATAAGAAGAAAATTCTGGAGAATAATTCTTTATATGATTACAACGGCCAGAATAATATTTGCCAGAATGTGGAAAAATAATCAAACTCCCAAAACAGAGGAATGGAAAGTTAAAGTGATGGAATATAGAGAAATGGACAAATTAACGATGTTCATACAAGGAAGAAATCGAGGAGCTAATGAAGAAGAATGGAGCCAAGTGGAAAAGTATTTTCTGATAACGCAGATATGAACTTAATAGAAAATAATGTAAGGTTCTGGCAATAAAGAAAGGACAAAAGATATAGGAGAGAGGAAAGGAATAGAGACGGCTGACATGATTGTGATGGGTTGGTAATGAAAGAGAAACTTGAGAGTTACAAGAAAAAATTGATACTAGGGGAAGTTAGGACATAATAGAAGGTAAATAATGAGGTATAAAGTACATAGAAAATAGACAATTGTAACGGAAATGTATTGAAAATTGTTTGATTGGATCTTTGAAGAGATGTTATTTTATTTGTTATTTTAATAACGGCTTTGGAATAAATATAATTTTAAAAAAATTTACTAGCTGTACATGTCCAGGATATTGCAGAGACTGTGAACAATGTATCTGCAGCATGAAAAACAACAAATTACTATTATTTTAAAAGAAAATACAGAAAACGCACCAATGTGTTTTGAGACATTATGGATGCAAAAGTACATCTCATGATTTTCATATTTGGCAGCTATCATCTTGGATTATTAAAAATATTTTATACCACCTTTAAAGATCAAATCTTTCTTTGAGCATTTAACAAAAATTAAACTATGGAGCAGTTTACAGACACACACACAGATTAATTAAAGCAGCACTGTTAAAATGCCATTGCAATACTTTTTTTTTAAGGGCTGAATGCAGTTGTTAGTACCAGCTGGAGTGGACCCATTCAATCAACTTGAATTTACATAAAAGTTGATTTACCAAATTATCAATTCAGCGGGCCTACGCAAGCTGAAACGAACAATTGGCAGCAACAGAAATTGAGGCAAAATTTCTGAAACTGCAGTTAATTGCTATGAGGAAATTTTTACCTCATCAAAGCATTATTGTATACTCCTGATGTATTTTAATCCTGTTGATTTTAAAAAAATACTAATTTTTCCATTAAAGTATTTTAGATGTATATATCAAAAGAAAAAAAGAAAAAAAAGAAAAGGAAGTGCATGATGCTCATTGGCGCCTGTTGTATATCAGTCCCAATCCCAATCTGTCCCGGCCGGCCCCTCCCGGAACTGCAAACCCCAGGATTCCATAGGAGGTTGAAAGTGGAATCATTGCACTATAAGACTGTAGGGTACAAATGGCCTTAGTAGAGCACAAGCTGAACATGAGCCAGCAGTGGGATGCAGCAGCTAAAAAAGCCAATGCAATTCTGGACTGCATCAATAGGAGTATAGTGTCTAGATCAAGGGAAGTGATGGTACCACTCTATTCTGCATTGATCAGACTTCACCTGGAATATTTTGTCCAGCTCCGGGCACCAGAATTCGGGAAGAATATTGACAAGATGGAAGGTGTCCAGGAAAGGTGGCTAAAATGGTAGAAGGTATGGAAGCCCTGAAGCCCTATGAGGAGCTGCTTAGGGAGATGGGGATGTTTAGCCTGGAGAAGAGGTTAAGAGGTGACATAGCCATATTTGAATACTTGAAGGGCTGTCATATGGAGGATGGAGCAAGCCTGTTTTCAGCTGCTGCAGAGACTAGGACATGGAGCAATGGCTTCAAAGTATAGGAGAAGAGATTCCATACAAACATTAAGAAGAACTTCCTCGTGTTAGGAAGAACTTACTGACAGGGGAATGTGCTATCTTGGAGAGTAGAAGTTTTTAAACAGAGGCTTGGTGATCATCTGTTGGGAATGCTTTGAGGATGTATTCCTGCATGGCAGAATGGAGTTGGACTAGATGGCCCTTGTGGTCTCTTCCAGCTCTATGATTCTATGATTCTCACAGCTGTAAGTCCACTTACGAAGATGCAAGTCTCATGCTGAATTCCAGATGCAATTACCCGTTAAAGCCACTTTCCCCCCAGCTTGGAGTCAAAGTGGCTTACAATTTAAAAGCAAGAACTTTACAGCTCAAAACACACCAGCAGTGAACATGAAAAGGGAGCCAAACTGTTCACAATATCAAAACAGTTCAAGTATGCACTTTAAAAGATTAAAAACTGTTTAAAAAAGATAAAGAGCAATTAAAAACAGTTCACTTTAAAACAATGCTGCACCCTCCTAAAAGCCCATTAAAAAAAGTGCTTCTGTTTTAAAAGCCTGCGCAAATCCATAAGTCGTGAGAGTTTGCATTCCACCCAACTTGCATAGTTAGACACAAGGGCCATTTCCGCACTAGCCAGTTATAGCGCGATGATTCCACCTTCAACATCCTCTGGAATCCTGGGGTTTGCAGTTTCGGGAGGGGCCTGCCGGCCCCTCCCGAAACTGCAAACCCCAGGATTCCAGAGGATGTTGAAGGTGGAATCATCGTGCTACAACCGGCTAGTGCGGAAATGGCCAAAGACACACTCCACAACACATGTAGATGGGCCCGTCTGCTAAAAGCAGAAAGGGACCACAAACAGGGAGAGAGAGAACAAGAGCTCTTCAGTTCGGTGACTTTGTACCATTTCTCCCCTCTTTCCTTAAGTGCTGTGATTAGAAAGTGTTGTTTGAATTCTCGTCCTGCATTTCCCACCTCCATTCATAGGAGAAGCGAGAGAGGCATGAAGCTGTGTAATGGCTCTGGCTATTTTTATGTATCTGTTAATATAGTTTGGCAGTTTCCCATTACTGCTTAATAATTACTGCCTCATGATTGGCGAACGTCTCCCTCCGATTTGCTATAGGTTATGGGATGCTGTTGCTAGGCTGATCGTCCACCCCATCTCTAAATGTTAAGGTGTGCATTGGCTTTGGTGGCAGATTGTTCATGTCGACCGCAGAAAACCTGGAGTGGCGCTGTGCCTTTAAATAAACTGCTGTTTTCAATTCAGTTCAATTCCTGAACCCAAAACTGGGCAACTTTACTCTTCAGTAGCTAGCACAGCAATCCCTCAAGCTACCTGTCTGTAATTTGGAAGGTATTATTTGCTCTCAAGGGGTCATTGCATCTCCAAATTTAATGTACATGTGTAAAAAAAAAAACAAAAAACCACAACATCCTCCAAAAAGTTATTGCTTCTTTGGTTTCCCAAAGCAGGTCAATGGAAGACCTGAAGATTCAGGCCAGATATTGGCTGGAATTCACTTTGGGATTTGCGTCTTCATAAGTAAACTTATGTCTTTGGGAAATAGAATTGAGCAGTATTGCAACAAGGGGCTGCTGTTCTGTTATTACATAGGGGAACCTACATGGTAACATGATACGAGTGGCCAATGCGCAAAGGAACCAATGCATAACTAGAGATTATGCACAGCAGGACGAATGTGCACCAGGACACTTGCTAGGGAGTGCTGGTGCACATAAGTAGAGCCCAATGTACATCAGGACACACTTGCTGGTGTCCCATTACACAGAATCATAGAGTCATAGAATCATAGAATCATAGATTTGGAAGAGACCCCAGGGGCCATTGAGTCCAACCCCCCGCTATGCAGGAACACCCATCAAAACATTTCTAACAGATCGCCATCCAGCCTCTGCTTAAAAACCTCCAAAGAAGGAGACTCCACCACACTCCATTGAGGCAGCAGATTCCACTGCCGGACAGCTCTGACCGTCAGGAAGTTCTTCCTGAGGTTCAAGTGGAATCTCCTTTCCTGCAGCTTGAATCCATTGCTTCTTGTCCTAGTCTGTGGAGCGGCAGAGAACAAGCCCACTCCCTCCTCAACGGGACATCCCTTCAAATATTTAAACATGGCTATCATGTCCCCTCTTAACTTTCTCTTCTGCACACTAAACATCCCCAGCTCCCTAAGGCATTCTTCATTGGGCATGGCTTCCAGACCCTTCACCATGTTGGTTGCCCTCCTCTGGACACGCTCCAGCTTGTCGACATCCTTCTTGAACTGAGGTGCCCAGAACTGGACACAGTATTCCAAATGAGGCCTAACCAATGCAGAATAGAGTGGTGCCATCACCTCCCTCGATCTAGACACCATATTCCTACTGATGCAACCAAGAATCGCGTTGGCTTTCTTAGCTGCCACGTCACACTGCTGACTCATGTTCAGCTTGTGATCTACCAAGACTCCTAGATCCCTTTCACACGTACTGCTATCCAGCCACACATCCCCCATCTTATACTTGTGACTTTCATTTTTTCTGCCCAAGTGCAGGACCCTACATTTCTCTCTGTTGAAATTCATTTTGTTCTTCTTCGCAATCCACCAGCCGCGTCCTTTAGTGCCTCTGTTACATAGCGAAGCCCACATACCATTACCCAAGATAGACCCCCAAAGAGAATTTCAGTCACCTCCTGGTGACCCATGCAACTTGGGTGATGCAGCTTGGGTGCAACTTGGAATTACTGGCAACTTGGGTGTAACTTGGAATTACTGGTAGAGAAGAGCACACCCCACATTAAGTTGTGGAATTTTGTTTAAAAATGTTGTGCTGGCTAAAGAAATTATGGTAAAGTCTGGTAATGCATGTACGGTGTAGCAAACGTGAGACAATAAGTGATCTGGGGAGGGGGGTGAGAGTATGGAGTATTGGGAGTGACTGATGAGTAGCTGAACTTTTGAAGGCAATTTTACAAAGCGGGGGGGATGTCGGAGACTCAGAGAGAGTGGGAGAGAAGAGTCTGTCAAAGCTGAGAGAGGGAATCAGAAAAAGAACATGAAAGTTATGAGTGTTAGTGTTAAGAATTTGAGAGAGAGAGAGAGATGTGAGCTGGAGTGAGTGAGTGAGGGCCGGTCAGGATTTAGATGTATTAAATGAGTAATCTTTGATGTTATGCTCAATTTCTGTTAATGAATCATTTTTGTATCATACCGTTGTGCCTCACAGAGAATGCTACATAAGGGATATTGGAAAGCTTAAGATCAGACATGGGATGTCTGTAGTGACAGGAGTTATTCCAGGGTGGTGGTTCCCAGTGAGGAGATCCGATGAATAAAATCTCACACTGGAACCATGAAGGGTTCTAGAAGGTACTCAACATTGGAGGCGGTGGGACAAGAGGAGGTCCTCACTGTTTGGTGGTTGTGGTGGGGAAAAACGGAATCCTTCACACCTCACAGCAGCATAGTAGGAAGGGGAAGAGAGTTTTGGAGCAGTGCTGCAAACCTGCAGCCAGCCACTGCTCACCTGACTCCTGTTCCCCCTCTGAAATGATACCCTGGGGCAAATGCTTCAGCCTTCACAAATTGGGAGGCAAATGGATGCAGCGGTGCCAGTGGTGCTCTGCAGGTTCTCACCCACAGCTTTCCACATCTATTTCCGCACTAGCCTGTTATAGCGCTATTATTCCACTTGCAACATCCTCTGGAATCCTGGGGTTTGCAGTTCCGGGAGGGGCCGGCTGGCCCCTCCCGAAACTGCAAACCCCAGGATTCCAGAGGATGTTGAAAGTGGAATCGTCGCGCTACGACAGGCTAGTGCGGAAATGGCCTAAGTTTGGTTTTGGGATCCGAAGTGGTCAGATTGGGACTGAATTGGTTGAAAGTAAAGCAGGGTCCAGTCCTAACTGTCAAATCAGATTCTGAGCTGAACTCGGGGAGCCTGGCAAATATCATGCACATGCATATATGTGCACATGCATACATGTGCACAGAGATATAGGGATTGTGGACTGTGAAATTAAATTAGCATGAAACACAAAAACAAAATTGAGAACTATTTGCCAAGTTTCAGAACAGCCAAATTCAGAACACTGGTAACTGGTAATCACACAATTATTGTTGCTGACATGGTTGTGAAAGTGAGTCCTTGTGTGCAGTGATGGACCAAACAAAAGTCTTGAAAATACTGGTATAATTCGCTAGGGTTAAAAGATATCTCCAACATGGAACAGACAAACTCTGCTCACAGAGCATGGCTGAGGAGATAAAGGTGCTTTGAGAACACAAACTAACCCTTCAGATTCAGGTTTCAGAATCTCACTGCCTGTGTCTTCCAACAGAGAGCCTGCTTGTGGGTTGTGAAGTGCACATTTCCAATGTGCCATTATGCACTGATTGTGCTGTGCACCCCTAAGGCCCTTTCACCTTACACAGCTATAGCACTATGATTCCACTTAAACTGCCATGGCAATGTCCAATGGAACCCTGGGGTCTGTGGGAAGGACATTTAGAATTCTCAGCCCAAGAGCTCTAGTGGCCATCCAAACTACAAACCACAAGATTCCATAGGATGTTGCCGTGGCAGTTAAGGAGGAACCATGGTGTTATAGTTTTGTATTATAGAAAGACCCCTTGCAATGCTGCACAACTGAATGCGCACCCAAATGTGCAATTGAATGTACAGCCAAATGCTCATGTATATCCCATGTGCCTCTGCCTTCACAACTGGAACCACATACCCCAACTCTGCTTCCACAGTCTTGAGCTGAGTGCAGACTTTCCAAATCAGACAAACATGTCCAAGCATCTCCACAGGGGAACATACACGTGTGTAAATCACCAGCAAGATTCATCTATTAATTCCCACCTGGAATGGGACTGGAACCCACTTTCTCCATTCAATCCTAAACAAATAAAAAATCAAACTTATAGATCAGTTCCACTTTTGCCTCTTCAGAACAGAGTTTCCTTTGGAAGTTCTTCTGGTGGTGACCAGTCGAGTCTCTATTAGTTCATCTGTGGAGATAGAAATGTTATCGGTTACTGAGATCAGATCTGTGCCCATTTATTCTTCAGGGTTGTCAGTGTGGGTCACTGACCCACTTGCTTTGCATAGAAGGCCAGAAGGGCATAGCTGGCAGGAGATAACATATATGGCCATATTTGAAGATGGGCAACTGACAGTTATTCAGGTTCTGTAAGAACAGAGCTCAAGTGTCTCTGGGGACAGGGCCGGCAATTGGGTTTGCTGCAAGGTCTGGTCCCCTTGTTTGCGTCCCCGTGTTGCAACCTGTTGTTGTGACTTCACATCTCCCGAGCTCTGCCTTCCCATTAAAAGCAGGTTGCACAGCTAAGCCGTGCGCTGAGTCCTGCATACAGATGTGTTGTATCTGCAGACAGCAGGCCAATGTCAAACCTATTATGCCTCTGCTTTTTATCACAGAGGGACGCCCCCAAACTAATGAGAAGAATAACAATTTTTCATAATCTGATTTCCGTGGACTCTACCAAGAAGGTTTCTCAAGCTTATGGCATAAAATTCTATAATAGCCTGCAGATTCTTTGATGGAAGGTGGGAGGGAGGGAGGGAGAGAGCAGAGGGGGGAGAGACATAGAACAAGACTCAAAAATATTCAAGTCAAGACTCAAGTCAGCACCAACTTATGGCAACCCTCTTCTAAGGTATTCTTGATAAGATCTATTCAGAAGAGAAGGTTTGCCATTGCATTCCTCTGAGGCTGAGAGAGTGTGTGCTTGCCAGAGACACCCCGCGGATTTCCATGGCTGAATGGGGAAATCAAGCTCTGATTCTACAGACTCCAATTCCAGTATTCAAACCACTACTACATCCTCTTTTGATGGAATTAAAATGGTGTTAAGGTGTTACTGGAAGCAGCCTTGGTACAGCATAGAACAATGGATCCAAACATTGCATACTCTTGAGCTGGCCCCTGTTACCCTGTTTACTGGGGGTCCCGTGAGGGACACCAAAATGCGTTCAACTTTAGGTGGGGAAAATTAGCTCTGAGCACTGCTTTAGCGTTACGAGAGGCAGGGTAACTTAGCAGGATCTTGAACCCTATGTCTATGGGGTCAGGCCAGTCAAGAAGCAAACTGTTTTGAAAGAATAATTGAGATCTTTATTAAAATACAGGCAAACAGTGTATGCAACTCACTCACTCAGATAACTATAGAAAATAAAGGTGGGTGTGGGACAGAGGGATTTTTCAGAGGGATAGTTGGTTTGGGTGATACGAAACCTGTCCTGAAGTCCGGGAGAATAGAGAGCGATGCTGGGGTTCGATGTGGCTCAGCACATGGAGCTGAGGAGAGGCTCGCCAAGCAAAGCGGCAGCAAGGCAGTCTGGAACTCGGGAGCGATCCAAGGAGGGTCTCGGAATCAGGAGTTTTTATAGGGAGAAATGTGACTGCAGGCTATGCTGTACTTGGTGAGAACAAGAGATTTCGGGCGCGAGACAAAGTCTTGGAAAGGTCAAAATTTAACATGATTGAGTTAGGTCCAAATTGACAAAGGAACAGCCAGTATGCAAAAGCGGGATGCTGGACAGTTGATAGTTCAGCTAGTCAAGTTATCTGCTCAGGGCAGGGAGTCCTTTGTAGGTGGCATGCATACATAATAGGGTGTTTGCCGGGAGGTCTCCTGAAGCTGTGAGCTGGCTATTTCTGGCTTGCCTGTATTGTTTAGGAATATTGCAGCAATCTGCCGTCGAGCCTAGTTTCGTGCTTGTCGGGGGCCTCACAAACATGTGGAGAGGGGTGGTGGAAGAAAGCCGAATTATTGATATCAAAAGGATATCTTTATGCTATCACCAAGGTGGCCTAGAAGCTGCAGTAATACCCCATTACCCACTTTTTCAGTGGCTTTTAAAATGGTCCAGTTTTTCCTCTCTTGTCACTCCCCCTCCCTTGTCTCTGGCTTTCTTCAGTTGGTGCTAAATGATCTCAAAATACAGAAGTAGTTTGCATTCATTTAACTCAGCCAGAGGGAAGAGGAGAGGAAGGGGAGGAATCTTGCCCTTCCCAACAGGTTCAGGCAAAAGCAAACTGCTGCAGCTTCTTGTAGCTTGTGTCTTTTTCCTCATTTATAACTTTTGCCCTTTTGACCATGCTCTGATGTTGCTTGGCCACGTGTGTCCTGTTTTTCGTCTGTAAAATGTTGAAGGGAATGGCATTGGGTGACCCAGTTTTATTCAGTGGAGCTTCCAGGCAGCTTTCTGTAGAAATTGTGAGGTCATAGAAGACGCCACATGGCCATAACCCACTGTGTGGCACCCTCTGCCACCTGGACGTGACAGTGCCCAAGCTGGACATGTCCCTGAAGATACCCACTACAAGGACTGGGCAACTATGCTGGGGAAGAGACATATTTTAGCCCACAATCTCCAGTGGGGTCTACTGGTTAATTCCCATGTGACCAGACGTGTCATTTCTAGTTTCAGTTTTGGTCCCAAATAGGCTGCTTTGAAGGGTGCCCAAATCCGACCAGAAGACTGTAGCCTGGGGCCACTTGGTGATGGTCTGGGCTGTCTGAAGATGTTGCGTTCATCTAGGGAATTTGGGGGTATCCTGGGTGGCCTGAGGGCCACAAAGCATGGGGTCATATGTGGCCCACAAGCTGCATTTTCCTCACCCCTGCCTTAAGGGGGAGGGGTCTCCAAAGGTGAAGGAGATGGACTTGCAAGCTCTGTTCCTTCTTTCTCCCCAAAGTCAGCCTAATGGCTAAACCACCAGCAACAAAGCTGTGACAAGAAGGGATACTGAACACACTGTGCTCAGTGTGCAGGTATAGTTCTCCCTCCACATTTGCAGGTGTGAAGTTTGTGTGATTATTCGCGAGTGCATGTGCCTCCCCAACATTCTCCTCCCTCCGTTCCCATGCATTTTGCCCCAGTGCAAAGAACTCTTACTGAGTCAAAACAGAAGGGAAAGAGGGGTGGGGGAAGGCTTGTAGGAACCTTCCTTTCCCCCGACCAGAGCTCCCCCTGCCATTCCTATGCATTTTGCCTTGGCGTGGGGAACTTGTGCTAGGGCAAAATGGAAAGGAATGGGCAGTGGAGGAAGGCTCAGTGCCAGAGCAAAATGCATAGGAATGACAGGAGGAACACCGAAGGGGAAAGGAAAACCCATGTGAGCCTCCTGTCACTGCCCCCCATTCCCTTCCCTTTTGCATAGGAACAGGAAAAAGGGGGGCCCCAGAAGGTAATGGGAGGAGGAACAGGGGAAGTTATTCATGTTTTTCTATTTTTGTAAGGGTTCTGTGTGCTGAACCCATGCAAAATTGGAGGACAACTGTAACCCCATGTGCAAAACTTAAGCTGAGGGAAGGAGAAGGAAGAGGGAAGCAGAAGCCAACTGAGTGTCCAGTGGTGGGAAGAATCTGCTTTCATGCCTCCCAGGAAGGACAATGGAAGAGTTTTCTGTGCAAACTCCACCCAGAAGATCCTGCTCCACGGTTGAGCCAAACCAGCCCCTCATTGGCCAGCCAAGGAGGCAATCACTGCAGGGATCTTGCTCTGGCTGGAAATGTCCTGGGTAATCTCCCTGGGAAAGGAGATGGTGGTTGTACCTTATTTTGCTCCTCTTCCAATGGCAGCAAACAAAGCCCCAGGACCGATGTAAATGTCACCCCCCCAACATTTCGGTGAGGATAACTGGGACACATGGGGCCATGCATCATCAGAGTGTGGTCAAGATGACCCAAGTTATTAATGAGGAATAACAGAGAAACTAGGAGGGGCTGGTTTTGCCTGAGCCCACTGGGAAATTCTACCACCTCTTCTCCTTTTCTCACTGCTAGATTAATTGAGTGAAAATCACTTTTGCACTTTGAACTCAATCTGTGGCAATTGCAGGAAGCTGAGGACAAAAGGGGGAAAACGGGAGGAGATAGAAACCAGGACTTTCTAAAAACAGGTGAAAAACTGGGACAGCACAGGATTAACCATGACTGTTCCTGCCTAATTTGGACAGATGCAGAGTATAAAATGTACACAGGTATACTTTGGCCATTTCTGCACTAGACTGTTATAGTGCTATGATTCCACTTTCAGCATCCTATGGAATCCTGAGATTTGCAGTTTTAGCCCCTCCCAAAACTGCAAACCTCAGGTTTCTGTAGACGTTGAAAGTGGAATCATAGCGCTACAACAGTCGAGTGCGGAAATGGCTTATGTAAATGCACACAAATAATTTTCTGTTTCAGCTAGGAAAGTTTTTCCCTTCCAGGAATGTTTTTAAAAGCAAATTAATTTGTATATATTACACTGTCTCTCTCTCTCTCTCAATCACACACACACACACACACACACTCGTAAATAAAAACAATGGGTGGCTGGATGGTATTATCCTGGCTCCTTCTGCATAATGTGCACTATAAATATTCACGTAGCACATTCATGGTAATCTGTCAAGGGGCCCCTTCCCTCAAGGTAGTGCTTCTGCTGTTTTCCCCTTCAGCATTTAAACAACAAACACTCTGCCTTTCTTCAGCTGAAGGCTTGCTAATCATTCCATATGGTTGACTGTTGTTTCTTCAATAGGATGATAATGGCTTGAAATGTTCCTCTGTTAGCTAGCAATCCCCCCTCCCCAGGCTGCACGGAGGGACAAAGGGGAAGTTTGGAGAGGGATTTGCAGTTTAAAGACAGAGCTGGGAGAGTTATGGGAGAGCTGATAAGCTTTGAATTGCTGAAGGTGAAGCATCTTTGGGTACAATGTTGTCTCTCTTGGGGATCCAGTGTTATCAGCTATCAGAGTTTACTCGTCTCCACAGCACTCTGTTATGCACATGTTAGGAACAGAAACAAATGTATTTCAGATTTGTCGTGTGTCCTATAAGTAAACTTTTCACTGTTTGTCAAAGGAGAGGCTGCATAAGACTTTGGTCCTAGAAATATAGACTGAGAAAGTGATCTTATGGCCCTGCTAGGGGGATATGTACCATGGTTTAGTGGTAAAGGTTTAATGTCTGCAGGCTGTCACAAGAGTGAAGTCTGTTGCCCAGCAGCATCGTCCAAATTAGCAGAGCAATGTGGGCAAGGAGTTAAGACCAGGTTTATTTCTGCAGCAGAAATAGGTACACTCTTTGTGGAGGTCTAAAGTGAGACATTTCTCAGTGCCTACCTTACGTACACTAAACAAGTGGGTTTCCTCATGCATACGTTCAAAAAACAATTGACACTTAGTTCAAAACACATCCTCTCAGTCTGCCATCTATCAACAATTCCAAACTGTCCCAATCTGTTTATTCTTTTCTGATAGCAGGTGAAATTCAACTAACAGGAACTTAACTGTTTGCTTACTTCAGAGAGTCCGTTACCTTAAAAACAAGGAATGCAATTAATAGTTGCAAATCAAGGAGAAAGCTCCTTTTCTTACCCTAAGGCCATTTCCGCATGAGTCTGCTATAGCGTGATGATTCCACTTTCAACGGCTTTTGGAATCCTGGGGTTTGCAGTTTCGGGAGGGGGCGGGTGGCCACTCTCAAAACTGCAAACCCCAGGATTCCATAGGAGGTTGAAAGTGGAATCATCGCACTATAGCAGACTCGTGCGGAAGTGGCCTAAGCATTAAAAAAGAACACAGGATGGAGCCAGGCCTCTTAATCTATTTAGTTTACATGATCCTCTTGCTCCTAGGAAATGGACATCTGAAACGTTTGAGTTCAGATTGGGAAAAGGGAATTTCTAGCTTCAACAGTGAGGGTGTAGTTACTGTTATTTTTATCACACAGGCATCATGGTGATGTGCCCTCTGTGAAAAGACTCCACAACCTCCCCTCTGCCCCGGCTTCAGCACTGTTTTGAGGAGTTCAGAAGCAAGGTGGATTTCTTTGTTGGCTGTGTACCACTGCTATGCACCATTCTGAAAGCGCTTTGTTATCGTTGGTGTTGTCTGCCTTCAAGTCATTTCCGACTTATGGCGACCCTAAGGCGGGCCTATCATGGGGTTTTTCTGGGGCTGAGAGTGTGTGACTCACCCAGTGGGTTTTCATGGCCGAGAAGGGAATCTAACCCTGTTCTCTAGGGTTGTAGTTCAAAACTCAAACCACTATACCCCTTTGGCAATCACCTTGGCATAATAGAGCGTTACACCAGTGTAAGTTGCCAAGAAGCTGTTCTTGTCACAGGGTTGATAAACTCCGTCACAATTCAGCATAACTGTAGAATGGCTGAAGCTGAAAGCCATCATGAGCAAGCAAGCCAGGCGTGTAAATTGTCCCAGTGCCACCCTCAACGGGAGTGAAACGACCAACTAAGTGAAAATAAAAGATCTTCCGTCTTGTTCTGGTCTTTCCAGTAAGGTGACCTAGCGTTACGGTCGTTGCTGTTATTTGCCACCATGTCACAGCTTCAATTTAGGGCATGGGTGTGCAATGTGTGTCCCCCATGACCATTTTTGTGCTCCCCGGAGCCCCTCAGGGGATAATTCTTTTGGTAATACCGTATTTTCCGGCGTATAAGACGACTTTTTAACCCAAGAAAAACTTCTCAAAAGTTGGGGGTCGTCTTATACACCGGGTGTCATCTTTGCGGTCGCCGCATACAGTGGGGGCAGCTCAAAAATGGCCGCGGCCGCATCCCCACAGTATGCAGCCACCGTATGAAACCACCCAGGGTGGTGCTGTGCACTTACCTGAAGATGCGGGGGGGGGAGAGGCTTGTTGTGCTCGCCGCTCTTCCCCCTCGCGCGAGCGCCGGTCGCGCTGCCTCCCCGCTTCCACCCCCCACCCCCGCCTACAGCTCACAGGCCAGGGAGCGCTGAGGCGGGGGGAGCGGCGGCGTTTTGGGCGAGGCGAGGCTCCTCGCGCTCGCCGCTCTTCCCCTCGCGCGAGCGCCGGTTGCGCTGCCTCTCCGCTTCCACCCCCACCCCTGCCTACAGCTCCCAGGCCAGGGAGCGCTGAGGCGGGGGGGAGTGGCGGTGTTTTGGGCGAGGACGGAGGTGGTGAAGAGTCCAGCCAAGTTGGCAGAGAGGGGGGAAGGAGGGCTTCCCTCCAGGCCGGTGGGTCAGGTGGAGGGCAAGGGCCGGCGCCGGCCCTTGCCCTCCTCCCGTCTGGGCACCCGCCCCCCAGCCCCAAAGAGCCGGGCGCGGGGTGCTGCCCTCTTCCCTCTTCTCCTCTGCTTCCCTTGGTGGAAGCAGCTGCGGCGGCTCGGGCAAACATTTTGTTTCCTTCCCAGCCCCAGCGGAGGAGGCCAACGAGGGGAAAGCGGGCGAGAGCCGAGGAGGGCGTTGGAAGAGGGGTAGTCTTATACGGTGAGTATATCCCAAACTCTATATTTTAACTGGAAAAGTTGGGGGTCGTCTTATACGCCCAGTCGTCTTATACGCCGGAAAATACGGTAACTTTTTTTATCACCACCACCTCCCAGCAGCCTCTAAGGGGCATGAGAGCATTTTTGCCATGCTTTTGGTCCCCTTAGGTCAATTTAGGTCCAGGGAAGGTCTTTTTTTGAAAGCAGTTGCAAACACGAAGTAACTTCTGCTCGCTTCCTGTTGTTAGAAAAGGTAGATCCCTGGCCCAAAGTAACCAAGGGAGGTGTAAAACATGGGAAAATGCTATCTAGAGTATATTTGGGTGCCTTTGGGATCCAAAATAATCAGAATAAGAATAAGAATAAGAATAAGAATAATGGCTTTTCTGTATAGGGTTTGGTTGTAACCCTCCAAATTTTCCTGGGGGAACTAATGTGCCTTCCAGCCTTCCACAGTTGCCCATTCCTTACTGAGGGTGACCCTGGGGATGAGAGGGCTTCTGACCAACTGCTCTGCTCAGGTCTAGCAAAGCCAGGGCCGTACTTTCTTTGGCTGAATCTATCCAGCTGGAGTTCGGTGTCCCTTTTTTCCTACTTCCTAATACTTTATGGAGCAAAAGCACCTACGTGCCCAATAGCAATACTTTATGCCTTGCAAGATGCGGACCATCAGGAACACCAAAGTTGGTTTGCAACTGACCCAAAAGTTTAGACAGGCACTGTGAGAAATAGCTGAAAAGACTCAGAAAACAATTTAGCACAGGATCGGCTGAAGCATTAATTTTTATTAAAAGTACGTTTTTGCAGAAGCAGGTGCTCCCCAGAGAGAAGGACACCCCCAGTATTGTATACCTCCTGTTTTATCCCCTGGCTTCTTCATCAGGAGAAAAAGATGTTCAAAAATCATACAGGTGAAAGAAAAAAGAGGGGAAAAGGTGACCATATCGGAGTCACAGGTCTACATTTTGTATCAGATGTTGTCTCTGCTGTAGTTCTGTTGGTCTGGAGGGATCTCAGTGCAGGCAGAGGGCACACCCCTTATTTTTGGCCACGTGGGGACCGAAACAAAGCACAGTAAAATACAAGAGTGGGTTAGCTTTAAGGGGCAGGTTAGACCGGCTAGGTTCAGGCTATAGCAATCCGACCAAGATGCATTTTTCTCAATAAACCATTTTCTAGCTGTTGCTCATTGTTTAAGATTTAAAAAAATACCTAAAAGCAGCCACTTCTGGGGGGGGTGTCTCTCCATTTGGGGGCACTGCTGGCAGTCCATGTATCTGTCTGGAAGGTTGCAAGGAAGAAAATTGCCCCTCCAGACATAGGCCTTCCAACGATCCCAATTTGGGAGGGACAATCATGATTAATCCTCTGCTACCCCACTTCTTCAGCACGTTTTAAAATGTCCCAGTTTCTCTCTTCTCTCCTCCCACTTTCCCCCTTTGTCCTCAGCTTATTTCAGTTGCTGTAAAACTGAGTTCAAACCGCAAAAGTAGTCTGCACCCAGGAAACTCAGAGGAGTGGGAAAGAGAGAAAGAAGGGGAATCTTGCCCTTCCCAGTAAGCTCAGGCAAAAGCAAACCGCGGCAGCCTCTCCAGGCTTGTGTCTTCTCCCTCATTACAGTAACAACTTCTGCCATTTTAACCACGCTCAGGTATTGCTTGGCCACAGGTGTCCTGGTCTTCATCTGTGAAATGCTGAAGGGTATACAGACCTGTTACAGTTGTCCGTCCATCTTGGTTTTACACAGTCCTATTCGAGCCTGGGCAAGTTACTTTTTGAGCTGCCAAAAAGCCCCAGCCAGCATGGCCCATTCTAGAAACTGTGAACCAAAAACCATTTTTTCCCCCAAGCTCTGTTCTGAGTCAATAAGAAACCACTCCCAAATTGTAGGAAGTGAATCTCCGTGAAAAACACCCCCAATTTTTATCATACAGTTTACAGTTCCATATCTTTTCTCCCTGAAATGTCATCCATCTACCTACTCCATCAATCATGGCAGAGGTACATAAAAGTTTCTGTGATTTCTCCGCTGTCAGTTGCACAGAAAGCAACACACACACACATACACAAAGCGTAACACTATTTTTCATTCGTCTTAACTCCATAATTCATGCAACTGTCCTGCTGCAATTTTTCAGGTTCCTTATTTAAGGGCATCTCTGTGCTACAGACCTTCACATTGCTCATAGAAACAGTGAGAGGAGTGAATTCACTTTTTGCCTTCTCCTCTCCAAACCCCCCCCCCACCCCCACACACACATTTTAAGGCTTGTTGTTGCTTTGTGCCTTGAAGTCATTTCTGACTTATGGCAACCCTGAAGCAAACGCATCATGGGGTTTTCTTGGCTGGATTCGTTCAGAAGGGGTTTGCCTTTGCCCTCCTCGGAGGCTGAGATAATGTGACTTGCCTAAGGTGAGCCAGTGGGTTTCCATGGCCGCATATAGAGACAAGCCCTGGTTTCCAGAGGCATATTCCAACACTCAGAGCACACCGGTGGCTCTCTAAACCCCCATGGAGCTGTCGCTGAGATCCTTTGCAGGTTTCTTCTCTGTTTCTGCCATTTTCATACAAACATCCCTCCCCCTATAACCAGAGGGAGATGTGCATAATGTTTTGAAAAAACCCAAGCTGAAGATGCATTTCTTGTATGTGCATGTGTGTGCATGCACACACACACACGCACACACACTGCATCTATCTATCTGAATATTGTCAGGATTCCCACCTTCCAAAGGGAAGCTCTGCCTGCAAATTTTATCCTGTTCAACATGACATTTTTGAAAAAGTTATTAACAGTCCCCGCCCCTGTGTGTGTTTGTGTGTATATGAACACACAACATTTTCCTCACACCTGTGCTCATTTGCTTACAACTTAGTGAGCTTCATCTTCTCAGAGATAACTACTATATGCAGTTTTCCCTCGGCTGTGTGTGCTGACATGATTAGTAGCGTAATGCCAATTGTACAGGTTGAAAAGTGACCAGAGGAGGGTGACCAAAATGGTAGAAGGCCTGGAAGCCCTGCCCTATGAGAAAAAGCTTGAAGGAGCTGGGCACATTTAGCCTGGATAAGAGAAAGTTAAGAGGTGACATGATAGCCGTGTTTAGGTATTTGAAGGGATGTCATGTGAAAGATGGAGCAAGCCTGTTTTCTGCTGCTCCAGAGACTAGGACGAGGAGCAATGGATTCAGACCTCAGGGAAGGAGGTTCCATCTAAACATTAGGAAAAAGTTCCTAATAGTAAAAGCTCTTCAACAGTGGAACACACTACTGCCTAAGAGTGTGGGTGAGTTTCCTTCTTTGAAGGTTCTTAAAAAGTGTCTGGACAGAGGCGTATCTAGCATAAACAGTGCCTAGGGCAAGCATGGAAGTTGCGCCCGCTACCTCCAGGGCTGCTTCCTCCTCCGCTGCCACTTCCAGCGCTGCTTTTTTGTGCCCCCCTGGCATTGGCATTTGAGGCACGTGTCCTACTTGTCTTACCCTAGATACACCTCTGGTCTGGATGGCCATCTGTAGGGAGTGCTTTGATGGTATCCATTTCCGCACCGGGCTGTTATAGCGCGACGATTCCACTTTCAACCTCCTATGGAATCCTGGGGTTTGCAGTTTAGGGAGGGGCCGTCCGGACGGCCCGTCCCGAAACTGCAAACTCCAGGAGTCCATAGGAGGTTGAAAGTGGAATCGTCGCGCTATAACAGCCTAGTGCGGACATGGTGCGTGTGTCTTCCTGCATGGCAGAATAGGATTGGACTGGATGGCCGTGGTGGTCTTTTCTAACTCTATGATTCAATGATTCTCTGAATTCCCTGACTGTGCAATGGCAGCCAGAAGGTGCCTGGGACACTGTCTCCCAACCACGGATTGGCCACCTTGATACCCTCTGACATATGTTTTGCAGCTGGGGGAGAGGACTGTGTTCAATGTGCTTGCCAAAATGCAACCATGGATAATGGCACCATCTACACAACTCTGCAGGCTTGAAGGGAATGTTGCCACTGCGCTTTAGACTAAAACGTCCAACCACTTCTGTAGAGAAACTAATGTATGTTTAAGTCACCAGCAGGACTCTGGGCATGATGTATTGATAAGCTGGAAAGTATCCAGAGGAGGGCAACTGAAATAGTCAAAGATTTGGAAACCATGAAGCTCTCTGAGGAGCAGCTGGGAACATTTAGCCCTGAGAAGAGAAGGTTAGGAGGTGACATGATAGCCATGTTGAAATATTTGAACGGACGTGGTATGGAAGATGGAGCAAGCGTGCTTTCTGCTGCTCCAGAGACTAGGACATGGAGCAATGGCTTCAAACTGCAGGAAAAGAGATTCCACCTAAACATTACAAAGAATGTCCTGACAGTAAGAGCAGTTTGACAGTGGAATACTCTGCCTGGGAGTGAGGTGGAGTCTCCTCCTTCTTTGGTGACTTTTAAATAGAGGCCGGCCTGCCATCTGTTGGGAGTGCTTTGGTGATATATTCCTACATGGCAGAATGGGGTTGGGCTGGATGGCCCTTGGGGTCTCTTCCAGCTCTGTGATTCCATGATTCTATGCATTTTGCTGGGTTGTGCAGAACAGCCTTCACTTTTAAGAAGACCGTACTTTCTCACAGTGTGTAATGATAAATGCTGCTTAGCAGGAGCGTAGCTTAATGCCCGGAGGTCCTGGGGCAAGATGTTCAAATGCTCCTGCTTTGAGAGAGACTTTGCAAAAGGGAGCAATACTGAGAGAAGGTCAAACGATGGCACAAGTATTGCTGTCAGTATATTTGGCACACTGACAGCACCGAAGATGTCTGAATCAATCCTGATCCCCTCTGCATGTGCTTCAGCAGGTGTGGTGCTGTCATTTGTTCTGTCATCCACAAAGCACTCTTCCTGAACCTTTTTCTTTTCTTTTCTTTTCTTTTCTTTTCTTGTCTTTTCTTTCTTTTCCTTTTTGCTAGAAGACTTTGGGTGGAAAAAGAGTATATAATATAAGATACATTTTTCTGCAAGGCACACCAATACGAAGCCATTCGTTTGTGCATGCAAAAATATGCTTCTTTTCCCTTCCCTTTGATTTGCATGGCATTCCTCATCACTCATCTTCTCCAAAAGTGACCCAGTGGCCAAGATCCTGCATCATGCTAGTGCAGTTTATATTTGCACACACGTAGGGCCTTTCCACCCTATACTGTTATAGTGCTATTATTCCACTTTCAACCTCCTGTAGAATTCGGGGGTTTGTAGTTTACTGAGGACAAAGAGCTCTCTGACTGGGAATTCTAAAGGCCCTCCCAAAACTGCAAACCCCAGGATTCCACAGGATGTTGTGTGAGAAATAGCTGAAAAGACTCATAAAACAATTTAGCACAGGATCGGCCGAAGCATTAATGTTTATTAAAAGTACGTTTTTGCAGAAGCAGGTGCTCCCCAGAGAGAAGGACACCCCCGGTATTGTATACCTCCTGTTTTATCCCCTGTCCCCGTTGCAGGTTCTCCCTCCCCGGGATCCCTTTGGATAGGACCCCAAAGGTTACAGCCTATCAGGTTCGCCTAAGAAGTCCTGCCTCAGTTTACATTTCCCCCTCCCCACTATTTTGTGCCCACTACTCTTATTTACAGTTTTCCTTAAAAGGAATGATCACGAGCGGCCCATGTCTTCCCCTCGTGTGTCTTTGTTTCTCATGTTACATTCAAGGTGTCTCATTAGCAGGTTCAAAGGTACCCCTTTGTGTTCTGGTATGTCCCTATCAATCCGTTTACTCCTTACAGACAGCCTTGTCCTGTCTGGTGTGTTGTTATCTGAAACACACCAGTCACCCTAAAGATCCAAGGTCTTGGAGACCCTCTTTTGTTCAGCTGCCAGTTTTAGAAAGCTGTTTTCTTAGACTTAGTGTATTACAGAAGCTCAAATATAAAATATACTGAAATATATGTGTAATATATCTAAAATATGTGTTATACATATAAGCTAATATATATGCTTCTAATACATGTTATTAATACTATATACCCAGTGCAGATGCTAAAATAGATTTTATTTCTCTCATGTTGGAAGTGGAATAATAGCACTATAACAGTCTAGTGTGGAAAGGCACTAAGGTAGCTGTGCTTCTCCACCTTTCTCCTGAATACTGCTGTTGTGCAACCGACGGCATACCTCCTAGTGAGCCTTTCTGTTGCCTCCTTGTAACGTGGGAAATACAGAATGCCTGCCATTCTTTAAGTGAACTTGTTGGTTGCTGTTGTTGTGTACTTTCAAATCATTTCTAACTTATGGTGACCCTAGGGCAAACCTATCATTTTTGTGTTTTTTTGCAAGATTTGTTCAGAGAGGGTTTGGCTTTGCCTTCCTCTGAGGCTGTGAGAGTGTGACTTGCTCAAAGTCACCCAATGGGTTTCTTTTTCCTTTTTTTAAAATTTTTTATCAAGATTTAAAAAGGAAAGAATTAGTGGGATTGAAAAAGAGAAATGTAAAAATAAAACAACAATAAAATAAAAAGTGCATAATAAAAGCAGAAAAAGAAGAAAAAATAGTGACTTCTGATCTTCCTACTGGCGGTCCTACATGCACATAGTTATTCATACCAATCTCTTTCCAGAATTAGAACATATTCCCTCCTTTTGATAGCCTATTCTTTCCAATCATCAAAACCAATGAATACCAAGTCATTTTATTTTTCTTGCAAAAAGTCTATACAGAGTTTCAAGTCCTGATCACTAATGATCTTCCTTTAACGAAAAGTCACCCAGTAGGTTTCCATGGCGAAGCTCAAATTTGAACTCTGTTCTCCAGAGTTGTACTCCAGTTCTCAAATGACTACACTGCTCTGGTGTACGCGTGTATAATTCATGCTACGCAAACTGAGTGAATTCTTCACCATAGTGCAACAGAGATATCTTCTGACAGTGGAAGGAGAGTTGCTCATACAGTAATGTTGTGCGTTGGCGTATACCCTGTGATTTCTACCTTGCAGTTGTGCATTGTGTATTGCACAAAGGCCTTCAGCCATGGACTTGTGTTGCACGAGGTTGCTATTCCATATGGGAGGGATGTATTGTCCGTGCAATTTATCTCTACCTTTGTGCAATACACAAAGGGGATGTTGGACTGCAGCCAACGGCTGTTTCTGCAGTTCTAGTGAATCAAATTGTTATCCAGAATGTACAACTGCACATGCTATGGTTATATTTGGGGAGATCCACTTCTGCAAAAGTGAAAAAGCCAACATGGCTGCCTGCCAAACTCAGGGGGAAGTGAAAGAAAAAGGAGTACGTATATAGAGTGGAAGGAAGGACAAATCACCAAGGAAGAGTACGCTTGTGCAGGCCAAGCTTGCAGGAATAGTATAAGGAAAGCTAACAATCAAAGTGAGCTGGGATCTGGCTAGCCAAGCAGGAAGCAACAAAAAGATTTTTTTTTCCAGACACATTCAAAGCAAGAGAATGACCAAGGAGACTGTGGGTCACTGTTCAATAAGGATGACAAAATGCTAACAGGTCACAGTGAAAAGGCAGAACCACTCAATAGCTACTTTGCTTCAATTCAAAAAGAGAACTGTGTGCTTTCATGCAGCAGCAGAGACCTTGAGAAAGGATCTGGACTGCAGATCAAGACTGACAGGGAACTAGTCAGGAATCACCTAGCAAATCTAAATGCGTTGAGATCTGTAGGGCTAAATGAACTGCATCCCAAAGTACTAAAGGAACTTGCTGATGTACTCTCTGGAAAACTTGCCCTCATTTTTGAGAATGATCTTTGAGTTTAGGATTATTGTTGATCATAAACTGAACATGAGCCAGCATTGTGATGCCGCAGCAAAGAAGGCAAATGCTATATTATTCTATATTAATAGAAGAATAGTTTCCAAGTCTAGGAAAGTAATAGTCCCACTATATTCCATGCTGGCCAGGCCTCAACGGGAGTATTGCATTAAGTTCTGGGCGCCTTGTTCTAAGAAGGATATAAATGAGTTGGAGCAAGTTCAGAGAAAGACCGCAAGGATGATAAAAGGTATGGGGAACACTACATATGAGGACAGGTTGAAAGAGCTTGACATGTTCGGCTTGGTGAAGAGAAGCTTAAGGGATGACATGATTGCACTCTTTAAATACCTCAAGGGCTGTCATAGAGAAGATAGGGAAGGTCCGTTCTCTGCTGCCTCATAGGATAGGGGCAGGTTTGATGGTTTGAAGTTACAGGACAGTACATTTCAATTGGACATTAGAAGGAACTTCTTGACAGTAAGAGTGACTGAAGAATGGAACCAATGGACTCAAAAGGTGATGGGATCTCCTTGTCTGGACATCTTTGAAAAGAGGCTGGAAAACTACCAGGTGGGGATGCTCTAGCTGGAGTTTCTGCATTGACCAGTGAGTTGGACTTGTTGGTCTATGAGGCCCCTTCCAGTTCTATGATTCTATGAATCTAACTCACATGTGTCAAACACAAGGCCCAGGGGCCAAATCTGGCCCACCAGGCCATTTCATGTGGTCCTCGCACCACTCCTGCAGCTGCAGCACTCCCTCCACCTGGTGAGCCCGATCCCCACATTTGTGGGCTCCCAGCTGCCAGTATTCTGAAAAGGGGCCCAGCAGCCAGCACTCACAATCTACTGCTACTTCTGACTGCTCCTCTGTCCAAGTCTCACTGTCAGAGCATTGCCATGCGTAGCTCACAAGAGTTAAACAGAGGAACAGTCAGAAGTAGAAGTAGATCATGAGTTCTGGTTGCTGGGCCCTCTTCAGACTACCAGCAGCTGGGGGCCGGCAATGTGGGGATCGGGCTCACCAGGTACAAAGAGGGGCGGAGGGGCAGAAAGAGCCAGAGGGGAAGGGTGGAGCGGATAGAGGCACAGGAGAGCGGGAAGCAGAAATCTTACAGATTTCTTACAATATCTTACAGATACAACCGGCCCTTTGAGGGCAACCATAATGGTGTTGTGGCCCAAGATGAAATTGAGTTTGACACCCTTGATCTAACTGAATGCAGCTGTGGTCCAGCAGCCATGCACATAAGTGAACATATGTGTGTGTGACACCCACAGCATTCTGCCCAAAATTTTCCACAAGAGAAAAAGGAGATGCATCTCAAGATAGTTAAAAGATAGCCTTTTATTACCTGAAAAGCCCAAGGCTTTTCAGTTTGTGGATGCTCTTAAGCTGGTCTTCAGCAAGCTATATAAAATTACAAAAGGACAACACACAAATATATAGTATCATAGCCTCTGCACACCCACTTACAACTGAAACTGCAGAAATTTCTTTACCAGGAAGTCCAAAACGATATACTGCCAGAATGAAAACATGTGAATAAAGGCTTAAGGGTTTTTTAAAAAATAAAAAAATAAATCTTATGAGCAGATGGTAGAAAAAAATATAAATAATGTTCACGGATCTGTTGTGTCCTTTTGTGATTTTATATAGTTCCCTGCAAACGGGCTTACGAATATCCATGGTCTGAAATATGGTGGGCTTTTCAGATAATAAAAAGACCATCTTATCAGCATCTGGAGACATGTCTGCTTTTTCTCTCCTGGATTTTATTGGAGGCTCCCTGGTTTTTGCTCTTTCCCTTTTTCAATATTTTCCACCAGCACAAAGACAAAATTTGTTGTTTTGTTATGTGCACCAACTCAACTCTGACTTAGAGTCATCCTCGGCTAGTGATTTCTTGGCAAGATTTATTTGGAGAAGGTTTGCCATGGCCTTCTTCTAAGGCTGAGACAGCGTGGCTAGCCCAGGGTCACTCAGTGGGTTTCCACGGCCTGGCAAAGATTTGAACCCTGGCTTCCCAGAGTCATAGTATACACTCAAACCACCATACCATGCTGGCTCTCTAGGTTTTTGTCGTTGTTGCATTATTCGTTTTGTTTGTTTACAAGACTGAGTCTGAGGTTTGCCCTTGCCTTCCTCTATGCATGCTATAGTAGTCTGAGCATTGGGCTAGGACCCAGGAGACCAGGCTCGGCCACAGAAACCCACTAAGTGAACGTGGGCACATTACACACTTCCATAAAATCCCGTCATAGATTCACCTTAGGGTCACCGTAAGTCAGAAATGAGTTGAAGACATATAAAGCGGAGGAGGAGGAAGAGAGAGTATGGACCTTTCCGCATGTTACCTTATCGCGGAGGTGGGGGGTGCCGTTCGCGCAAGCAGGTTCTTGCGTGAGGCGCTCTCTTTGCTGCTCCTTCGTCCCGCAGCTGGCTTCCTGGTCGCGTGACCGCCCTGCCCCTTCCTTCCGTAGTGCAGCCTGGGAGGTGTAGGCTGCACTGGGGGAGGAAGTGCGAGCAGCGCGCCTGGGACGACGTACCGCAGTGCAGGTAAGTGCGTGCGGGCCCCGGGAGCCTTGCGCGACCGAGCACCATTTTCGGCTTGAAGCCAAAAATGAAAAGATGCGTGCACGGTTCGCGTTAGGCTCGTGAGCGTTGCATAAATGGGAGTGCGCCATTTGGACCGCCGCTCCCATTTACACGACGCTCAAGGGGCCCTCTTGCAAAAGAAACTGCATGCGAAAAGGCCCTATGACTAGCCTAAGGTCCCCCAGCAGTTTTCCATGGCCACATGGGATTCAGAGACTGGTTTCCTGGAATCCTAGTCCAACACTCCAACCATACACAATGCCGGCTCTCATTGTTATGTGCATTCAGGTCAACTCTGACTTAAGAAGACTCTATCCTAGGGTTTTCTTGGGAAGATTAATTAAGGGGTGATTTAATATTATCTTCCCCTCATGCTGAGAAGTATGACCAAGGGTCACCAACTGGCATCGAGGGTGAGGCAAGTGGGATACGTGCCCCGGGTGCCAACACCAAGGGGCGCAAAAAAAGCCATGCCCCAGAGTCTTGCTGCTTGGGACAGCCGGCCACGCAACACACCCTGAAAGCAGCAGCGTTCCCTGCTGTCATAAGTGCCACCCTGGCTATGGTTGTTCTCGGTCCAGGGCGGCAGTGGCGGCAAGAGGAGAGGCAGCCCCTCTGCCCAAGCCTGGCCCTCTGCTGCTCTTGCTGGGGACTTCTTCAACCTGGGGCAGCAGTCGCAGCAGCAGGAGAGGAAGCCCCTCCAAGCGGGCTTGGCCCACTGCTGCCCTCACTGGGGTTGTTTTCGGTCCAGGGTGGCAGAACCTAGGGGCGCAACTTCCACGCTTGCTCTAGGCATTGTTGAAGCTGGATATGCCACTGCGCATAGGATTGCCACGTTTGAGTGGGATTTGAAACTGGTCTCCCAGAGTTCTAGTCTGGCCTCAGAGCACTAGACCACACCAGTTCCCATATAAATATCTCCATGCCTTTTGAGGACCAGAAAATCCTTCCCACCTGGCTAAAAATTCTCTTGAGACAAGGTAGTCTGGCATTGTAAGAACGCTATCCCCTTAGAACAGGGAAAATATGATACTGACAGATTCCTTGGTGGGTTTTTTTGGCATCCCTCGACAGCAGAATCCTTTACTCAAAAGCAAGCTCCTTAGTTCCCAGTGGGAATTTCTTCTAAAGCCTTTTGGGTTGCCATCGTAGGCCCTTTTACCTGGAAGGAAGTTCACCAAAGTCGAGGGAGCTTAATTTTGAGTACATACTTAACAGGATTTCAGTGTAATATTAAAAAAAAGGAGAGAGGGAGAGAGAGGGAGAGTCTAGTCTGTGTCAAACAAGAAAAAAATATGAAAAAAGCACTGAGTGCCTCATACTTAATGAAGTTTCTGTATAATAGCTTTAAAAAAAAAAGGAAGAAAAGAAGAAGCCACTCATTTGAATATGTGAAGTATGTGAGAGTGAAACAGGGAAAAAAGGAAAATATGCTATTCATGGTAGGAAAACAGTCTCTTCTCTATTTACATCTGTATAATGTTACAGCAAAAAACAGGGGAGAGGAATCATCCTGGTGAAACTGAGTTGGCCACCTACAACCAAGGCAATGAAGGAAAAACCATACCCTCTAACTATCCTGATTTGGCAGGGACAGTCTTGATTAATCCTGCCGTCCCAATTTTTCATCAATTTAAAAGTAATTTTGCCTTTAGTATGTCCCAGTTTTTCACTCCTCCTCTGTCTCCAGCCTACTTCAATTGCTGCAAACAGGCAGGTCCTGGGATGGTGTTAGTGGGCATACACACACACCCCACACACATTTGATATGGCTTATTTGACATAATTCATACACTGCTGTGGCTGAAAGCCAGGCTAAATAAGAGGCAAGTCAGCTGGATAAATAGGTCAAGACCACTCACAGGCTCAGCTAGGTTATACCAGAAGTGTTCAAGTGCTAACACACTTCCAGCTAGCCATGGAGAGAAAGGCCATTTCCACACTAACTGTCATAGTGCTATTATTCCACTTTCAACATCCTATGGAATCCTGGGGTTTGCAGTTTAGGGAGGGGCCTCAAGGCAATTGATTCTTTGTCAACTTACATGCTAAGACCATCTACTCATTCCAGATGCCATTGTCGGTGATGCACAATCCTTTGTTTGCTGTACCAGAGAACCATTTACACACATGCCCCCCCACCAGGGCTCAAGGCCCCTCCCTAAACTGCAAACCCCAGGATTCCATAGGATGTTGAAAGTGGAATAATAGCAGTATGACAGTCTAGTGCAGAAGTGGCCAATGAGAGGAGACAAAAGAGTCACCAATGTCCGCATGGAAATGTTGATTGGTATGTTTCTATTTCCTCTCCCCTTCCACACCTATTCCTTTATACGCCTTCCTGCCCAAATGACAAAAGGCTATCAAATCAGCAATTGGTTCTTTGTAACCCACATGCTAAGACCATCAACCCATTCCAGATGCCATTGTCGGTTTGCACAGTCCTTTGTTTGCTCTATCAGAGAATCATTTACACACATGCCCTCCAGGCAGATTTTGGGTATAAAAACCTTTCATTTAGACCATTTAGTTGCAGTATCTTCCTTTGCTGAACGCCACTGTATCAGTCTGAATCCCGATTTGTACTGTCCTTAGACACAAGTCTAAGCCACTTCACTGTTTCTTTGCTGGTCTCCTGGATTGGTAATTATCACCCAAAAACTTCAGTCTTCTCTATCTATAACTTTCCTCCCTTTCTTTCAGTTAGCTCTTATGTGAGTGCATGACTGTACCTTGTGTGTATGCATGATTGAATTCCTCCAATAAACACATTTTTAGTTTACTTTTGAATCTTTGGCTGGCTTTCCTGCAAGGACCTCATAAACACTGGTGGAAAGATCCTGCTAGTTACCCCACCTCTTGCAGCCCTCCTAATTAGAACTAATTAATTCCCCATTTTTGCACAAAGTTGCCGGAGGATCTCAAGGCCTCCCCCACCTTTTGGGGTAACAATGGTCCTGACTTGGAATCTGTAGGGCAGCTTTCTGGGCTCTAGGATTGTTTAGGTCGTAGCTGGGATGGCTGCTTGTCTTTCTATGCAGCTTTTGCAAGGGAATGCATTTGTGATAGGGGTGCAGCTCTCCTTCCAGACCCCTATCTGTACTGGTGGGAATGTTGCTTCTGATCTTTCTTTTTACCTCCAGAAGATGGTGTAAGAGGATAGTGCAAAGACTGGAGTGAGGCAGGCAGCAGGAGTTGGCTCCCATTGGCTGTTGGTTTCTATAATGTGTGGGTTGAACTCATGGAAAGACTCATAAATTCACTCTTTGAGAAATTATTGTGGACAGAGGAATAACTTTTACGTGATACGATGTCCATTTATTTCATGTGCAAATAACAACTCAGATGAATATACCAGATGAGTCTGCCATGCAAATCTATGGAAGAACATGATATTCTACAAATGTCCTTTATAGGAGTCAGGCTTTTTATATGCCACCATTTACCATATAATGATCTGACGTCCTTCTGGGGAACCTGTTCTGTTGTGTTATTTTGTTGATGTAAAACATCGCTTCATCATACACAATAGTGTATTGCTCCTTTTTTCTTTTTCTTATCTGCCTTTGCTGTCTTGTTACTTTGGACGAATCTTGAGAAGACATGACTCAGGAGAAAAGACAATAATGCTATGAAGGCAGTAGGAAAAGAGGAAGACTGCATTACAGGTGGATAGGCTCAGTCAAGGAAGACAAGTTCCTCCCTTTGCAAGACCTGAGCAGGGCTGCTGATGGCAGGATAACTCTGAAGTCTCTTGTGGCCATAAGTCAAAGTCAGCTTGGCAGCAGTTAACAACAAACAACAATTGTTTTAGAATAATAAAAAAGAGAAAGGAAAAAAAAGTTAAAATACCTCCCTGAGTTATGATCCATTGTATTTTCATCACTTTCAGCAAGGATAGGAAGACCCATCTCTTTAAACTGGCCTTTAAAACTGATGCTATTATTGATCTTAATTGTCTTATTGGTTAATAATGTTTATCATTTGTTCCAACTGCACCATTGATCATCCAGTTTTGATCCACGGGCATGGAAAAGTTCCTGTTTTGGAATACAGCTCTCAGAATCTGGAAACCATACCCTAAGGCCTGGAAACTCTGCCCTGTGAGGAGCAGTTTAAGGAGCTGAGTATGTTTAGCCTGGAAAAGAGAAGGTTAAGCGGCAACATGATAGCTGTGTTTAAATATTTGAAGGGATGTTATATGGAAGATGGTGCAAGCTTGTTTTCTGCTGCTCCAGAGACTAGGACACAGAGCAATGACGTCAAACTACAGGACAAGCGATGCCACCTAAACATTAGGAAGAACTTCCTGTTAATAAGAGCAGTTTGTGGAACATGCTGCTTGGGAGTGTTGTGGAGTCTCCTCTTGTGGAGGTTTTTAAAAGGAGGCTGGATGGCCATCTGTCAGGAGTACTTGGATTGTGTCTGCCTGCATGACAGAATGGGTTGGACTGGGTGGCCCTTGGGGTCTCTCCCAGTTCTTTGATTGTATGATTCTATGAGTATCCCAGTCAGCATGGCTGCTGGATGAATTAAAGAGTTGTAGTCCAGAAAGATAACTTTTTTCCAGGTTCAGTCGAACCAAGACATGTGGTTCAAATCAGGCTCCTTCCTCATCTCTTTAATGTAGGTTGAGAACTCAAGACAAGACTTGGTTTCTCTTCATAATGCTAATTCTGCAAGATAGGCTGGATTCACCCCAGAATTTGAAACTTGAAAAATCCTCTTTCACGCCTGAACCTATCTGTCTTGCTACAATGGCATATTTCTTCCAGGCACCTGTGGCTCTGTTATTTCCATACTGATCAGCTGAGAGAGATCATAGCTGATATCAGCTGTAGGGAGAAAAGCAGCCTTTATCTTCATTGGAAATGACAAATTGCTCATTCGGGCTGTACAAGGCTCAGAATGCCCAACTGACATCATCCTTGTCTCCTGGTTGACCTTGAGATAAAGGGCTCAAAAACAGAGAGAGAAAGAAAGAAAGAAAGATGTAATGAATATTCTTGTCGAGGGCTGTAGCTGTCATATCCAACTGCTTAGGAAGGACCTAATGAAGAAAAAAAAAAGTCTGGGGAAAAGAAAAAGGAAAATCAAGTCTCAATTCAGACTCATTGTCAAATCAAGGCTTGCAGCAATCCTGGTTTGGGTTTGGAATCCAAACCATGGTTTGAGCTTGTAGAAGACCATTGTTTAGAATGGCTTGTCTGCTTGTCTGAACTCGTTGTTAGAACCTAATGTAGCTTGCTGTGATGTTTTGAATAATCATTTCGCAGATAAAATCTCTCAGATAAGAGCCGATTTGGATGCCGGTGTTATAGCAGAGGTTACAAATGAAGTGTCCGGCAACTCCGTGAATAGGATTATACTGGATCAGTTTCAGTCAGTGAGTACCGAGGACGTAGACAAGCTCCTTGGAAAGGTAAGGAGGACAACTTGCCCTCTTGATCCCTGCCCTTCATGGCTGGTTGTCCAGGGAGGAGTTGCGATTAAGACACACTTAAGATATGTTATTAATGCATCCTTCAGGGAGGGCAATTTTCCAGCTTGTTTAAAAGAAGCAATTATACGTCCGCTTCTAAAAAAGCCCTCCCTAGATCCCCTGGATATGAATAATTACAGACCAGTTTCCCATCTTCCATTTTTAAGCAAGGTGATCGAGAGGGCTGTTGCCCTTCAACTCCAAGCTGTCTTGGATGAAACAGATTATCTAGATCCATTTCAAACTGGCTTCAGGGCAGGATATGGAGTCGAGACTGCCATGGTCGCCTTAGTGGATGATCTACGTCTGGGTATCGACAGGGGAAGTGTGACCCTGCTGGTACTCTTGGACCTCTCAGCGGCTTTCGATACCATAGACCATGGTATCCTTCTGGAACGCCTGAGAGGGCTGGGGATCGCGGGCACTGCACTTCAGTGGTTCCAGTCCTATCTCTCGGGTAGATACCAGATGGTGATGCTTGGGGACAGCTGCTCCTCGAAAAAAGAGCTTAAATCTGGCGTCCCTCAGGGCGCCGTCCTGTCCCCAATGCTATTTAACATCTACATGAGACCGCTGGGAGAGATCATCAGGAGGCATGGAGCAAGGTGCTATCAGTATGCTGATGACACCCAGATATATCTCTCCACGCCTCGGATAATAGCATCGACTAAGGGTGGCATCTCGCCTCTAAATGAATACCTTGAAGCAGTAATGGACTGGATGAGGAAAAACAGACTGAAGC
>CAOKZL010002192.1:0-228264 GCA_948472985.1 Iguana delicatissima
ATTCTGCCTCTATGACTGAAGTAACCTGATGTGAAAGATGGCAAGAGAAGCTATTTTTTATCGCCCTCCTCCATTACAATACTCCCACAACAACACACAGTTATACTAATTGTCAGACTGTGACAACCAGTATTATGTTATGTCTAGTTAGAAGCTAATGTTTTGTACATTTTTGTATGAGGAAGTGATGTAGCTTGCCCTCAAATTTTTCCCCCTTTTTGGTCAGCTTTAATATGTTTAAGTCAGATTTTAAGACAAAAGAAAACTAAAAAGAAGAAACAAACAAACAAAAAGTTTTTTTAAGAAAAATGTGAGAGATCTTTTCTTGTTCAAACTGTGTTCTAAGGCACTACATCTTTGGGAATTGTTCATGTTTTGTGATATTTGTACACAGACCTTTTTTTTTTTGGTTTTGTTTTATATACAATAAATTAAATAATAATTATAATTATAATTCACTTCTACCTTTTTGTTACCAGAGAAAATGCTTCCAGTAGCTGGAAGGGCCGGATTCAGTCCTGCTGGTGCAATTCTGCAGTAATTCGTGATCAATTTAGTGAAGTTACTATAGAGTTGCCACAGTGTAACTGCAATCTAGCTCCTTAGGCAATTGGTTATTGAAAAATGTGTATGGTTGAACCCTGATTCGGCATTGTTAGGGAGATGACTGCAGACTAGTCTGTTAGGAACTTCTGTTTTGTATGAAACCTATCGGTGTGAATGGGAATTGGTCAGGGAACCCCTGAACTGTTCTTCAGGATTCTCATCCATCTTTATGGAGCTTGCTCAGGAAGTTCTAATGGATTGTGCCCAAGGCGTGCAATCTTCAGATTGCTTACTCCAGAAACTGCTTACTAGCCTCCTCGGGACTGAGGCACCGAGTCCATGTACACAATCTACACAAGGCTCCTTGTGGCTTTTCCTCTGTATTCTTCCCAGCAGCTGCTGTGTGCTCATGTGAACCCACAGACAAACAACTGTTAAAAACATACCTCCTTGGAGCTATTGCCATGGAAACTGTGGAGAAAATCTGGCCATACATGTGCATATTAAGATCACTGCCATGGACTATCTGAACATGAAAGTGCAGTGTATGTGCCAAGGTTAAGGTTAAGACTCTTGGTTGTTAGTTTAACGGCAATTTTGCAGAATCAAGAGGCTAATAGACTAGTTCCAGAAAGCCATTGTGCTGGTTAATACTGAAAAGATTTAGCATAATGTTGTTAGCATATTTGTATGAATATTTGGGGTACAGCCACAAGATGTGAACTTAGAAGAATGTTAAAGTATTAATGCGGTCATGGACCAAAGAACAATGGTCTACAGTAAGCTCAAGTCCACTTTAGAGTGGATTTTTCTTTTTAACGTCATGTTTCTTATGCTCTGCTTAGAGGCAGAAGGTCTTCATGTCGGAAACTTCACAGTCATGATCACCCAGTCATCTTTTAGAATGCTACCAAAATGCTCATTTCACTGTGTAATAGACGTGTGTAACCCTTGGTTTGTGGCAAATGCATGCATTTTAAGACATGGGTGACTCTAGAAGTGGCACTTGTCCTTGGCCCAAATATATCTGACCGTTAAATAATATATATTTAGAATTCAGTGCACTTTGAGGTCCTGCGTTGGTCTTGAAGTTTGAAGCCATCAGGGCGAATCCACCTAGAGTTTTGTAATAGGAGAAGTGTAAATGTTTCATTGCTGCATTAGAACATCATGAGACAGCTCAGCAAGGAGCCATAGACAAATCAATTTGTGACTCAGTTCCACTGGTGCTAATCTAAAGTAACATCATTCATGTTGATGTGAATGGGAAATTAGATCCAGGCTCTGTATGATGTGTTGTAACCACATGAAAAGCAGCCTAGTTTGTGCCTGTTCAAAACTCTGAAAGCTTTCCTCTCTCCCAGCAAGAGCAGAGCTGACAGCTGAGTTTTCTCCACCTTGTGTTACCTCTAGTGGTCCCTTGCAACTTATCTTCCCTGTTCTTTCCCTCCCCACTGCCAGGGAAGATTAGCTGCCAGAAAGATGAACTGGGATGTCAACAGAAGGCCCAAAGCAAACAAACACACACCTCAGCCTGCAGGTTTCCTTGTTTGTATAGAGGGGACCTTCTAAATCAACAGACTTGGCTGCTTCTTATATGATCAATGTATAACACATGCCTTCTTTTACATCTTAATAGATTTGAGTATGATGCCTTTCCCATAGAAGTGCCTGCTTAGCCATCACAAGAATGGGCACCGTCTCCCTTTGTGAGTCATAATGTAATAGATTTGTATTCAAAACTTGTTTTCATTTTGCACAGTATTGTTAACAGATCAAGGGGCGGAAAAGGTAAAAAGGCTACTTTTCTGGTCAGTCTTTTTTGTCCTTGGGCTTTCCTGTTGCATCTCATTTTTCTAGCATGGTGATAACCCATCATGTGTTTCCTTTGAGGAATGAAGCCCCTCTCTGTACTTTTACTGGAATGTCTACCATGTTGGTTCTTGGGTTTTTGTATATTTTTTTCCAAAAGAGATTGAGAAAAAAAAAACTTATCACAAAACTATTTGCCTCAGGGCTTTGTCGTTTGTTCTAGGAGTTGGGAGGACACTATATTGTCTCACAACCACGTCTCTTGGCTTCCTGGGACAGACAGTGGCAGACGTCTAATCCTAGCATTGTCTAGGAACACATGTGGCTTTGGGCCTGGTCTCTGTCCCTTGAGAGCAAAGGAAAATTATCACTACTCTCAGTATTCCCCAAAAGACTATTACGTGAAGATCATCATCAGGCATCTGAATCAGTTGTGGAGACTGAACAGTACATCTCACTGGAGAATACCATTAAGAAACAGACATGGGAGCCCATCTGGCTTTTGGGCCCCTTTGCTTGGCATGCTTTCTTAAAAAAATAATGTGTGAAAGTAAAAAGCAAAAACTATTTAGGTTTTCTGAATAATACATAACTTCAGGAGTGCAAGAGTTGGAAAGGGTGTATGTGTGTTTGTGTGTGTATGTGTATCCCTCCTTAGACTTAGAGTTTTCTACTTGATTAGCATACTCTTTGCAGTGGTGGTTGGTGCTTAAGATATCCTGCTTAAAGATTCACAAGGAGTGGTCCCTTGTGACATCACCATGGTTCACCTCCTGTGACATCACAAAGGATTGCCCCTAGATGATGAGGCTCTGTCCCAGGTCCTGAAATCTCAAGGCCAGGGATAGTCCCAGCCTGCTAATCTTTGGTGGTCCTGAGTTCAATTCACTTTTTAAAAGTCTCTGCCCAAGAGAATGAGACTCCAAAACAGTTTTACTCCTTGTCAGTTTGTCTCAGTCCTCAGTAGCCAGGCCATTTTGTGTATTACTGACATGGGGGAATGGGAGTGGAAAGGTAAAGAACTAGGCAATGGATGTTGGGGGCTGAGAAATTAAGAGGAGGTGGCATGAAAATTTAGATAGTACTCCAGCATCCTCAGTCTTACCACAAAGGGGATGAGGGGAACACCTCCACTTTGTATTCTGCCATCTCTGTAATTCCCCATGTCATTGCCTCTCATTGCCTTTCCTCGACTAGGTTTGCTGGCAGAAATTTTACTGGAGACAGGGACATTTCAGGTAGTCATATAGCAGATGTCCCTTGTACAACATTCATTGGTATCCGCTATTATTATTACTATTCCCTTTATTGTGGGCCAGAATCCTATTGTAGTTATGAGTGCATAGGCAGTGTAGTTACAGTGCTTCACAGTGATTCCCATCCAGATCCCCCCCAAGCCCTGCTTACTGGGCAGCAGCTGCAGCAATCAGTGGGGATCTGTTCCCTGTCAATCAGGAAGCAGCTGACAGCTCTGCCACCTTCTGTGAGTGATCTCTGGTGTGATGGGCAGAAGCGGGATCCCTGTTGCAATTCCCCCTTGTGCTAGACATTGCTCATGCAAGGGGAGAGAGTGGGACCATCAGCCAGCTGCTTCCTGATCAACAGAGAACAGACTCCCATCAGCTTGCTACTGCCCAGTAAATGGGGAGTGGGGAGCTTTCACTGTTCCTACTTGTCTGATTAACTAGGGGCTATTCAGAGATTGAAACAGTCATGAGTACGTAACTCTAGGTTACACATTCATAACCATCATATGGGATTCCAGCCATTGCTGTTAGCATGTCATTTCTATCCCATCTTTTTCTTAATACTGGGAATCAGAGTGGCTTACAAAGGTTAAAAGAACAAATATTTCGCCCAATAGAATATTTTGGTTAGCATACAGAGAACCTTACAACTTAAGCCCTCCAATGTCACACTTAGCACAGACCTTTCTTGCTTACACCAGTTCACAGGACACCTGAGGAGAGGCAGGTAGTATTGCTTCCCTTACAATGGTGTTGGGCAAGTTCCATACATGAAAGAGCAAATTTCCCATCCTTTGGGCCCAGCGATAGCCACACTTGGGAAAAAATGAAGAGAACAAAACCAGGAATGGTTGGGAATCTATTTTCTGTTTGCTGAAAAGATTGCATGTTCTTTCCTCGAAAAAGGTGTTGAACGAGCCTTATGGCTTACGGAGAAGAACTGCCCCTTTTGGAGCTCTTTTGGTGAGCTTTTCAGTCTTGGGGGAACTGAAGGGCTTGGGATCCACACAAAAGCTGCATGCAGCCCTCAGGATTACAACCTGTCCTTTATATCATTATTTTGCTATGCATAGAAAGTGTACGGACTGCTCACAGAGCTATGATTAAAAAATTCTCAGATTTAAACTACTTGATGACGTCACTAAACATTACTTGGGAAACGTGGGGGAAACACATGCATTAGGATCAGCCCTGAATCCCTCACATTGGTGTAATATGTTTTAGTTTTCAAATACCCAGTTTCTTCTTTTTCATTGGGAGTGTATTCCCCCAATCTACTCTGAAATTGTATGGCTTAGGAAGGACTGTATTCGATGCTACATATTTCTGCATGTTTAAAAGAGATCATCTCTTACCCAGGGCTAGCGGGCATCCCATTGTACACATGTATACATATCACTCTTAAGCAAGTGCAGTAGCAGAATGGAGAAATTTCAAGGATTATGTATTTTTATTTGATATTTCAGCAAACAGAAAAAGAAACCTTCCAGATGGTGAGGTTTGCCCTGTGTCTACAAATGATAGAGAATTTGATGCAATAATATTGCTTGACACACTGATTTGTCAGTAGAAAGTACCCGTGGATGGTTCAAAAACAAACCAACATCTTCCTCAAACTATTCCAAGTCCACTTTACCCAGACACAGAGGATAAGATCTTTTTAGGTGAAACATGCCTGAACCAAAGCAGGGTGGAAAAGACAGGCTGGCAAAAAACTAGAACTAAAATTCAGTTTGTCAATCAAAACCACCAAAATTTCCAAGGACAGGTGGGAAAGGTCTTGCATTATGGACAGGAACATGAAATATTGTCATGAAAATAAAGAGGTAAGCAAGGTTATTTCTATGCACAAACCTAGGATCTCAAATATCTGTCTAAACATACATGCAGACAAATATATGATGTGTTGTTCCCTGTGGACAAAATCTGTCTTCCCTCACACTAGAGGAATGCAGGCTAGCATAAGAACAGGGAGAGGCCACATGATATGTAGCTGTGGCTGCCAATACCTCCCCCACAGCATCTATTAAGGTAGTCACCCCACTTAAAACACATGGTAGAGTTACTTTTGATATTTGTTAACAGTTTCTCTACTTCCCAAATAGTATTAACTGTGGGAAAGAATGCTAATGCATTCATCAGTATTGCACCTTAACATTTTTTTGTTTGTTGTTGTTTCGATGGAAAGAGATTCACCCTGGTTAAAAAGAACAAACAGCTCCCAGAGTGACTGGGAGAAATGTATCAAGGAATGCATCAATGCGGATGCTGGAAAACGAGATGATGAAAAACTAGCCGGAACAGTTACATATTGCTAGACTAATGAAACTAATTTTTGTGGACCTGATGCTAGTTAATAAGTTATACAGCTGATGTTATACAATAAGTTAGTAAGTTATACAACTGATAAATTATACTGATGGAATGTTCAAAATCATAAACTCATTTACTGATTTATTATATAGTGTTAATAAGATCAAAAGCCCTTTCACACTACACAACTGTAGTGCTGTGATTACACTTTAATGACTATGGTTCTATCTTACAGATTCCTGGGATTTGCAGTTTTTGCAAGGGCATTTGGAATTTCAACCAGAGATCTCTAGCAGCCCACCAAACTCCAAACCCCAGGATTTCATAGGATCCAGCCATGGCAATACAAGTGGAATCATAGTGGTATAAGCATACAGTGTAAAAGCATCCCTGGCATGCAGTCATCAGTTGGGAAAAAGGGCTTTTAAGGTTGAAGTAGAAAGTGCATGATGCATTTCCAAGAACTGCCAGAAGAGGGAGATTTTGTAAGGGTGTCAATGAAACTACTGTAGCAGAACCAGCCAGCCTAACGTATGTGAAAGGTTTATGTGCAGCATCTATGGAAGTTTTTAAGTATGTACTCAGATTAACAGAGCACTCCAGACTATGGGTGGCTGTTACAGCCAGTGCTCTACTACATTGTTTGTGTCACTTCAGCTAACACAGAGGCAAAGAACCTGAGGCCTTCACAATGTTGATGGACTGCAACTCCCATCAGCCCTCAGCAGCATAGCTAATGAGAATTACGGCTCATTAACATCTAAAGCAGGAGCAGACATGAAGTCATGAACGTGGACTGTCCATGACCATTTTGCTGCCCCTGGAGTGTTTCTGAAATTTGACTGGCAGACCTATGAAGCTAGCCCATCTCTGATCTGGAGGACCACACACTGCTCATCACCATCCTAAAAGACTGCATGTGTCATATGAGTAACTGATGGATGTGAAAGGAACATATGGAAGTTCTTTCCTGAGGTGCCCGAGACCCAGGCCAGTTGTTACTCAAGCAGCAGGAATTTGCTTTGGGCCAAGAACCTATTAAGCAGCCACCAAAGCTGAGCTAAAGTGTTTTTTTAAGAGTCCCATCAAGGAGAGAACCAAGATGGCCAGTTGTCTTGTCAGGGATGATGGCATCATGCTCCATCTCTGGCCTACTGAGGTGACCACCTGTTTCCCACAGTGGACCACCACATGATTAAAGGAAGCCCATGTACAGAACCTGGGGGCAATAGATATCTCCCATTCTTGTTCCCTAGTAACTTGTGTTTAGAAAGATGCTGTGACAAGAGGCATGTAAAAGAAAGTTATCTGGAACATGCAGGTGGCATCTTGATTTATGTATTTGCTACTGCAGCAGAGCACAAAAAGTCGTTCTACATCTGCTTCAACTGAGTTTGCTTTCAGAGTTATGTCTGCATTAGCACCTATCATACATCAGAGAAGAGCACAGGCATTCCAAACTGGAGCCAATGATTGTCTCAATTTCCAATACAAAAGATAAGCACCTAACCATCTATGACTGGAGTGAGCAACTCTTGGGTTGGGGATCTGTGCATGCATGCATACACGCACACCCACACACATACACACAGAAAGAAAAAGCCAAATGCCTCCATTTTAATCAGTAGTCCCTCTCAAAACGATACCTGAAATTGATTGCATGGAGGGCTTTTGGGTGGGTTGTGTTTTTCACATTAGGGGAGGTTCTGTGTGGTTTTCCAACAAAAAATGCATGAAAATCACACCAAGGTTTTATTTTTTACAAGGGGGGCTCTGTGGGACAGGTGAAGGGGATCAGGGGCAACAAACATGGGCCAAGGGCCACATGTGGTCCACAGACCATACTCTGCCCACCCTGATCTATGAAAATAGCTGGAGAGTGAGTTCCATTCCAAATATATCCAGCCTCCACAAAATAGTAACACAGATAAGCAGAAGAATTTTGTTTTAAGCCATATAAACCCTTCCCATATTAAAAGGATAAAATTAATTGTAAGGCTGTGTGATCATAAAGATATTTCTCATACAGACACCCTGCAAGAAGCAATTACCCCAAATTTTGCAGAAAGGTAATACAGAAAGAAATCAATATATATAGAAGATATCTCATTTTATTTTCATACAAAAGAAATCCAGATGTTTTCTTGGTGTTCCTCACTAATAAAAGGAGGGAAATACTGCCAAGCTTTCCTGATTGTTCATCAAATTAATTACACAATTGGTGCAGAGAACAAAATTATGCTAACAGAATGAGTTTTGTACACAACTTTTTGTAGCCATAGTGTGCGTTTTTTCCTCTCAGTTTTCAAAAACACATAACTACCACTTCAGAGACAAAGGAGCCCAACAATTAACAGATCTAATTCACAGCATCTGGTTTTTACTAGAGAAAATGTTGCTGTTAACACTTCTCTACAGAAGTGATATTTAAGGGGAAGCCATATTTAAATAATGTAAGGAGAGTAGACATAAAAATAAGCTTCAATTGTCCCTCTCAATGAATCAGTGTTTGTACTCTTGTCAAGTAATTGCAAGAAGAAAGTAGCAATGATCAGGAGATCTGGAAAGCACAGAGCCTCTCTGAGCCTATGTTGACACCACAATATAGGCAAGAATTCATAAAGATACTTCCATCTTCACTCAACTCAGTATTGCCAGTTGATCTTCAGGTTTGAGGGCAGCTCTTGGGTGCTCAGTTCATCAAATTTTGACATGTCTTTTACAGGTATGCTGTAGAAAGCCAAGACATCTCCGGCATTCTTCATTTGATGGAGTTGGGAATTTGGCACAGCATGGTTCAAATCTGCTGCCAGCTGGGTCAACAGGCGATACTTTAAACCGCTGTCTCCCAGAGACGTATTTTGCCAATCCTCCAAGACTGAGGATCCAAAAATCCCTCTAATATGAAACTCCAGACGGCTTTGGAGATCCTCAGGGGGAAGGTATTTTTTGCTTCGTGGTGGTGGACAAACTACCACTGGCTCTTCCTTCACTGGAAGAGTTGGTTCAACTGTCTCTGCCACCTCCTCCTTCTTCCTGTGGAGAGAACAAAGAAAACCACCTTTTAATAGCCTTAGAAATTATCCTGTCTTTGAACAACAAGTATCTTCTATCTCTTGTTGAGAGGAGAGATGTGGCCATCATGCTGCCTCAGTAGCTATGCTGATGGTGGTTGCAGTCCAACCATGTTTTGCAGAGGACAAAACATTCCTAACCATGCCCTTCACAGCACAGCACTGTTATGATGGGCAGGGGATCTTTATCTACCTAAGAGCACTTAAATGCATTAAAAAGTTATGAATACAACTCCAGGATTCACAGACCCACCTTGTAACACTTCAAGCTCAGGCATTAGACTAATGAACACTTCTGTTTAATAAAGGCTGATTTTCCTTAGAGAATTTCGTAATTAGAGATTTTCATTTCCACCTCCCTTTCCACGCTTCCCATTGTTAAAGACCCTGATCAGGAATGGGCAACTTGTGGCTCGCTCTTCTGGCACTGAAAGTCTCAACAGTCCTAGAGAGCGCCATTAATGGTGAGAGGTGCTAAGTGTTGTAGTTCAAAAGTATCTGGAAGGACCACTCAGTGCCTGCTTCTTCTTCTAAGCTTTTCTGGTTGCAGGAGGAAAAGTCTGAAAATGTTAAAATTGCCTACTAAACAGACTGTGGAAAAAGACATGAAAAGGAACATTGAAAAATCAGTAACTATACAAATCTGTCAGTAATTCTTTGATTGTGTATTCCTGCATGGACTTGATGACCTTTGTGGTCTCTTCCAGCTCTATGATTCTATGAGACACAAACACACCCTGCCTCTAGGTTTTCAAAATTGCAATAAGGGACAATCAAAGTTCATGACATGCAAGGTGGATAATCAGGAAATAGCTATTAACATGTTTGTTTGTTGTTGGTGTGTCCCTTCAAGTTGCTTCCGACTTATGGCAACCTTAGGGTGAACCTATACAGAGTTTTCAGGGATGAACAGTGTGTCATGCAAAAGAGGTTAAGAAAATTATAGATGATTTTCCTCTGTTGCTCTATTTTAATTGTTTATATGTAAGTTACGTACATTATATTAGATATTAAAAATATTTTAAGATGACTAACTCATTCAGCCTTGTAGTAAAGATTTTAACTAAGAAACAACCATCTCTACTTACGTGTATCTACTTATTAATTCAAATATCAATTCAAATATTTTATGTTATAGAATTGTCAATTCAAGATTAAACAACAAATGTTAATTTTAAATTATTTGTGGTAGATTTATGATACTAGTGTTTAGATAGAAGACTATGTGTAGTTGATAGTTGGGGTGGAAACCACCTTTTATTATGTGTATTAAGTATTTGTCTTTTAGTTATTTGTATTTTTTTAGTTTAGATTTATTTGTTGCTATCGATTAATTTGTTAATTGCTTAATTAGTTTAGACAGTTTAGTTAGTTTAGTTTAGTATGTTAGTATGTTTTCTTGGTTTATTGTTTATATTTGTAGATGTTTGTTTGCATTGTATTGTGTATTTTGTGTTGCTTTGTTCTTTTCTTTTTTAAAGAATATTCAACAAAACATATTATTTTTTTAAAAAGAGACTGAGAGTATGTGACACACCCAAGGTCACTCAGTGGGTTTCCATGGCCAAGCCAGGAATCAAACCCTGGTCTTGAGGGTTGTAGTCCAACAGCTCAAACCACGACACCACGCTGGCTCTCCAATGTTTGTGCTCTACCTAAATCCCAAAGGGAAGCATTGATTTCAGTTAACCGAGCCCTGACAGCCGACACAATGTAGTGGTTTGAGTGTTGGACTAACTAGGACTCCAGAGACTAGGGTTCAAATCCCTACCCAGCCACAGAAACCCACTGGGCTGCCTTGGGCAAGTCACACTCTCTCAGCCTCAGCCAAAGGCAAAGGCCCTCTGAATAAATCTTGCCAAGAAAATCCCACAATAGGTTTGCCTTAGGGTTGCCATAAATCATAAACGACTTGCGGGTACATAACAACACCATGCATTTCTGCACGACAATAACACAACGTCTACGCTGATAAATTACATGATCCATGCATTTCTGTCTTTATGAAGATCCCACGTATCCCAAATATGGTACTTTTTAGCATCTCCTACAGTCCTCCCTCCACATTCGCTAGGGTTAGGGGCACAGGACCCCCACAAAAGTGGGGAAACCATGAACAGCTCTAGGCCCTCCCGAAACATCTTCAACACAGAAAAAAGTAGGATCGCCATATTCAACCCACCATGGATTCATTTGAAGTGTCAGCGTTCCTCCACAAGGCAGAAGTGGGGGGCTGCTGGGGCTCACTGCCCCCTCCATTGTTGCCCCACACCATTTTTAATAGGGACTTACAAGCTTCCTCTGCAGCTCCTCAGTCTCAGGAGGCGTGCAGCCCCTATCGAAAAGGGCATAGGGAGGCAGCAGAGGTGGCAGCGAATAATCCACGAATAATCAAATCTGCAAAAGTGAAAGCCACAAATGTGGAGGACTGGCTGCATATAAAACGCAAAACTTTCCAGCAATTCAGTAGGGGACACTGCTCATAATAATGGGGGACGTTGGGTAGCCCTCCCCGCCTCTGGGCCCCCACTTCCCGTCCTTCACCTTCGCCACGCAGGATAACCCCCTCTTATCTCCTTACCGCAGGGATCTTACCTCTGCCCTCCCCAGAAGGCCCTGCGCGCAGGCGCCCCCGAAGCCAGCCGACACCCCCAGACCCTGAGCAGCCCCAGGGAAGCCGCCATCTTGGAGCACGCTCCGGAGACCCCGCCTTTCTAAGGGCACTGAAGCCGCGCCAATGGGAACGGAGGGGAAGGGCTGGGGCGTTCCGTTGCATCATGGGACTGGGAGGAGCTTCTTTTTCCATAGAGATACAAGTTAGAAGCTACGCCTGCCGTAACTTCTGGCACTCTTCGAGAAGTCGCAATGTTGGTCTGCTTCAGCATAAAACGGAGGAGAAGCAGGAGAGAGAAAAGAAATCTTTAAGACTAACCGGTTTTTATTTTATCAGGCCATTTCCACCCTACACTGTGATAGTGCTATTATTCCACTTTCAACCTCCTGTGGAGTTCTGAGGTTTGTAGTTTACTGAGGCCTAGGAGTTCTCTGGCCGAGAATCCTAAAGGCCCCTCCCTCAACTGCAAACCCCAGCATTCCACACGATGTTGAAAGTGGAATAATAGCACTATACCAGTCTAGTGCGGAAATGGCTACTGAATCGACTTCTGCTGTCAATTCAAGTGCAGCCCAAAATCTGTAACGTGGTAAAATCTTTAGGAATTAACCAGCACAAGCTCTTGCTCCAAAAGAAATTCCCTCTCTTTCTTATGGACCCCCCAGGGCTACTTCAACAATCATTAATTTTCAGATGTGAAGTCTGTGCTCTTTTCTCTACGGAGACGCCACAGATCAGTGCAACTCTATTTTTCCCCCCTTACCTTTAGTTAAGATCTCGCATGTTATTGGATATCTTTAACCAATAAGAGAGGCGTGCTGGGCGCCCGAGGCGGGAATACGGTTTGATTGACACTTCTAGCTTGAGGTGGGAATGTTCCTCTCCCGGCGGAGGCCGGTTGAGCTGCTTCTGGAGGCGGGGAAGGGAGGCGTCCGTGCGGCCCCTGGCATGGCTCGCTCGTTGGACCCGTCCTGGCTAGCTGTAGCGTCCCTCGCCTGCTGGTAGCCTTGGCAAGCCTTGGGCCGCTTCCGCACCACACCCTTATAGCGCTGTTATTCCACTTTCAACCTCCTATGGAATCGTGGGGTGTGCAGATTAGGGAGGGGCCTTGAGAATCCTCAGCCGGAGAGCTCTTTGGCCCCAGTAAACCTACACACCCCAGAAACCCACAGGATGCTGAAAGTGGAACAATAGCGCTATAACAGTATAGTGCAGAAATGGGTGGGTGCTAGCAAGGCAAGGCGATTTTCAGGGTGTTTTATCAGTTTGCCTTTAAACTCAGTATCTTTGGGAATGCGCAGAGTGCCTTTGGCCAGAAACAAAGTAAACTCGTTGCCTTCCCAAAGAATGGCAGAGTGAAATGTTGGCGTCTTAAACCTTTCCTTTTCTTTTTTTTTGAAGAGAGCCATCTTCTGTTGCATGAATTGTTCCTTGAGCAATACTCCTGAGCGTGGGTAAAACCCATCTCCAGTGTCTTTTTTTCTTTTAATAGATCAAATGGGATATTCTCTTTTTTTGTTTTTGTTGTTGTTAGTGTGTGCCTTCAAGATGTTGCAGCAACCCTAAGGCGAGTCCATGACAGGATTTTCTTGGCAAGATTCGTTCAGAGGGGGTTTGCCTTTGCCTCCCTCTGAGGCTGAGAGAGGGTGACTTGCCCAAGGTCGCCCAGTGGCTTTCCATGGCTGAGGGGGGATTTGAACCCTGATGCTTACAGTGGTAGTCCAACACCCGTACCGCTACCTCCACACTTGCTTTCTCTCCCATTATTACCGCCTCGGTTCAAATTATTCCGTTCTGACAGCAAACATAATAATGAAATCCTTGATGGACAGCAACCTAGTTTCAAACATCCGTTTTCTCAGAATCTTGATCTAAGAAAGGGTGTTTTGATTTCTATTAGCAGTATGAACTTTATCCACATCCTTCTCTGCAGAAGAGAATGAGGAAATGCCCTCTGCTGATCGGAATTAGTCTATTAAATTTTAAACGAAATAGGTAGAAAATAACTAATAACAATGACTGTTCATAGGTAATTTTTTTTGTGTGCGAATTTGTTTGCTAAGCAGATTGTTGGTAAACTGGGCTTTGTTTGATATTTGTTATGTTGCAGCTGCTGAGTTCTTAACATATTTTGGATTAGAATAATTATCCCCCATGTGCACGTGCTAATTAATTTCTGCAGAGGCAAATCTGAAATTGCCCACCAGCTGGCACAACAATAAAATACTAGAGGAAACAAAAGGGAAACCAGAGTAGCTGGGTAATCTGCTACATTAAGAAATATTAAGAGTGAAAGGGGGGAATCCCAACAAAGTGAGGAGGCATAATACAATTCAGAAGCAGCCATAGACATTTATAAACAAATAGATTCCACCACACGACCACTACCTCAATCAAGGTGCACGGTGCCTAAAGCCAGGCAAGTCATTTTGGCACACGAGGCAGAAAACATCAAAAGAACTTCCCCCTACCTATGGCATTAAGAATACAATGCTAAACCAAAATTTGTTCCCTATTCTTACCTATGACTTCTCCCTCATTCCCCAAAAAAGTAGCTGTCTGAAGCAGCTACAGCAAGGCTGGCCGTCGTACATGCCAGCTGCAATTGTTATCATACCATACACCCCTAGTCTGTAGAATGTACTATTTTCATAATTGGACTTATTTTATGGCTGAAACACATGTTTGAAAGTGCCCTGGCTATAGCAGAGGCCAGATCAGGATGACCTCAGACATGATCAGGTCACAAGTTCAGAGAGGATTAGGTGATCGGCTTGGGATAATTCTCTCAAAAGCTGTAGTTTGCGAGCGCTCCCAAAAACAATAGCAGGAAAAACTGCCCAGGTGAAGCAGTCAGGGACTCTACTGTGAACATATCCTACAGAAACCTTCTCTACTCACCTTAATTGGCCAAAACATTAAGAAAGTGTCAGGACTCCCATCAATGTTTTGTCACCTGGAGGTAAGACAATCAACCCATTCCAGACTTCTTTGTCAGTCTCATGAGAAAATCATTACCACTTTGTCTAGACACCCCTATCATGGTAGAAAATAGAATATAAAAACCCTAGCTCCAGCCCCAGGAGGTTGTAGTACTTTGACATAGTATGTGTTGCCTAGACCTCTTTTTGTTGTTGCTACACTCAGATGCACTGTCTGAGCCACTCTGGTTCGGCCTTTGGCTTCAGAATTGGTAACTATCACCCTTTCCACCCAATCTCTCTCTATCCAAATTTTCTTGCATCTCTTTCTTGCATTGTATGGTTCTTGAGAGTCTGATTTCCTGCATGCTTGTTAATTCCCAATAAAATACTCTGTTTAACTTTTAACTGGAGCTCTCTCTACAATTAGTATTGGTATACACAGGTGAATAGATTCTTCCATTACCTTTGTTTCACAGGCCTCCTTTGAGCTATAATTCCTAAGGAGATATTGGCATTGACACTGATTGGACCCCAAGGTCCTCCACCTTTTAGGCAACACAATATGGGTACTATATGGTGATGACATATGTGTGTATGTGCCTCCAAGTTTTCTTAGGTGAGGAAGACTCAGAGGGTTTTGCCGCTTCTTTCCTCTGAAATATAGTCTACAAAGCCTGGTACTTGTTAGCAGTGTCCCTTCTAAGCAGGGCTGACCCTGGGACACATGACCACACAGTGTATCAGAGTGTGGTCAAGACAGTAAAAGTTATTAATGAGGAAAACACACAAGCTAGTAGAAGCTGAAGCAGTTTGCTTTGGTCGGAGCCTCCTGGGAGAGGTAAAATCCCATCTCTTCCTCGCTTATCTTCTCCCACCTCTTATTGAATCAGTTCAGTGCAGACTAGTTTTGCAATTTGAACTCATTTTGCAGCAAATGAGGTAAGCTGAGGACAAAGGGGAAAGTGGGAGGAGGACAGAGAATCTGGGACATTTTAAAAGCTTCTGAAAAAGTGGGACAGCTGAGGATTGATCAAGACTGACCCTAGCAAATTGGTACAGCTAGGGAAGAACAGGTGATGTTTTGCATCACATGCTCTCTGTTCTCAAGACAAATAGATATGTACGTAATTAAGGGTTTTGATTCTTTTTAAGGCCAGTTGCCAGTAGCTCACACCTCCTGTTCTTGTTCCCTCCCACACGAGTGGTTATGCTTTAGAACAACATGAACTCTTATGCAGAAGACAGTGTATATTCTGGTTTGCAGCTGATGTGTAATTGCGTCTGCAAATGTGATTTGTTAGCCTGAAACTGCTGCATGCTTCAGTGGGTATTCGTTCAAATGGAACAGCTTACTCAGCTTTCGTTAGCCTGTTCAACATTTTTCTGCAAAACCATGGCAGGATGTTTTCAACCCAATTTTAGTCTTGCTGTGCTTACCTAGGAACACCTCATTTATTTTCAGGGATTTCACTTCTTAATACCTAAGAGCGATGACACATTGCTATTGTTTCCCATGGCTCCAATTACTACTGTTTTGTCATGATTGAAATGTAACTTGGGAGATTCAGGATCAAGTTCCCACTAAACCATGAAACTCACCAGGTAACCTTGGTCCCGGTCACTTGCTCTCAGTCTGACATAGCTCAGAGAGTTGCATGAAAATGAAGAGAAGAGTAGGAAACCCATCAGCCTTGCCTTGAGCTAATTGGAATAAAGGGAGGGTATTAATGTATAAACTTGTGACTCTTTGAAGCTGACTGCAACTCAGGAGGCAATTACTTGTTTTGTGACTTAGGATACATTTGTCCACTATTTTCCCCCAGGGGCAAGCAAAATTACCAAGAACCTGCAGTATGATTCCAATTGACTGTCTCTTGGAAGGATAGAGAGAGTTTCCTAACTCATCCTAAGTTTGGTATGGTAGTGTGACAGACCTTACTCCTACTAGACTGGTGTTGCAGTTCGCTAGTCGGATAAGTCGCCCCGTCTTTCCCACACAGCTCTGCCTTCCTCCTTACAACACCACCTTTGTGTAAAGGGGTGAGGCCTTTCAGTGTTTATTTAGAATCCCTTAACAGTTTCATTGTAGCATGTGTTTTCTGTGTTTCCTCGTAAACTTCATATAACTCAGCCAAGTCAGTATTATAAAAATGAACTATAACATTTATGTAGGCGACAATAAGAATAAAGTACTGAAGTTCATATGGAGGTCAAAGTGAATATAGTTCTTCAGAGCACTTTTTAGACAGTTCACTTATATCTTTAGACTCTCATATCAAACACGAGTATCATATAAATAACAGCTTTTTGGTTGCACTCCTGCAGTGGTGGAGTTTGGAGTGTGTGGAGAGGGGGAGGGGGCCTGGCTACGGCACGAACGGCATGGCCACTGCGTGCAGGGGTGTGGCTGTGGCGTGCGGGGGCGTGGCTGTGGCGTGCGGGGGCGTGGCCAGGGTACGCGGGGGATGGCTTCAGGCCAGGATGCCCTAAAAACATTGCTGCCCGGGGCAAATCACCCCCATGTCCCTATGCAACTGCACTGCTGCCAAAAGCTCAACCCTCGATCTAGGTCACACTCTCTGACCAGATTCTACTTAAGTTCAATTACTCTACTGCCTCTCGCTCGGAGAATTAACCTTTTCCACACAGTCACACCCTGTGACTGGCTAGAGTCTCTGCTCCATAGCTTCTTGCTAGGAATCTTGTGAAGGACTAAAAAAACCAACAACTGGTACTTTCCTGTATACAACTTTTTCCATCAGCCACCAGTCCCTCCAATACACTGCAGGGCTGGAGTTCTCTCCTGAGGAACTATTCTGGTTGCCTGGCAATCAGCTTCCAGGATGCAATAGTGCACCTTCCCCCTTTTCCCATCAGAAATGAGTATATGGCACTACTGACTTGAGCCGTGTGAAAGGGGCCATCCACAGGTTCAGGAGGGCAGTTGTAATATGCAGACATTCAGTGACAAGCTGGCCTGTCTGCTTCTGCCAGTGTGAAGATCAATTTGCCTAAGCCATAGGTGGTGGTGGGATAAAGTACTGGATCAGGGAGATCAGCCACCGAGCTCATGAGGTGGCCTCAGGCCAATGGGTCTTTCAGCTTAATCAGAGGACTGGCAGGATAAAAAAAGGTAAAGTACCTAGAGGCTGGCTTGAGCATGGTGAAGGAAGGGTGAGATACAGAAGTAGCTCAGTAGAATGTCATCCTTATATTTTAGGTGCTTCCAGCTCAAAAGTTCAATCTTGCAACTGCCCAGCCTCAGATGTGGAATTCTACAAGGTGTCTGGGGACCCTTTCATGCAACCAAATTGTAGTGCGATGATTCTTCTTTAACTGCTATTGTGGAATCCTGGGATTGGGAATCTAGTGAGCAGGTGTTTAGAACTCCCAGCTACAGGGCTGTAGTGCCCCATCAAACGTCAGACCCGAGATTTCCACAGGACGCCACCAGAGCAGTTAAAGCGGCGTCATTGTGCTATAACTGGGAATGTGCAATGGCCTTGGATGTTACCATCTCTGACTGCAACTCCTCCCAGGTTTTCATCCTTTTTCCTGGTTCAAAAATGATGGCAATAGAAATGATGAAGGAAAAGAATGAATAGGTACACAAGGCCCCTTGGTCTTCTAGAACAAGGTGGGCAACTGAGGCTCTCTAGAACCTAGAGTCTAGATGTTACAGTGCAACTCCTATCAGTTCTGGCCACCATAGCCTATGGTTTGAGATGGTGGGACTTACAGTCCAGCATCTTGTGAACCACAGCTGCACAACTCTGATCTAGAAGTACTGTTATTTTATGGGGGGGGGTGTCCTCAAAAAACTACTGTATTTCTTGACCAGAACAGTTGTTTATCCTTTTTTTTAGGAAATGAAGCCCAATATACTTGTGCTGAAATTTCTGGAGCTGAGAATCTCATTCTGCTTCTAGACAGAAGGAAAACACATGAACTAGGCTCAAGGTTTTTTAAATGTTTGCAGATGGTAAAAAAAGAAACAGGGCAGGAGAAGGGGAAATGAGATCGCCTTCAAGGACATTATCAGGCAATTGGGCTAGAAAAGAATTTCAGTGATTTTGCAAAAAAGAAAGGCAATCAAGTTGTTAATTTAGTCCTCTTGGACTAGAATGGAATAAGATTCTCAGCTTCAAAAATTTCTGCAGTTAGATTCCATATGAATATATATAGGTTTTAAACAGTGTACAAAGATCATAGTGATATGTATTATGATATACTATATAATTATGTATTGTCCTTTCAGTTTTAAATTTTATTTTCTATTTTTGTTTTTATGTAGCTGCTAAAGGAGGCTGTTGAAATATATACAGGCTGAAACACTTTGGACTTTTTCCAGAATAAAAACAGCCGTCCACTGAGCTCTTGGAGATGTGCCCCGCCTTTTTTCTTCTTGTGGATGCCACTGGGTGAAGTCCAGTTTTTGTCTTTTCTTCCTCTAAGAATGCCCCAAGAAAAAGAAGAGTTACACTGAGAGACAGAAAATAACAGCAGCTGTTCTTGAGTTTCACAAAGATTTATTTCTTTTTTTCCACATGGCAGGAAGTTCATTTACAGTTGGAAACTGGACAGACTGAAAAAGGCATTCCATATTTCTCTCTCTTACCCTTGTTTTGTGTCAGCTAGCAGTTTGATTCTCCTTCTTTTGGATAACAATATAAGGGCTATAGTTATCCCATAAACTTGCTGGCTACAGAAGCCATAAAACAAACAGATTATCCAAACAGAGGGTTGAAGGCAGCGAGGATGGATCCATAAAACCTGTCCAATTTGGGGGAATATGTAGATGCAGTGAAATTATTTTTTCACTCTTGTGCTGAGGGTTACAAGTGTGCAGAGTTCCCTATCATTCCGATCCATTTATTTGTAGCTTTTTTACTGAGATGTAATGTGCTGTGGTTCTTCCTCCCTTCGCCCCCCCACCAGCTAATTGCAAAGAGCCGCAAGCTGGCTAGCTGCACTCTTTTAATAGACTAGTATGTGTAACTGGCAGTAAAAAGCGACTGAGTGGCTGCGGCACTGGTCTTTCCAGACGTGACGTATTGGCCCTGGCAAGCCAAGCTGTTGATCTGAAAATGAAGAGAAAAAGAACAGCTAGTTGGTTTTTGAAAATAAAAAATAGGCAAGCACACACTTAAAAAGATTCATAGGTTTTCAGAAGCTGCCATGCCAGGGAAACGAGTATCAAGTTCCAAATCAGGTCCAGTAGCAATTATTTCCTTCTCACATTACCTCTCTGCATTGTGACTCTTTTAAAGCAGGTGTGGACAACTGCCAGGGGCTGGGGTCTGCACTGCCTTTGTACAGAAGCATCACTGCCCCATCCCAATCCATTATCCCCCTTTTTTGCTTCTAAAACACCCTACTACATCCCTAGGTTTACATCCTGGTTGAAAGCAAGCCTGTGTGGGCCTAGAACAGCCCTAGGAGGTCTAAAAAAATTAGAGTGAAGTTTCCTCTTCCTTTTTTATTGAAGGTATCAGTGGCATTTTTAGTAATATGCCTTTCTTCTGGCAGTGGGACTCAAGGCAGCTAACAAGAGTAAAACAGTACAAATTAAAACACCTGTAAAACTATCAATACAAAAGTTAAAAAAGAATTAAACCATTTGTAAAGTTAAAACAATTACATGGTAAAAATATTAATATTAAAAATATTAAATATATTAAAACTATGCCACCTTAAAACAAAGCTGCACAGTATGACAAGCCCCCATCCGGTCAATTTATAAAACCTTGATGGGACAAAAATGTCTTAGCTTGCTGTTATTATTTTATTTGTTTAAAAAGAGGCAGATGGGGCCCTGTGAGGGACTCAGAAACAGCCCCAAGGGCCAAATGCAGCCCACAAATGATATTTTGCCCACCCCAGTTTTAAAGCCACTGGCTGACCTTTGCCCGTTTCATGAAGGCTTCTTGGGCAGCCTTCTTGTTCTCCGGTTTGCCAGACCAGGCAGCCAGAGCTGACGCTTGCAGGGCCCGTCCATAGGAGAAAGTCAGCTTCCAAGGTTTAGGCAGAGGGCAGTGGTTGATGGCATTGAGGTTGATGGAAGCCTCCTCTTCACTTTGGCCCCCAGAAAGGAAACAGATTCCTGCAATTCAAATTGGAAAACAAGGGTACAGGAGCATAAAGACCCTAATACTAAAATGAACAGAGAAGAAGTGGGGGCAAGAAAGAGCTGGATTAATCATAATACTATCAATTGACAGTGGGATGAAGTGGTTTATTGCTGGAAGGCAGCGTGCCTGGTCAAAACGCAAGTGAATGCAAGTGTGCACACCTTCTCTTGGTGTGTAGCTGTCCCCTCCCATTTGCCTGTCTATTGCCTGGGTGCCTGGGCAAAATGCAAGCAAATGGGGGTGAAGGAGCCCTTGAAGGGAATGGGAGAGAGAGTGCTCACTTGGGCATGACAGGGAGTTATTCATGGTCTTTTGACATTTGTGAGGGTTCTGCATCCCGAACCCTCATGAAAGTTGAGGGGCCACTGTATAGCAAAATAGCAAGGACTGATGAATTACCAGGAACAGCAGCAGGGACAGTGCGGAAGAGAGCTGTGACGGTTGCCATGGCCACTTCTTCAGGAGTATACTTTTTGGTGCAGGCATGCCCAGCAGTCACCATGTTGGGCTTCAGCAGTGTCCCCTCCAGGTAGACATGGTGATCATTCAGAGCCTTGTAGACAGCAGCCAGCACCTGGGACACAAGAAGGATTTGGAGTGAAAACCTTGCAGCACCATCCTATGTATGTTTGCTCAGACATGGCAATCATTTTATCAGAGGTGCTTGATGCCAGGAAAGAGTACACAGGATCACAGACTCAGGACTGCCGGCTGTAGGCGTGATGGAGCTTTCCTTCTTATAGTGAGCCTGAGGCATTTGAATATTAGACCATAGTGGGGACTTACAGCCCTTCAAGTGTTGTTGGACTTGAACTCCCAAATTAACTTAGCCAATGAGGAAGGATGATGGGAATTGGAACCAATACCACCTGGAGGAATGCAAGTTCCTTATCCCTGATCCTGTCAGTTACAGATCAACTTGTACTTGAGGTGAGAAGAAAACTCCTTCTCCAGGCATTGATCTAGTTGCTATATTACAGGCCTATCATCATGTTACCAAGATTGTCAAAGCTATCATTGGCTACAGGTAATGAGGGGTTTGTATTATCTCCAGTACCAGAAGCAGTGTATATTTTATGGTAGTTCCTAGGGAACATAAGTTAGAGAGAATAGCTGCACTCATGTCTTTGTGGGATTTCCACAGACAACTAGTTGACCACTGTGTGGACAGAATGCCGAACTAGCAGCTTTATCACCTGAGGCAGGTAAATCACAATTGCAGCAGGGTAGTAGTCTCTTTGGCTGGGATTTATCACAGGGCATTGTTTTTTTTCTGTTGTTCTCTCAAAGGCAGACTGTTTGAAAAGTTTTTTTTTTCTTTTTAATACAAACAATGAGCTTATGACCTCCTTCGTAAAAGACACACTTTCCAAATGGTGTCCCACCAGGAGAACAACACAAGATGAACAAGGTAATACGGTAAGTCCCAGCCAAAGGCCATTTCCGCATGGGGCGAGCGAATCGCCCCACGCCACTATTTTACCGGATCTTCTGGCTCCCCAGTCCAGTCCAGGTTGCTCCGGAGCAGTGCGTGCTCGTCACTCCACACTGCTCCGGCATTGAAAATGGTGGCTTCCGGTTGGTTGAAAGTCTCGACCAAGCGCTGAAGCTCACCAGCCTAAAGCCCACCCTTGGCAGATCGCAGGCTCGCATTGGTGCGAGCCTGCGAATCTGCACAAGGGAGCAGGCTCGCAGTGGCATGCTCCATGCTTTTGAAAGACCTGATTTTTCCAGTCTTTCAAAAGCACGCTGGACGACCACTTGGAGTCGTTCAGGAGCGGGCTGAGGTGCGGATCTACATTAAGTAGTCCGGACTCAGTCCGCTCCCAGGTGCAGATGTCCTCCCTGGAGGACGGACTGCACCGTTTCAAATACCCCGTGCAGAAATGGCCAAAGACACGATTATCCTGCTGTAATTGCAATTTACTTGTCTCATGTAGTAAAGCTTTAGATCAGACTTTGGCCAGATCCAGCATAGCACTTGTACATCTCTGCACTTTTCTGCTAACAGGATTATTATCATCTGACATTTTTGACTGATCAGTTTTGCTCTGCTGTTGCAAAATCATGTGTGTTAACTACTTTTGCAGCCTATTCATTTTTAAACAACAGAATCTCTACGTGGGCTGTGACTTCCTATGTAGAAACTGCTTCCTAGCCTACATTGTGTGAAATTTGCACTGTATTTACATATGAGCATCACATCTGTGTGTATTGACTCTGTGAGTCACTTCTTTATTGAAAAATTATTTCAAACATCATACTGTTTTCACATAGAACATACAAAGCACTGCAGCGGGGCGGGGGGACTTGTTTTAAATTCAGAACAATTCAAAATTGTACCCAGCATATCTCAGAGGGCTGTCCTACCTAGAAATGTTTTAAACCAAGGGCGGAGTGACACCACAGCAGACAAAGGCCTGCTGAGTAGCTGTATTTGTCTCATCCCAGTAAGTGGTAAATTGCAACACATGTTGGAGATCACCCAACTGCAGCTTGCTATTGAGCATATACTTCATAAAATAGAAAACACATGACTGTATCAAAGTATGCATATGATTTTGACCTGCCAAGGACACAGTACAGAAAGCAGAAAGGTGATATAAGTGTCCATCTTCCTTGAATCTATCTTGGTTTTTCTTCTGCTACCACATTTTGCACTAAGAATAGGAAATGTCTTTTCTTGTTAAGGAAGCTTGCCCTAGACATAATCTGGCAGAAAAAGCCCTCATCTAGAAGGCTGATGTTTTGGATGTGATTTACTCTGCAGGAAGAGGCAATTATTTTAAGCTTCCTTGAGCTCTGGAGAAACAAGGTAACCCATTTTAAAGGAAACTCAGCTACTGGTGTTAGCTTAAATCAGGGATGCACAGCCATTTGTGGCCCCAAGGTCTATATGTGATGCTGGCTCAGGGATTGGGGATAATATGCACTTGCCTGACACTTACGTGTACAACTATGCACAAGCACAAACAAATACATGTACAGTCACTACTGGAAGAAAGTAAAAAACAAAAACAAAACTCTCCTCTCTTCACCTCCCTCCCCTATATCCTTTCTCTTGGCAGTAGCAGAGAAAAAGCTATAGGTATTAAGATGGTAGGAAACTGAGGTGCAGAGAGATTCAGTTGAGGTGGGGACCTGCACATGAGACCCTGGACATGCAGCCTTGGTATGTAAATTCTGTGCTATATTCCCAACTGTTCAGAAAGGGCAAGAGGGGAATACAGTTGGGATAACAAGCCTTGAAATTTAAACATAGATTGCAGTTGATGCTGTTCATCACTGTGGTCTGGGAACATGGTACAACGTGTGGTAGCATCCTTACTTTTTCTGTCACGTACTGGCACCGCTGGAGGTCATGGTCTCCATCAGGCAAGATCTCAGGTTCCACAATAGGGACTAGTCCATGCTGGAAATTATAATTTAAAACAACAGAGTTTAATGGAAATTTGGATAGCCTGTATTTATGCTTGGTGGGGCTATTAACAGTAAGAAAAGAATGCCATCACTTATCAAGCTGTCAGAAGCACACCAGTAGGTGTGGGAAATTCATACCTGTTGACAGATACTGGCATAACGTGCCAAGGTATTAGCGTTCTCTTGGATGGCAAGAGTAGAAGGAGTTGTATCTGAGATTTTCAGCACAGCACGCCACTTGCCAAAATCAGCTCCATCTTTCTTGTACTGGGCACAACGTTCAGCAAGGCCATCTAGACCTGAAGGCAAACATGGAAAGGCATCTTAGCATCTAGCAGAATGCATCATTACAACAGGTATTGCTCAGTGTCTTCTAAAAACATTGCACCTGTGACTAGATAGCTAGAATTGGAAGCATTCCTGCAGAAACTTTAGAAAGTTTTGTGTTTTGTGTAAACATCTGCCAGTACTGTTCTTTATTTCTGCTTCTGGGGTTGGTGACAGTCACTGTTCTTGCTACCCTGTTTTTTTTTCCTAAGCAGACTACCACACACAAATACACACTCATACAAATATCAGGCTTCTGTTTTCTTGGGTTTCTATTTTCATGGCTCTCTTACTTTTCTGGACTAAAATAACACTGCCTTCCAAGCTTCAGGATTCCATTCCTTCATTACCAGGTGCTCTTTGCCTCTACCATCTATATGAAACCTTGCGGGGGCAAAACTAAAAGAAACTTCCACAGGAGCTGTGCTCTTTATCACTCTTCTGTGCCTTACTCTTCTAATTTAGCAGTTTAAATGTCTGTGAACATTCTGACTTTACAGCAAAGACCTAAAGAGAGTCAGTGTGGTGTAATGGTTAAAATGCTGGAGTTGGATTTGGGAGACCTAGTTCTAGTCCTCCATTGAGGGGATATCTGAGAGACCGCCTCCTCCCATATGAATTTTCCCAGATTTTGAGATTCTCAATGGACGCCTGTTATGAGTCCCAGCACCTCATACAGTTAGGTTGGTATGTACATATATACATATAAGCATTCTCTATATTAGCACCCCAGTTGTGGAACTCCCTACCCCTGGAAATTAACCTGGCTCCATGTTTTTTTGAGTTTCCAGCAGGCAGCTAAAACAGTGCTGTTCTACATGGCCTTTAATTTTTGCAATTGCTCTGTTTTAATTCTTTTAAAATTCTATTCTAGGGGTATTTTAAAATGGTTTTAGAATTTTTTAAAGAATATATTTTTTAAAAAAAGAATTATTATACATATGAAGCAACACGTAAGGCTCTAACACACAAAACTATACCAATAAGCAAACATTAACCAACAACACATCAACATACCACAAAAATAACACACAACAATCAACTACAAAACTAAACTAAGAGTAAACACAATACCAGGGGTAATAACAGTTTTCTAACTTCTAACCACCAGTTGATGATTGTCACTCAAAATATTAAACCAGCTTTTTCCAAGTTAAAGATAATAAGAGAAAAAAAATACTTAATCACTTTGTACTACTTTATACTGTTAAAAATATACTTCTGCTATATATATCTAAATTTTACCTTTCCTACCAGATAATTCACATTATCTCTATTTGTATTTAAATTTTAAGCCTAAAAGAACTTCCACAAACTTTCTTAGCAACATTTTTCCCCCCAAATTTTTTTTTCTGTATTCAACCATTGAACCATCTTTTAACATTATAGTTAAAATAAGTCTAAAAGTTTCATAATCCATTCCTCTTGGCTTGGTATCTCATCTTCTTTTTTAAATAACATTTTAATGTGTTTTAAATTGTTTTATATTTGTACTGGTTTCATTACTGTTATTCATCCATTGCCTCAGTAGCTTTTTTGGACTTGGTAAGGGTGATATAGAAATATCTTAAATAAAAATAAACAAGTAATTAAACCATGAAGTTCTCTCAATCTGACTTATCTCACAGCATGGGTGTTGTGATGATAAAGTGAGAATAATAGGAACAGTGGCTCACCTTGAATGGTGGTTTCTCCATTTGTTCCTGCCAATGGAGCTGTGCCTTTATCCAGCTGTGAATATTTAATACAACCATTAGCAAAACACTATCAAAACTTAGTGTTGCATAAAGTCAAGGACTAGTTCCAGCACTGACTACACTTGATGCATTCTTGATCTAGGTGATTTTGCAGCATTCAATGGACTGGCTTTGCATTACTTGAGATCTTCCAGGGAACTGAAGCAAACATAACATACAATCCTCACTTTTATAGATTCCATGTGCCTATAATAGTGATGGGAATCATGCAGCCCTCCAGAGGTTGTTCAAGTGCAATTCCCAGTAGCCTTTGCTAGCATAGCCAGTAATGAGGAATGCTGGGACCTGCAGTCCAACTACATCTGGAAGACTCAATGAGTCCCAGCCTCAGCCTTCCAGAATCCCTCTTCCTTCCACAACAAAGCTACAGTGTGAAGCACAGACATAGGCTGGATGTTTCTCTGGTTAATGCTAATAAATGCTCTTGAAGATAATCACCTTGATTCCAACTACAATGCCCTTGTCCTTGATGACTTGTGGGAAAAGTTTTCCATTGTTGTCCTTCTGATAGAGGGTTTCATGGAAAAATATGACTCCCCCAATCTGTTGGCTGATGGAGGCATCTGAAGAGAAGAGGATGTCACGGAAGGCACGGCGATTCTCTTCAGTGTTCTCCACTTTAATGCGCTGCAGCCTGTTACCCATTGTACCTAGAAAAAGCCATTAGATGTCAAAGGCTGTAAGTTGTATTAGGAAATGCATCCCGTTCGTAGCAACTTTATGTCAGTCCCCTCTCCCCTTTTGATTGGGTTCAAAGAGCTCAGCAATGAAAGAATTGAGGGTATGCAATGTAATATCATTTTTAATCATTGCTCCATTTCCAACAGCTAAAGTACCTGTTCAGAATTACCACGTGGTACAGCCCTCCCTGAACGGCACCATTTTTGATTGCAGTTGCAGAATTTCTTGTTGAACTGACTTGCCATAAATAAATAAATATGAATGAATAAAAATCCCATGTTCACAGAAAACTGACCAATCCTCTCCCAGTGCTCTCTGCATGTAGAATTTATGTGGTGTGGAACGTTCTGGTCTGCAATGTCCTTATGTACAGTCTGAAGCCGTAAAGCTCAGGAAGGGGCTGAATGATGTTGTCAAAATTGAACCTATACCTTATTGTTGTATTTCCTTCTTTGACCTGCATATGACTATTCTGAACACAGGCCTGATGTCTGCTATGAATGGAGAACCTTCATGAGCAATTACATCTAAAATCATTTATTTAGCTTTACTTATTCATCATCAGATGGGGGCTTACAATAATACATTAATAATGATTATTCTATAAAACTCACCCACGGATTCATCTGCAGCCAGGATTCCTTTGCCAGAAGCTACAATCCTCTGAGCTGTGTCAGACAGAGCCTTCTTCTGCTCCGGAGAGAGAGCTGGAAACGGGTGGGTCATGATGGCTGAAAAGCAACCACAAGTCCAAATTAATAACTTCAGTCTATAATTCTTGAACTTTTACTGTTTTACCTACACGATACATTTACAACACTACGATTCCCTTTTAACTGCTATGGAAACATCCTGTGAAATCCTGGCATTTGTAGTCCAGTCAGAACTCTGGTTGAGAATTCTAAATACTCCTCCTGGAACAGCTAATCCCACATTTTCTATGGCCATTCAAGTGCAACCATAATGTTATACTGTGTAGTGTTAAAGGGCCCTGGGACCGTAAAGGGAGCTAAAGTATCCAGAGTTGTGGTCTCCCCACTTATATACAACCAGCTGAAGAATAAATCAAGAAACAAGGGTGAGTTGCAAAACTAATCTTCACTTGCTTAAAGCACAAAATGCCATGTACATCAGGCATCGTACGCAACATTAAAAAGCCAAAATGGTCTAGTGGTTTGAGTACTGGACTACAACCCTGGAGACCAACGTTCAATTCCCTGCTTGGCCATGGAAACCTGCCGAGTGATCTTGGGCATGTCACACATTCTCAGCCAAAGAAAATCTCATGACAGGTTTGACATAGGGTCTCCATAAACTGGAAATGACTTAAGGGCACACAACAAGAAAAACATGTGCCATAAAAGTTGCCTTTAATCCAGGGCAATCTAATCTCCTTCTCCCCGTATCTGCATTGTCAATCAGTGTATTCTAAAATTACAGTCAGCCTCCCACATTTGTAGGTTTAACTTTCACATATTTGAATATTTGTTTCTCCAATCTCTGCTTCCCCCCACCTCAAGTGCTTCTTTTCCAGGAGAACCTTCCCTCTTGGCAGTTCCAATCAGGCTGTGCAGCCCTTTAAAACCTTGCCTCTGGTCCTCCTGTTCCTCTACCATCCGCTGCCTCACCAGTTAAGAACAGATCGCAGCCCAGTTTCTCCACACCACAAACCCTCTCCCAATGCCCCACACACACACACCCAAGGAAGGAGATGGGCATGAGAGGAAGTATAGGGCCACCATTCTGATCCACCCCCTTTCCTTTTCATTGAATTAGTAAGGATCCTGGTGCCCACTCTCTCCACCATGCCTCAACCCTCTTCCCATAGACACGCACATACACACACATTTTGATATTTGCAGCTTTTCCGCTTTTGTGGGGATCCTGCACCCGTAGCACTAGTGAATGTGGATAGCCAACTGTATAAAGAATGAATATATAGTCAGGATTTCTTTATAATGAATGACACCTAATATGCGATTCTGAATGCCATCTTGTTAATGGAGGAACAAGGTCTGGACAAAAGTTTTTCTAGTTCAGCATTCTTTGCAAGAATCCTAGCAATCAGCACGTGCTAAATTCCTCTGCAGTTGATTAAAAAGTCCTTAGCCTGTCTTCCATCCACACTCAATATAAATGGTCTAATAGATGAAGATTTTTTTAGAAACAAAAATAATTGCAAGCAGACATTATACTAGAAATTGATGCTCCAGGTTTTCAGCCTTTCCTTTTTTTTATTATTTTTAACAGAAATGGTTATATCAAACACAGCACTAGCAGAAAATTAAATACAACGCTTGGTGTTCTGCTTCTGGTTACACAACTGGTAGCAGAACTAGTAACTGGGATGAGCCAATATTTAGCTTAATGAAGTTGCAAAGAATTGCCCAATGCCTTGTGCAACACCTTCTGCAAGTGGAGCAAGTACTAGATTAGAGGCTGGCTTTCTGTGGTACAAGGAAGACAACAGGATCTGCAAAGATGACAGAAGCTTTGCTAATGGAATTACTGTTGGACTAACACCACTGGATACAACACTGAGAATGGCAAATGTAGTCATTGTATATATATAACCAACTTAACAATAAGAATAGGTAGTTAAAACCATATTGGTTATCAGACAGTGAGAAGGTTACAGGTATCATAAAACTCCCCTACTCCAACAGCTCCATTGGGTGCTGACCTCTTTTTAGGTGCAATTCAAAGTGCTGTTTATGACATATAAAACCCTATATGGCTGAAATCTAGGCTATCAGACAGTAACTCCTCATATGAGCCTGCCCAGACCCTGAGATCTGCGGGAGAGGCCCTTGTCCCTGTCCCACCACCTTCATAGGTATGGTTGGTAGACCACAAGAGATGACCTTCTCAGTGGTTGCCCCTACACTTTGGAACTCCTCCCTAGGAAGACTAGAATAGCCCCATCTGTCTTTCAGCAGCCCAATAATTTTTAAATCAAGCTTTCAGAACTGAAGTCAAAATGAAAGCACTGTAAGTGTTGTAGTGTTTTAGAATGTAGTGTCCAACTTTTTAAAAATCTTTTTTAACATGACCAAAAGTTTAATTTGGTTTTAATGTTAACTTTTCTGTATTTTTCTAATGGTTATCCTTTTAATGTGTAAGACACCTTGAGTCCTAACCTTGGGGGAAAAGTGGGATATAAATAAAGTTAGCAGCAGCAGCAACACAAACCAGATCTGTGCATAGTTGCTGATAAAAATGGTAAGGCAGCCATTAAGCTTTGCACAGCTGCTTTTTTGATAGCGATCACCTTCTGATCAGTATTGCCACTGCTGTGATGCTTCTGGTTCGTGTCAATATGACATAGACAGCAGCAGCTGCTCTTCTGAGAGTGGGAGCTGGGAGTGAGAGATTACAATCATAGAATCATAGAGCTGGAAAAGACCCCAGGGGCCATCCAGTCCAACCCCCTGCCATGCAGGAACACACATCAAAGCACTCCCCAAAGATGGCTATCCAGCCTCTGCTTAAAAACCTCCAAAGAAGGCGATTCTACCACCCTCCACTGAGGCAGCATATTCCACTGCCAGATAGTTCTGACCATTGAGAAGTTCTTCCTGATGTTGAGGTGGAATCTCCTTTCCTGCAGCTTGAATCCATTGCTCCTTGTCCTAGTCTCTCGAGCAGCAGAAGACAAGCCCACTCCTTCCTCAACATGACATCCCTTCAAATATTTAAACATGGCTATCATGTCCCCTCTTAACCTTCTCTTCTGTAGACTAAACCTACCTAGCTCCCTAAGCCGTTCAGCTTCCAGACCCTTCACCATTTTGGTCACCCTTCTCTGGACATGCTCCAGCTTGTTGATATCCTTCTTGAACTGAGGTGCCCAGAGCCAGACACGGTATTCCAAATGAGGTCTAACCAAAGCAGAATAGAGTGGTACTATTACCTCCCTCAATCTAGACACCATTCTCCTATTGATGCAACCAAGAATTGGGTTGGCTTTCTTTGCTGCTGCATCACACTGCTGACTCATGTTCCGCTTGTGATCGGCCAAGACTCCTAGATCCCTTTCACACGTTCTATTATCCAGCCAGATAGGATGGGTCAGTGCCACGCCAAACCAGCAGGCAAGCCTGGCACCAGCCAAGTGCAAACAAGAATGAGTCACCTGTACAACAGCCAACAGCACTCCTGCAATGGGGCTTTCACCTCTCTGGAAGCAGACAATAGCCCAGTGCTGGATCAGCAGGCAGAAGCACTGTTCAGAAAATTGTTGTTATGTGCCTTCAAGTTGTTTCCAACTTACGGCAAACCTAAGGTGAACACATCATGGGATTTCCTGGGGCTGAATGTGTGTTACAAGCCCAAGGTCACTCAGTGGGTCTCCATGGCCAAGTGGGGACTCGAACCTGGTCTCCAGGGTTGTATCCAATGCCCAAACCACTATACCACACTGGCTGTCATTCAGAAAATACCTTCTGCAAATACACAATTATCTTGCAAGAACAATTTTACCATCAGACATCAAACCATCAAACATATGTACATTTCTTTGGTCACAGAATATTTCCTGCTGTTTTGCTTCTATCACCACCACCTCTACCACTACTACGGCTATCACCAACACAATTTTAGGGAGAAAGAGATACATTGGCTTGCACAGATAACATTTTAGAACCTTTTCATTATAAAATGGCAGGGGCATTTGTAACATCTTCCTTTTTGTCTTAGTGCTCGCTCTAGAAACTGCTTGGTAAGGTTTAACTGAAAAATTATACAGAAATAACTGGAGATCAGTTGGGACTATTTTATCTATTGATCAGACTATCTGTCCAATACCTTAACTCAAGTCATCATGTTAAGGCTGGATTGGAATCCAGACAGTCTTGCTTTTCTTACTATTACATGGTTGTTTCTTCTTCTCTAGCATCTCCCCCCCCCTTAAAAAGAAAGAAAACTTCCAGACCTACAAGCAGAGGAATGATGGTATGGGGAAGAGCTGCTTATCTTTTTCCTTCCAGCTCTTTCTCTGTGCTTTTCACCCAGGGGTTAAAAGATACAGGTATGATTGTGTTTCTTGGATATGCTGCCTACTTAATTTTCAGGAGTTTATCAGTTACTTTGTGTGTGACCATCTACTGCATTTTGTCTTGGAAGCCACCTTGAAATAGACTAATAAACAAGATAGTCTATCAAAACAAACAAGCAAATATTTAATCTCCTCTTTCCTGTACAAAGCAGCTTGAGAGACAAAATGGCCAGAAATAAAAGGTAAAAGCAACTCCTCTCCCACTTTGTTAAACTGAAACGTGCCCCCATAGAGGTTGCTTCCTTTTCAAAAGTAAAGAGAAATATACATATGGCTACAGGTAGTCTGGGGGTAAAAGAGCAGGTAACATGTAGTCCACTTCAGCTATGAGAACCTGGGCCAAATGTACCAAGCAGTGTACCTTTTAACTGCAAGTTCAGCAACGTTCTCTCCAACCACAGATCAGTGTTGTTCCTAAGTAACCATCTAGTTTTCCACACACCACACACATTTTCGACAGCACTAATCAACCCTGCAGCTTACAAAGATGCTCTTTTAGTTTGCTTGGCTGCTGTTCCTGGTGTTAATGTACTTCTGCGTGTACTTTTTGTTTCTTTAGAACAAATTCACCTGCACCTTTGGAAGTTTTTAGCCATGTAGGGGAAAGGTTAATTCCTGTGCTTCACATGGAACAGAACTAGGCTTGCAATTAGCTAATCATTCATGATGGCTGTTGCTGACATCTTGAATTGCATACGCATCTTTGCCCTTCTCTGCAATTTCAAAATCTGACAAAGATAATTGTTGAGATTGGTACATTAACTGGCACCAGCCACTAGTATAACAAAAAGAACAAGAGGTCTTAACATCTTTCCAGGACAACAGACTACAACTTTGCTTACGTGGGTCACCCACTTTCTAGAATAGGCGTGCCTTGAACAGCAATGCCTATTAAGTAATGTCTTAATAGAGAGCCAGCATAATTTGAGTGATGGGCTAGGACTTCAGGAGTCGGGGTTTTAATCCCTGCTCAGTCATGGAAACTCATGGTTGACCCTGGGCAAGTCTCACCTTCTCTACTTCAGGGGAAGGCAATGGCAACACTCCCATCCCCGAAAAAATCTTGTCAGTAAAACCCCATGGCAGCCTGAGAGCTGCCATACTATGAAACCAACTTGAAGACACATGACAGCAGCAATGCTTTGACTGCAGGCATGTAGTTATTGGGCTGGGGGGATGTCAAAATGAAGGTGTTGCAACTCCCCAAATAAAAAATCTGCCCTCCCCCAATTGTTTAGCATTGCAGTAACTTAAAACTTCAGTTGAGCAGTTAGAAATATAGTTTATTTTTTTCCATTTTTTAAAATTAAAAACAGTCAATCTGTATCACAATAAACATCATCATAACATATTCATTATTTTTACACTACCATTAAAAGAAAACAAATGCTTATATATCAAGTTATCTATATATTTCTACTTGTACCTTATTTGTTTCCAAACTGTAATATACAGTCTTCTATTTTCTATTTATCCACCCTCTATTTGTTATCTCCCTTCTATAATCCATTTCTTACAACTTCCTCCCTTCCCTAGTTTGAGCCATTCTTTACCGGTAATTTGTATGTGATCTCCTTAACTTAGATATATCTTTGCAGACTTGTCTCTTCAAATTGTAATATCAAGTAACTTAATTACATTCATTATAAAACTGTATTATCTTATCATCAATTATAAATCTTGTTTATTTATTATCCTCTTGACATAACTTTGTCCAGTTTTCTTCAATATATTTCTTGATTAATCTCATAACATTCGTTCTCTTATTAGTCTCCTCACTCTTCATTCTATCTATTAGATCCTCTAAAATTGCGTATTCCCGGACTTTGTCTAACCATTCTTCTATTGTAGATGTTTCTGCTCTTTTCCAATATTTTGCATAAACAGTCCTTGCTGCCATAGTCATGTATAAAATTGCTTCTTCATATTATATATATATTTTATATTTCTTATCAATTTGATGTGTCATGTTCAATAAGCAGATTTCAGGTGTCTGACACCTCTAGAAATACAGTTTAGGCATCCCAAGAAAAGGGACAGGCAGTGTTACCAAGGGAATCCAATCACAGCAAATGTAAGGTTTCCAGCTGAGAATGATATCCATGGTTTCATTCTCTGCAATGCTAGAAATCTGGTGACCAAATAGAAATTTTCATTTTGAGGGGCAGATTTATTATTTAGAGGGAGAAATGCCTTAACCTCTCCCCCAGCTACAATCTTGCTTGAATGGAAAGTGTCTCTCCAACTTGCAGCATACACAAACTTTGCTACCTAACAAGAAAAGCAACCATTTTTTTCCTTTGTCTCATCTGGAATGCAAGCGTAGTCTTGATTTAAATTGCAGTCTATAATAGTTTGCTTTGAAGAAAACCACAGCGTCGTCTTCAGATTTTCATCAGCTTCTCCTGCCTACTAAACCAAAACAGTTATTGCCTTTGAAGATGGAAGTTCCATTTCACTGACTAGTGAACAAAGCAGGATGGCTGAATAATTCCCTCTGATGGTCCAAGGCGGCTTTGGATTTTTTCAACGCATCTTTACTGAACACCCAGACAGTTGGTAGCAATCTACCTCATACCTGGGATAATCCATAGAACTGTTTTTTTTCCAGAAGCAGATTTTAATTACTTATTTCAAACATCTTTATATATTACTAGTAGTGTTTCAGTTAGATAATTTCACCCTGGATTTGATGGTCTTATGGGGGAGGAGATTTTTTTAGATGGTGCTACCTTTATTTCATTGGGTGGTAAATTAGACTGGCTGTGTTTGGTGGCTCTCTTGCTTATTCCACTGAGAGGGACCTGGGTATCTATTCTACTTTGGTAGCACCAAGATTAGTAGAAATTCTAGACAGGATAAAAAAAAAATTGTGCCCTCCAGATATACTGACCTACAACTCCATAAGCCACAGACATCATGGGCAGGGATCAGGGATTATGGGAGTTTTAGCTCTAAACCTGGTTTGTTTCCAAATGAAAATTGAAATCACAATCAAATTATGAGGACCTAGTGTGGTATGAATGTTGGACTATGGCCCTGGAGATCAGGGTTCAGTTCTCCACCCAGCTATGGAGACCAACTAGGTGAACTTGGGTGCATCACACACTCTCAGCCCCAGAAAATCCCATAATAGGTTTGCCTTAGGGTCACCATAAGTAGGAAATGACTTGAAGGCACACAAGAACAACAATTAAGATTTTGCTTTTGGAAACAAACCGACCACAGAAAGTCTTCCTGTGTATTTCTAAATGAACTAACCACTATCTTGTTACAGCCTTGCTTGTAGGCTTCCCACAGGCAACTGGATGGTGATTGTATTAGCAAGATGTTTGACTAAATAGGCCTTTGGACTGCTCTAGCAGGGCTCTTTTTTTGTCTTTAACATAGAAATAGTCTTCTGATCCAGTGACAAGTCATCAGTCCCCCAAATGCTCTGTGTGCATGTTTGGAAAGGGGTTTACCAGCTGCCATTTTTGTCCCCCTTTTAATAGATATAATACTTCCAGAACACAAACGGTTCAAGACAAGAAAAGGTGCTATAGTTCTACAGAAACCTAGGCAGACTGCAAGAGACGTCAATGGCATTTTAAGCAAACAAAGCTGTTTGTCCAATTCAGTCCCTGGCAGAGACACAACAGGACATCAACATGAAATGTCAATAGTGCTGGAATCAACATGAAATGTCAATAGTGATGGAACTTAGCCATCTTTGCTTAACAGAGGGAAAAAAGAACAGGGGAAAAAAAAAGAACAGAAATTGCCACTGACATCAGAACAAAGATTGCTTTCTGTTAATATTCCAACAGACTGTGGGCCAAAGTTCAGGAGTCTGGGGAAACAGAGAGGGGGATACAGGGACAATTTCTAAATAGTCAGTGCACTGTCAATTTCAGGTCGCCTTCAAAGGTGGTGGTGTGATGATGGAGGCATGGTTTTTGTGGTGGTATTTTAGGTGGAAGCATAGTTCTCCAGTTTTCTAGGCTTTCTACATAGTTGATAGAATTGGTATCTTTTAAACCAAAAGGAAACTAATGCTTAATTTAGCATCTCTAAAATTTTGAATGCCCAGTGTGATTTAAGAATTAAGAAACTAGATTGTCCACATCTTTAAATCTGAAGTGACAATCACCTGATCCATTAGGTATATCCACTGTGGAGATTCATCTCTATAAACCAGACATAAATCTCCAGATGTTGCAACTCCCTTCAACCTTAGCTAGCATAGTGAGGTACCGTGGCAATTGCTGCCACCCCACTGTTCACTGAAGATATGACCACTTTCCACCATTAATGCCTGGAAGCACAAGAAAGTGAGAGTAAGGAAATAATTTGTAATCCACTGATTTTAAGTATGTGCTCCTCATGAATCCAGAGCAACCACTGTTCTGGGTGTATGTATGGCAGGGGGTTCCTCCCATCCAGGCATCCTTTAAGAAGGTGCATACTTTCCAGTATTTCATATATGAAAAGCCAGACACATGTGGCCAAGCAACATCAAGATGGCAAAAGTTATTAATGAGGAAGAATAAACCAGTTAGGGGAGGTTGCGGCAGCTTGCTTTTGCCTGAGCCTATAGGGGAAAGCAAGAGTTTGCCTCCCTGCTGAGCTTAATACAATGCAAGCTACTTTTGTACTTTGAACTCAGCTTGCAGCAACTGAAATAAGCCAGAGACAAAGGGAGGAAGTGGAAAGTGAAGAGAGAAACTGGGACATTTTAAAAGCAGCTGGAAAAGTGGGACAACAGAGGATTAATCAGGATTGTCCCTGCCAAATCAAGATAGTTGGAAGTATTGTCCTGCTTTTTCCATTTCAGTTCATGTAAGAAACATCCAGCAGCTGCAGGTAGACTCTAGATTGTGCTATCTTCCAATTGCATTGTTTTCTAAGGCCATTCACGCATTACACTGTTATAGTGCTATTATTCCACTTTCAACATCCTATGGATTCTTGGCATTTGCAGTTTAGGGAAGGACATTTAGAATTCTCAGCCAGAGAGCTCTTTGGCCTCAGTAAACTACAAACAGCAGAATTCCACAAGAGGTGGGAAGTAGAATAATAGCACAAGAACAGTATAGTGCAGAAATGGCGTAACAATCTCAACCAATCTTGGTATCTTCGAGATGTGTTGGGTTATAGCTGGGCAGCACTAGGTTGGGAAGGGCCATATTTTGGAAAGAAGTATGGTTGCCTACTAAAACAAACTACATTAAGCTTTTTTTCAAGGAAAACAGAAAAGAATTCCATCCTTTCCACAATGAAAAACCACCATCCCTCAAAATGGGATGGTGGAGAGAGTAGCTGCAAGGCAGAAGCTTCTTTGAGGAAAAGGACGCCAAGTGTGGTTAGAAATGTGCACATAAAGGAATTTATGCATGCAAGAAATGTTGAGCATTGAGGCAGCTGAAGGGCCCCTTTCAGCAGTTCCTGGGCAATTACAGCTTCGCTCTAGTACTAGTTTTTTTTTCAACCTACCAAACAGCTTGGTGTGTTTCATTATATACAATTATAGGACTTGGATGGCACTTCAGTCCTGGTAATTGTATTTGGGTGAGGCCCAAAACTCTCTGTCAGATAATTCTAAATGTGAATTCTTGAAACTACAGATCCTAGGATTCTATAGGATAGAGCCATGGCAGTTAAAAGTGCTATTAATATGTTATAATTGTGTAATGTGCAAGAGACCACTGAAAGGCAAAGCAAAGACAGTAACCTAGCTGGCTTCAGAGGAGAAAAGAAAACCACAGAGAAATATTTAAACTCTTTTTGCCAAGCCTCTCAGAGAGGTCCCCAAATCCATCACTGATTTATGAGAGGAGGAGAAAACTGGAATTCATACAGTTTCAAACATGCCTTTTCATTATGACACATAAAGAGCTTATAATTTGAGTCTAAGTTTTCTTTGCCCTTCAGCACAAATATGGCGGAGTGTTTTATCTCAGCCTCTTGGTTTGGTATAGTGCCCTGGGTATACTGCTTATCTTTATCGAACAGAACAACACCTACAAATGTATATTGGTGTCCACATACACTCCTGCGTGTGTAAAAATAGTCCCCAAAGAAGTAGAAACCATCCAAATCAAACCTATGGGTGGCTGCAGCTGTTTCAGTTGTTCTAGTCCTGATGCAAATTTGTGCTTGAGAGCCCCTCTAGCTACAGAATTTTCAAAGAGCAAACTTGAGGCCCTTTCCCATTAAACAGTTACAGTGCTGTGATTCCACTTTAACTTCTGTGGTTCTGTCCTATGAAATTCTGCTATTTGAAGGTGGAGAGGCATTTAGAGTTCTTAGCCAGAAAACTTTTCCCATGCTCAGAGAACTGCCTGAGCTATAGAGCCACACAAAACTACAGGACAGAAAACCTACTTCGCTTCCAGAAGAGATGGCAGGAAGCTGCTGTTATTTTGCAGTGAAGGTAGTGAAGACAGCAGCTATTACCAGTGATGCTATGGCATTGTGGATTCCTGAAAGCCACATAAATGGGGAAAAGCCAAAGTACTATACTATGTACGTATCAGCTAGACATAGCAAAAGCAAAACTGAACAAATAATGCTTCAGTTTGTAATGTTACATCAACACTGAATGAACATTGGAACTTTTTAGGCTGGTTCCTTCCCTCCTTCCTTCTTCTCTTTTGCTTTTCAAACCTCCAAATGGGCTGCATAGGAATGACCAGATCACTTGTGGGATCAGCATTTCTCTCTGACTCTTCTGGAGTAAATGTAAGTACAGTCAGCCCTCCGTATTTGTGGGTTTCACTTTTGCAGATTTTATTATTTATGAATTATTTGCTGTCACCTCTGCTGCCTTCCTATGTCATTTTTAATAGGAACTGCAAGCCTCTTGAGACTCAGAACTCTGAACAAGGCTTGTAAGTCTCTACTAAAAATGTTGTGGGGCCACAGTGGAGGTGGCAGTAAGTCCCACCAGCCACCCACTTCTGCCTTGTGAAGGAAACCTGGTGTCTCAAAGGAATCCATGGTGGGTTGAATATGGTGATCATACTTTGTGTGTGTGTGTTAAATATGGTTTGAGAGGGCCTAAAGTTATTCATGGTTTTTCCACTTTCACGGGGGTCCTGTGCCCCTAACCTTAGCGAATGTGGAGGGATAATGGTATATGATTGCTGTTCAGTTGTGCTAGGATCCCATGCTGGATATCACAAAACTAGTCCTTAAACCTACTGGGTTGTTTCTTCTCCAATGTTTCATGTGTAGAAAAATGTTCAAAGAGCTGGCTTGTGTTTTTTTTATTGCTGGTCCTGTAAACGGAAAGCCTCTTCTCAGCTGTCTGTGGGCAGAAGGTAGATAAGCATGAATGGAAGTAGCTGGGTGTGAATGTATCCCTTTCCAGTGTTTAACAGCAGCAACAAAGTCCTCTTAACTTATCCTGCTGAAATGAGGGAGTCAGGGAGAGAGCTGGAGGGAAGGGAAGAGAGATGTCCAGAAGTGCATATGTGTGTGGGATGATTGGCTATTTGATGATGGGTATCTGTAAACTACATTACAGTTTAAGGGCGAAGGAAACAAAGTTGGTGGCAATTTGTGATATGATAGCAGGGGAGCCTACACCAGTCAGAAAAAGTAATTAAATAAAGAGATTTGATTCTCTATCATAGTCCTTACATTTCTGTTAATACATTGGAAGAATCAAGTGGTGAAATGGTCTTTCAGGATGTAATGCTGGAGACAGTTTGGGATGCGCCAGTATATCTGAATGCTTGTTCACATGAGTTAAGGCAAAAAGTGAGCCCAACTGTTTCAGAGTGTGGGTGTGGAGGGAGAGGTAGGAGGGAAGGAAATGAAATAGCCAAACTTAGGCCAGTTCCGCACTACACTGTTATAGTGCTATTATTCTACTTTCAACATCCTGTGGAATTCTGGGGTTTGTAGTTTCCTGAGGTCAAAGAGCTCTCTGGCTGAGAATTCTAAAGGCCCCTCCCTGAACTGCAAACCCCAGGATTCCATAGGGTGTTGAAAGTGGAATAATCGCACTGCAACAATGTAGTGTGGGAATGGCCTCTGTTTTGTGTAGTCCCCACAAAACCAAACAAACAAACAAAAACAGAGTGGCATCATATCCCATATTGAGCATTTTTACCTTAGAGATAAAATTCACTGAGCATGGCAAACTAGCATGCCAGGGAGATAGAGCTTAAGATACCCTTCTACAAATCCAAGTAGTGGCTGTGTCTCCTTGTATATATAAGATGGGAACCTTTTCTGTGTAACTCATGCCGACATCCCAAGGTGATATAGCTAGATGGAAATGTTACACCACTTTGTTATAAGTTGGCCCATAGTACCTAGACATTTCTTTTAATATTCTTTACTCCCACTGCTTGTGCTGCCTCTGTGTACCGTACAGATCACTGTACATGTGTACAAGCTGGAACTGGAGGAGTGCACCATGGTAACTCAAATTTCAGTGGCTGGGTTGGAGAGATTCTTAGCAGCTGAGCTTCTGCAAGTACCATTCCTAGATATATGTATCAAGGTATTTTAAGAGGGTTTATTGCAGATTGTTTGGGAAGCACTGCATAGCTCTAGCAATCAGCACCAAAGGTATATCCAAACAAAATAAGATACATTTTAGGTCCTCAGATAATAAAGAACCTCTAAATAAACAATTAAAAAAACACTCTAAATTACTAAAGTGCAAATTTTACATCAGCCAAGTCCCTTTGCATCTCTTCAACCAGTTCTGCTAACTGTGCTATTTAACTCATTTAAAATAATTTTTTCAAAAGCAAAGCGTATATATCTAATATATAGGCCTATTAAAACAGTACTTAGTCCATGCATAGAAACTGGTGTTCTTGAGGAACAGTCCCATGTGGTTTGGACTACAATGATGGATAGAAAGGCCTGGGCCTTGGCTAAAGAACATTGCTGACAGATCTCCTCCAACTCTGAAACATTATACAAGAAAGGCCAGCCATCTAGAATGTTGTTTATATTTGGGAGATAGCAGAAATTGTGAAATGGTTTGAAGGATATGGTTTGATCAGGTGCCGGTTTTAATAGCTAAGACATGTCACATGCTAGAATAAGGGTAGGAATTGTGCAATTCTTTCAGGAGTTTCTGGACTTCAGCTCCCAGCGGTCAGTATTGGCTATGCTGGCTAGGACTGCTGGAAATTGTAACCCACGAACCTCTGGAGGACTATATGATTCCCATTCATGAGTTATAAGCAACTGCGCTAAACAGCTGGGATGGTGGAGGGGGTCAGTAACAGGATATAGCTTGCTAGGCCTGCATCATTTGAGCAACCTGAACAGAGCTCACTTGGCATGAACAATCCAGGTTCAGGAAACCTGTTCATTTACTTCGAAATTACTATAAAAATCACATTGTTTATTAGTTACTTAGCTGGCTTTCTTCCTTTGAGCTCAAAGATGCATAGGTGGCTCTTGTCTTCCATATTTTATCTTCATAGTGACTCTAAGATGGGCCAGACAGAAAGTGTGAGTGGTCCAGTTCAATGAATTTCATGGTTCAGTGAGGACTAAGGCATCTGGATCCACCAAATCCCAGTCCAATATGTCAATCATTACACTACACCTTCTCTTTTTGGGGAGCTTCCTACCACGTCAAAAAGATCACATGGCCGATGGCCTGTGTTTGGCTGAATTAGGCCAATGATCACACAAGTTTGTCATGTATGCACATATTGTGAAACCAGATGATCTTAGGAGTATACAGAGGTTACAAGGATGGTTCTCATCTGACAGCAAAATTCACTTTCACGACAGATTTGGCAATCCTTGGCTCTACTAAAGAAGGGGAAAGTGGGAAGTAGATCAGGATTTACTCATAAATATCTGGGTCATCTGGAAATAGATTGACAAGAATTTGTGATTCCCTGTTTTTTAACAGGGGCACCAAGGACACTCCCTTCACTCTAAACCCTTTGTAAACCAAAAATGAGAAATCTTGAGGTAACTGGGAAAGGATTTCTGAGCTAAAAGGACTGCAAGCTGAATTCAGTTCTAGTACTTAAATTTTGGGCTGTGGTGTTATTTAATTTTATGAATGATCTCTTTTGCATCTAACTCTAGTTGGTGGGTCACAGGTTTCTAGTAAAAATACAAAATAAAGTAGAAGCCTGAGGCCCTCCCACCCCTATAATAAAGGGCAGGCTTGAATGACCAAATAAATGGTTATCTAAGGTTGGTGAAATTTTGTGGCTACATCTTGTAGGACCAAACTAATCAAAGGGCCTTTTCATACCACATAATTATAGCAGTAGGTTTCCACTTAACTGTCATGGGTCCTTCCTATGGCGTCCTGGGATTTGCACTTTGAGAGCTATTAAGACTTCTCTGCTAAGTAGAAGCCCAGCATCTGAAGAAGTGCCCCTTCCCATAGCAGCCAGTCAGTACAAGCCTCAGGGTCTTTTATACTACATTGTTATAACACTACAATTCCACATTAACTACCATGGTTCTGTCCAATAGAATCCTGGGCTCTGGAGGTCAAGGAGGACTATTTAGAATTCTACCAGAGAGCTCTAGTGTCTTGCCAAGCTGTACAAGGATTCCACCAGATGCAGCCATGGCAGTTAAAGTGGAATAATAGTCCTATAACTTTATAGTGTGAAGAGACCCAAGATTCCACCTAATATTCCTTCTTCAGATAGAAAGGAAGGCTAGGCCATTTCCACACGGGGATATAGCCCGCGCTGGGACAACCTCACCAGGAGGTCGTCTACACCGCGGGGTGCGCTAGGGCGGTTTGAGGTTCTACACCTCAAAGCGCCCTCACGCGGCTGTGAGTTTTATAAAGACCACCTTTCAAGTGGTCTTTTTAAAACAAGATTGTGCTAGCCCGTCGCAGCACCCCGCACAAGCACGTCCCTGCAGAGCTGCCCAGGGGCGGGCTTCTGGCTGGCGTGCTGCCCCGATTGCCGGAGTGCCACCGGAAGCCGCCGGCCGCCATTTGGGGCGCTGCTGGCCGCCGGCCGTGTGTAGAGCAGCAAACACGCACTGCTCCCCGTGGGGCAGGAGCCACTCGGATTAAGGTAAACTCTGTTCCTGCGTGCGCCGGCCTGGTCTGCCGCGTTTCGGGGGGCCCCGTGTGGAAATGGCCTTAGTTTAAGACCATTTGGGAGTAGGTTAGTCCTTCTGCTCTCCAACAGAAATCATCCCCTCAAAGCTCCTCTTTGTTGATGGACTGCAGGAAGATAGGTACAGTAGTGTACCTATATGTTCCTCTTGATCCAGTGTGGTATAGCTGGTTTGAGTGTTGGACTAGGACTCTGGAGACCAGTGTTTGAATCCCTGCTCAGCCCATGGAAACCCACTGGATAACCTTGGGCAAGTTGTACTTTCTCAGCTTCAGAGGAAGCCAAATCTTTAACTCTGAACCCCTCTAAACAAATCTTGCTCAGAAGATACCTTGACAGATTCGTTTTAGGGTCACCATGGCCCTTTCTGCAGCTTTTCTTGTCTCCAGTGTCATCCCGGCAGTGGCTTTGCCAGGATGAGAGCGCGGACACAAATGCTGTCCTCCGCACCAGCTGGCTCTCTGCTGAAGGAAGTGTGGTGGACACACCTCTTCCTTCTGCAGTGCAGCCAGGTACTTTCCCAAGCTGTGCTGGGGCAAGAAGCTCCTCCATCGTGCTTCTGGTACTTCTGTAGGCCAGATAAGGGCAGGACAGTCATGCTATTGTGGGTCATTGATGGAGAAAACCCCACTGATGATTTAATCTGCAATCGTGCCAGCTGGCAACAGGAGAAGGACAGGACCGCAATGATGTCATGCACAAGCGTTGTTGTGGTCCTACTCCAATTTCTCAGCACCGCAAACCTTTTCCTGAAGCCCCCTACACATCCAAGGAAGGAGATGGGTGCGAAATAAGAAGTTCTGAACCACCCTCTCCCTCTTCTTTCCCAGACCTGGTTTGGACCCTGGATGCCCACTCTTCCCACCATGCCTTGGCCCCCTTCCCACAGGCACAGACAGACAGACACACAAACATTTTGATATTTGTGTTTTTTTCCACTTCTGTGAGGGTCCTGAGCTCTTAACTCTAGCAAATGTGGAGAGCCAACCATAATGACCAATGCAACCAGTGGAACAACAAATTATTTTTTATTGTTATCTTGAGTAACAGGAACATATTTTTTTAAAAAAAGTAACCCCCTGAGTAAAGTAACCTTCCAAACCAACGCATAAGACCCCAAGAGATCTCATTGTGGGTCTCCCATCTAGCCTGGTTTTACAGAGGAAGCCAATGTTGCGTCCTTCTGCTGTAGCTGTGGTGGTGAGTTGTGTGGTCAGTGTGTTTGCCCCAGAATAATCCTGAGCAAATGGTAACAGGGCTCTGGCTGAGCCTTCAGTTCATAAGGAGAGACATCCACTCTACTCTGTCCAGGGCAAAGGTGGGCAATTTTATTGGTCCTCCAGATGTTTTTGGACTATGACTCCTTTCATCATTCCACCTGTTGGCTAGGTGTGGTGTTCAGCAATGCTTGGAAGACATTATGTTGTCCAGCCATGATTCAGGACAGCTAAAACTCTTGAGTGAGCTTCAGTGACAAAAAGATTCATCTTTATGGAAGATGAAGGCGCTAAAGCAAAGCTTTTCCTGACAAGCTTCAAGAAACAAGAGACTGGAGTGTGTGCATTTTCAAAGATTAGTATGGGCCTCCTTTGTCTGATTTTTATAGCTGATAGCAAATTCAAATGTTCAGGGAAGCGGGACTGTAACTAATGATAAGAGCAAGCTTGCAATCAGAGTCAATTCTCTTATGGGGCCCTAGCTTGCGGATTAAGCTTGCTTCAGTGACTCTTAAAGATAACAAGCTGAGAACTTTGAAATTTACACAAGGCAAGGGTTGGCTGTTGTCTCTGGAAGCATGTTCCCAAAGCCTAGGGTTGTTTTTTTTTCCTCTCTCCCTCCTTCTCTCTCTCTCTCTCTCTTGCACTGGCAATTGTGCAGCCCTCCAGATGCTGTTGGACTGCAGCTCCCAGCATCCCTCATTCTGAGCTCTAATGCTTAGGGCTGCTGGGAGCTGGCACTCCAACAACATCAAGAAAATGACAACATTCCCACACTGCTTTAAGCCACACATCCTACCCCTCACAACAGACTTCTGCTATGCCCTGTGGAAGCAATTTGGGAATGTTGGTGGTCTTCTATCTGTACTAACCAGATTCAATCCTGCTTAGTTCCAAAATAAGAGAAGGCCACATGTGCTCAGGGTGCTGTGGTAGTATGGAGGTATAAGGAGCCTATGATCCTCCAAATGTTGTCAACCTTCAAATTTCATTGATCTCAGCCAGTCTAGACAAAGCTCCAGGATAACTGGAGTTGCAGTTCCCTAACATCTGGAGGGCCAGAGGTTACTCATTTCTGATTTATGTTCTGAATGGACATCCTCTCTAATTTTTTTCCCCAAAGGTTTGCACCCATGGAAATGGGCTTAGTAAAAAGAGTCTGTATCAACAATGCCCGTCCCATGGATCTTTCAGGCACAGTGGACATCTATGTAGTAGACATCTATACACACCGTTTTGCCAACACAGGTTGTTTTCCAGCCCTGGTTCAGGGGGAAAATGAACTCTAGATATTACAATGCATCTTTAAAAAAAAATGCACTATATATTCTGTACTGGGCATTGGTCGTGCTAATGGGGGAAACTTAACTGGAATGAAAATGTAGGCTGCCCATATGACAAATTCCAACATCCATATTGTGGCAACACCTTTATTAGGTCAACAAAAGAGGCACAACATATTGGCTGTTTTAACATTCAGTATCAAAGCTATGCGTCAGTTACGATCCAAAATCTTCCTTTAAGTAAAAGAACAGCAAAAATGGGTACAAGAAATTTATTCTGGCTTGGATCAACAAAGTGTCATCGAAGACCACATACATCTGTATGTGGCAGTCCCACTGAGTCAAGAACATGCAGGACTGCAACCTATGCAAGGTTTTCTGTGATGGACTGGGACATACAAATACCCAACAATAGTATGCCAGGTTCTCAATCAGTTATGCATGTGCATGTACATAGCTGCACCTCTTTCTCTCTCTTATCTTGCCTAATGTTGTCAAGACATTTGAAAAAAAAGTGCCAGTACATACCGTTTGGGTAGTTTCTCTCAGCCTTGATCAGAAGTTTCCACTGGTGAGAGGGGTAGAGCAAACAGGCCAAATGCAACAGTGCTGAAACTTTTTATACCTTTCCACGTAATGTTACTAGTTAACTTTCCCACTGCCCCCCCTCCCCATCCCGCCTTCCTCCTCTTCATGCTGGTTGGAGAGGCATGAATGCTCAGTAGCTGTGATTGGCTGCTAAAGAATGCATTGCTCAGCCAATAATATTTGCCTCTTGATCTTTCTCACACCCTCTTCCTACCACGTATGTGCACAAACCAGTTTTGCTATATGCTGATATGATACAATCCACTTTTCATAGGATGCAAGCCTTACACACAGAATGAGGGAAAGGGGGAGAGAGAGAGAGAAAGAGAGAGATGTGCACACAATTGCAGAGCCTGGACAGTTCCCTTTTAAAAGTAATTTGTTACAATTAATCTGAAAACCCCAGAAATAATCACTGTCATAGTTAGGATTTTTAAAACAACTTTCTACTTACCCATTTCCCAAAGGTCGTGGAACAATTTCTTTTTAAGAAATTGCATCCAAAATCTTTTTATGCAGTCACATGAGGCACAGATTGAGCCAGCAGCCGAAATATGTGGTATTCTTTCTCCACTCTCCCCTAACTATAGAGGTAGATTTATAGTCACAATGACAGTTGAAATGATCCCTCATAAAGTTGCAGTTGCAATGTAATGAAATTGTATTTCAGTTATTGAGGAAAGGAATTAACTGAAAGTAATTAGTTATTTTAACTTGTTTCCCTTGAGTACCACACTTTTTTTTTTGGAACAACGAAAGTGGCCACATGTCTAAGTGTACAAAAGACAGTGCTATGTTTGAAGGAACCTACTGCCTGAAGGGCTAGTCACTTCAAGGCTGGTTTAAAACTTAAGAATCACAAAAAGGGAGTGTAGGCACCTTTAAACTGCCTGTCAGCAGTTACAACCAGGACATCAGAGAGGCATCAGGCATATGTATCACCAAGTCAGTCTTCCCTCTCTGCTGAGATGCATCGTGTTTCTATTTAAATCACAGTAATTATTTCTCAACTCACACTTATATATGTTTCTGCTTATTTCTGCATTCTTAAGGAAAGCCATGCCCTGATGTGGAGGTGTTTCCTGCAATGAGAGGGCTATTAGCCCAGTCCTCTTCATATCACCTCTGAAAGTTCAGTGAACAGTTACTCCCACATGGATGGGATTAGCCTGAATGTTTCCTAAATACTGCACATCTGCCCACGTACAAACAGCTTAATCTAAAAATCTCTCCACTGTAGGAATTCACGTGCAACCTTATCATGTTGGGTCACTAATTTTACATGCTTCAATAGAACTGAACTCAGAGAAGTACCTGCCAGAATTAGAAGATGCAGAAATATTTCTAGTAAAGCTCATTTTTTACCATGCCGGATTGCCATTGTGCACATGTATGTGCTCAAGAGTGAACAGGAAAGGCTTATTCTGTTTTAGTTTACTGTTACTATTGAGTAGAGAGCACCTGTCCTTCATTTCTGTAGAAAAGACAGATATTCTGAGTAGTCAATATGAGACTTGGACAATACTTGACATAATATATTTTGTTGTTTGAAGGTTTGTAGTTGTTGTTGTTGTGTGCTTTCAAATCATTTCCAATTTATGGAGTCCCTAAGGTGAATCCTTCATGGGTTTTCTGGATACTGAAAGGGTGTGATGTGCCCAAGGTCACTCTGTGGATTTCCATGGCCGAGTGGGGAATCGAACCTTGGGCCTTTTCTGCACTACATTGTTATAGTGGTATTATTCCACTTTCAACATCCTATAGAATCCTGAGGTTTGCAGTTTAGGGAGGGGCATTTATAATTCTCAACCAGAGAGCTCTTTGCCTTCAGTAAACTACAAACCCCAGCATTCCACAGGATGTTGAAAGTGGAATAATAGCACTATAACCGTGTAGAGTGGAAATGGCCTTGGTCTCCAGGACTAGAGCCCAACATTACACCATGCTGGCTCTTTGAAAGTTGGTGGATCCCAATTCAAACAGAGCCTGGAAAAATTACTTTAGGGAACTATAGCTCACTGAAATCTCTACCCAAAATGTCCACTAGCCATGCTAGATGTGAAATTCTGGGAGTTGTAGCCCTAAAAATTAACTTTTCCAATCTCTCTGAGTATTAATGGGGCTGGTTTGGAGGGTGTCTGACATCCAAACACATGTTTACCCTCTCTCTTAGCTGTGTTTCTAAATAGGATCTCTTCTCAAATGTGCATTTTCAACGTATAAAATGCAGTCTAAGCATATCTGTTTCTATTGTCTATCCTTCTATCTATTTTCTTCTCTCTCCAAATTTGTTTCATTTATTTATTTAACAAATAAAATTAACAAATACAACAGATGGAAAACACAGATAAAAGCACATCAGTGGAAAAAAACATAGTATCCACCCAGTTAAAAGTCCTTTCCACAACATCGGAACTTCAAAAGTGAGCTTACTTAGGTTCATACAAAATATTTTTTTAAGAAAAATTGCCAGTTGCATTGAGTTTATGATTATTGCACATAATCTTTTATTGCATGTGTAACATGTGAAATATAGATATCTGCTGAGAAAATGCTGTTGCATCTCAATGGATGGAGAAAAGACATGTGGGTCACTCCCAGCATAAATTGTATATATGTGCAATGAAAAGCTGTTCACTTTCTGCACCTCCATGTACCTCACAGGGATTGTTTGCAATCGGCTGGATGTCTGGAGCCCAGGGATTTTGCTGAATTAGCCTGGTTTCAGATACAGCACAAACACTTGGAGGCCTTGAACACTGGACCTTATTTTCACAGAGATGTAATGTTTGCTAGGACACTGACGTTTCTGTATCTGCCCAGCTCAGGAGGTAGGCACGTACTTTAGCCATCAATATAAGCAACAGCTGGTTCCCGGAGTTGTGAAAAGAGCAGCCATCGAATGTCATTTAAGGTTCATTCTTCCTGTCTATATAGGGTTTCATTAAATGAAACCACTGCCACACAAAGCTTGCTTCTCATAATACATCGCACAACCATGGAACAACTCTTTGGCTACAACATTGTGGTGGAATCAGATGCAATTTTCTTATTGTTTCTTGATATGTTATGCACCCCACTCCATTTTGTCTTTTTTTTTAACTATACCTGTATCTATATATTTATACATCTGTTGTTGTTGTTGTGTGCCTTCAAGTTGTTTCCGACTTATGACAACCCTAAGGTGAATTTATCACTGAATTTTCTGGGGCTGAGAGTAGGTTTCCCCACCCAGTGGGTTTCCATGGTCAAGCAGGGAATCAGACTCTGGTCTCCTGGGTCATAGTCCAGCACTCAAACCATTATACTACTGTGGCTCTCATCTCTCTCATCTGCATACCTACAAGTGTCTAAATGCCTAAAGGTACCAGATTCTGTCTGATCTTGAAAGCTAAGCAAGGTCAGCCCTGGTTAGTACTTGGATGGAAGACCACCAGTGAATACCAGGTGCTGTAGGTTGTACTTCAGAGGAAGGAACTGCCAAACCACATCTGAGTATTCCTTGCCTAAGAAAACCCTGTGAAATTCATGAGTACACCATAGTCAAGGCATACACATCCACACTGGTCTATGAGGGCCAGCATGGTGTAGTGATTTGAAGACCAGGATTCGAATCCACATGCAGCCATGGAAACCTGTTAAGAGGTTTCTTGGCAAGATTTGTTTAGAGGGGGTTTGCCTTTGTCTTCCTCTGAGGTTAAGAAAGTGTGACTGGCCCAAGGTTGCTGCGTGGGTTTCCATGGCTGAGTGGGGATTCAAACCCCAGTTTCTGGAGTCATTGTCCAATACTTAAAACCACTAAACATACTCTTCATACTAGTGGAAGCTAAACATGTTTCAGTGTAGATCATATATGCATTTTAATGTATGATGGAAATAACACATCCCTGTGTGTGTGCAGCAGTATACAGCAAGACTCACTGATCCCTGAAAGCAACTTGATGCTGTGATTGAGAAAATGATATTTTGACATCCAAATGGCCATCTATAGACTGAAGACAATGAGATTTTGGATTTGAGGTGCCTTTCAGGACTGCAGAAAAGCTGCTGAATTGGCTACAGAATCTTAGCCTTCATACAGAGCAGGACTGCGAAACTTAGAGCCTTCCAGATGTCTTGCACTAGAATCCCTATCATCCCCAGCCCACATAATCCATGACCATTTTTTATAGAAATCATTGTCCAAAACATTTGGAGGGCATCAGGTTGCTTTGAGAGCCAGTGTGGTGTAGTGGTTTGAGCACTGAACTACAACTCTAGAGACCAGAGTTCAATTCTCCACCCATCCATGGAAACCCACCAGCTGACCTTGGGCGCATCACATACTCTCAGCCCCAGAAAACCCCATGATAGGCTCGCTTTAAGGTTGCCATAATTCAGAAACAACTTGAAGGCACACAACAGTAACAGCAAGTTGCTTATCCCAATTCAATGCTATTTTTTAGACCCTTGTGGCAGAGAAAATATATTTGCATGGACGCAGGCAAGGTCTGCTGAAATGTCAGAAGCCAGAGAGTGATGACTGAGTAAGATTTCCCATGGCACGAGTAAGTGAGTGGGATAACAGTATCCTCCATAGTTTGCTGCCTTCTTTTTGTAACTATAACACCTGAATAAATTATTCATTGTGAGCAATTATGCAAGTTTGCCTATTTGCATAACAAGTGTTGTTGTAGAGCTTGAGTTTGCGAGTATAAAATTTAAGTAGCTCTAAAATCTTGAATCTTTGAATAAATTAATATATTTGTCACTTCCATGGGCAGCAGCATGCTAGGACAAAGTTATTCCTTTCCTTAACAAAAGTTCTATGCCATAATGACCATAAATCAAATTTCAGGATTAGGGGTACTGCCCTAAGCAATAGAATAAACCTTACCTGAAAGGGTAGTATTTTGTATAAAGTGAAAAGAATCCTTGCAAATGTGCCTGAATAAATTAATTGTAAAGAAATGGCAATTTACAGCAAAATACATATGTAAAACTGACCACTGATTGGCAAAGCTGACTAACCCCTTGCGGTGTATTTCAAAAGAATGACTTGCAGACCAGTTCTATGAACTGACAGCTTGTAAGATCAAGAGCCTCTAGGAAATTCTTTGAAGAAGGAATATAGCTGAATGGAAGAGCACATTCTGTACAGGACAAAATAAGATATAATATCCCAAATTCAGTTATTTGTATATTAGGATAGAGCTGCAAAAGATCTGTTTCTGAAACTCAAGAGATCCAAATATAAAATCCAGTTGTATTGCCTCATGAATACTAGCAATCTAACACCCACAAAGAGCTAAGCTAAAGGAAATGAAAGTTGATACTGTCTTTTTACACAAGAGTAATTGACAACTGATAAAGATCAACTTTGTAAAGGCTGGAGTGGTTTACATAAGTGGCAGCTTCTAACAAAAGACATTTCAGTTCTTATTCATAAGAATGCCTCAAATTCTGTGCCTTCAGCTATCATAGATACAATAGTTTCTTATAGCATGCATTAAGATTTCAAACAAGTTAGCTGTTTTGGACAATGATTACAGTCCAAATCTGGAATGCTCCTGCTGTCTTTCATAAATCTTTGAGTAACCTGACTAACATTACCTATGTTTATATGATAATTGGGAGAGATTTTAATGGTATCCTTAATCCAATTATAAGTAGGACTACTCTTGTAAATTAAACTCTGATCTGTGCTATGGTTAAGAGTTATATGTCTGAGTTATTGTTGGTGGGTTTCTGGTGGATTTTGCAACCAACAGAGAGAGACTACGCTTTTCTTTCGTTTGTACATCAAAACTATTTTCTTATGGATTATTTTCTGATATTGCCTGCCTTATTTCAATATATAAATTCTTCCTATATTTACAAAACCTCTATTTTAGACCACAGTCCAACAGGTTATGGTATTAGTGTTTCTGATCTTCCCAGTCCCTTTTGAGTTTGATGTTTGGATGTTTTCTCTGCATCGTGATCAACAGTTTAAAATGTGAAAGCTTCTGAACTCCAGATTACTTTGCTAATAATAAAGGTACTGTCTCTTCATGCGCTATTGAGTGGGATGCTCAAGAGCTTATTTGAAAAGGAAGATTATAGCATATGCTATACAAGAAGACGCTTAGAACTGAAAAGGCGGAAGAACTGGAAAATGCAGTGAAGACCTTACAGGTATTTGTTGTCTTCTTTTACACAAGTATAGTGGAATGTTTTGGTGTATATTTCTGATTCTGTGTGTTGATAAAGTGATCATATATGTATATACATTAAACTATTTTATTATGAATGAATGGGATATTTTGTAAGCAATAAGTCATTTTTTGTACTACTTGTAGAAAATTGGATTAGTCTTTGAATCACTGTTTGAGATCTTGGTGGGTATTGGATTATGTGAAACTCTGAACAGATATTCTCCATCAGTGTAAACCAGATGGCTTCAATTTAGTGCTCTATTGGCTACAGGTGATGGGATTTGTAGTCCAACACATTTGGAGGGAACCACACTGAAGAATGGCAGGATAAGCGAATAAGGAGCAAAATGGAAGGCCAGACCAAGACATTTTACTGCTTGTGGCAGAGGACAAAGGCTCACTTTTTCCATGTACAGAAGTTCAGCTTTCCTTTAATACTGGCAATGGTATGCCATTCTTTACCACACATGAGGCAGGAGGGACACTGAGGACAGGCTGTGTGGAACAACCCGCTTTGAATTCTAATTGAAGGAAGCAGCCAGGAATTCCAGCTGAAAAAAAACAGGAAGGTACCACAACTGATCCCAAGGTGCCCAGCTGTCTAATAGCAGGGCTGGCCCTAGCTAGATTGCTCAGTGGTCTGGTGCAATAGAAAACAGCTTATTAAGTACCTAGGCTCTCATCAAACCAACTGGTTCTTTTGCACCAGGACCAGGATATAACTGTTGTGTTGGTACACGAGCAGCCATGATGATAGTGATGCTAAGGACAACCTCTCTCTTGTTAATGTGGTTCAGGATATACAGTATGGTCTCTGTATATGAGGGAATTCACTTCCAGGAACTCCTGCATAAAACAATAACAACAAATGCTCAAGTCCCATTATCTTCAATGGATGTGATGTGTGCATGCCCATTGCACCCATTAACGACAATAGATGCAACACTCTGTGCAACCTTGAGTTCATGTATGCTGAGGTCACATCACAACAAAGCACTCTATATAATTCATCTGGTAATTTTATTTTTTAAGCACACTTTTGGACTGTGATGTTGATGGAAGAAAGATGAGCTGGAGAAAGAAACCAAGCAAAGTCTCCAAGTTATATTGCAATGTTTTCAATATAGGACATCCCAGAAAAAAACAAATCTAATGCAATCTTCACCTCACGCCATGAGGTTCCCTGTTAGAGAGCTTTTGAATTCCTCTTTCAGGAAAGCCAGTACTTCACTATTCCTTTTACTGCAGTTTTCCTCTGATACAAGAACTAATTGGAGATACTGTTCTTGTCAACCCTGCTGCTTGATATAGCAAACCAGAGAATCCACCAGCAACCAGTGATGCATTTTAAGTCTTTTGCTCCAAGTCTCAAGTCAAGTCTCAAGTCTCTACCTTCAAGGCTCAAGTTGAGTCTCAAGTCCTTGCAAGATACTTTCAAGTCAAGTCTTGAGTCAAGCCTCAAGTCTGGGAGCCAACTTTATAACCCAACCTGCATTCCAGAACTTCTGGACAGACTCAAATAAAGTCAGTTTTAACAATTTAAGTGGAGTCAGCCCTCTACTTTTATGATTTTCTCATCTGCAGCTTTGGAAGTGGGGAATAGGATCCTTCTTCTTCCCCTTTGCAAAGCTGGAGGCTTTTCAGAAGTGGAGAATAGGATCCTTCTTATCCCCCATTACGGAAGCTTCAGGAGCTTTAGAAGGAAGGATCCTTCCTTCTCAAGCCCGTTGCCTAACACATTTTCTGTTCCCCTCTGAGATATGCACCCTGCACTCTGGACATAAGTCTTGCCTTCTGCTCTTAGGAAAAGTTTTAGAAAGCTCCTCCTACCTGAAGCGGGGACAGGCTGCTGAGCAGACCTCAACCCCATGTTACCCTGTTCTCTGGGTGTCCCGGGAGGAAGACCTAAATAACCAAACAGTAAGACATAATCTTGGGGAAAATTAGCTGGAGCACTCACTTAAGCTAGTGAGAGGCAGGGTAACTTAGCGGGATCTTGCAACCCAGCGTCTACGGGGTCAGGTCAGTCAAGCAGCCAGACGGGTTTAAAGTAATAAAAATGATGTTTTATTGAATACAAACAAATATTAAAGACACCACAGTCACACAGCTAACTAAGAAATTAGAGGTTGAATTAAGGATAGGGAGAATGGGTGATACGACACTTGTCTCGTCGTCCTGGACCTCGGGAGAGAAGCCGTGGGTACAGAGAAGAAGCTCAGCTTGATTAACTGAGGGGAGCTCGCCAAGCCAAGCAGCAGCAAGACAGGATGAAACTCAGGAACGATCCGAGGAAGGTCTCCGAATCAGGGGTTTTTATAGGGTGAATTGGGACTGCAGGCCATGCCTTACTCGGGGAGAACAATGAGTTCTGAGTGCGAGACAATGTCTCGGAAAGGTCACAACTTTGCATGATGAAATCAGAGCCGAATTAACAATAGTGTGGCCAGCACGCAAATGTGCAACGCTTACCAGTGGACAGCACAACCTTTGTCCAGTAGCCTGCTCGGGGCAGGAAGCTTTTGTTAGTATCGCGCATATGTAATGAGGTGTTTGCCGGAGAGGTCCCTGAAGTGATGAACCAGCTGTGTCTGGCCTGCCTGAGTGGAGAATGGAATGTCCAGCAATTATCGGCCATGCCTGTTTGCATGCTTGTCTGGTGGCCTCGCAAACATGTGGGGCAAGGTGGCAGGGGAAGGGCGAATTGTTTGATATCAAAATGATATTGGGTGCTATCTCCGGGTAGGCCTAGGCTGCAGTAACATCCACCTCAAGCCTGTTGCAGATCGTCATGTGACCAGTAAGTTGTAAGGTTTCTGGATGAATGTATTATGTTACTGAACCAAGTGCAGCAAGTCAGCCGCTAAAAATATGAAAGTCTCAAGTCAAGTCGAGTCAGTGTGCAATTTTTGCCAAGTCAAGTCTGAGTCAAGTCACTGGAGTGACTTAAGACTGACTTGAGTTCGAGTCAATCAACTCAGGTCTACATCACTGCCAGAAACTAAATTTACTTCAGATAAAATTTGGTTCACTTTGTCCACTGGTATTTCATTTGTCTATTATTGTTTGTTCCTTGTAGATCTGTTTCTGCTCTCCTTCCTAGGCCAAGACCTCACAGTCTGGGAAGATTCGTATCTCCCTCAGTGGCTGCTGGTGTCTTGCCAAAATATTTGAATAATCCAGGGCCATCTCTGCTATTAGACAGAATGAGGTGCTGTCTCAGATAACAAGTTTTAGGTGCCAGGAAAAGGCAGCAAACTATTTTTAGCTTGTAATTATTGCATTTTTACAGGCAGGAAGAGGAGAGGTTCATTAATTTCTGTCTTTTGTGCCAAAATGGTCTTTGGTGTTATTTGCTGCCAAGTTGACTTCTATTTATGATGACTTTATGAATGAGAGACTCTTAAAGAGTCCCTGTCATCAGTCCCTCAACGGCCCCTCCCTAAACTGCAAACCCCAGGAATCCATAGGAAGTTGAAAGTGGAATAATAGCGCTAGAATAGTCTAGTGTGGCAATGGTCTTAGTCTTCTGGGGAGAGTTCTTGTTACCCACCTAAAAACTATGTCCTGAGGGTCCTAATTATTTTATATCAAACATAGTGAGCCATAGAGATTTACTGGAAGGACACATAGGCAATGGAGCTATGGAGATAGATCAAAAGAGTAGCCTGTTTTCTGTCACGCATCCTAGGTGAATCTTGCAAATGGCTCACAGGCCATTTGAATGGATTTTCAGCAGTGAACAGGAGACAATCAGTCTCTGGGAACAAATAAACAGTGCAAACAGCCTGGAATGTGACACCTTGAGGTAGGCATCCCTGGATGAGATACTCATCTTGCAGAAACTACAAGGATGCCTGGCTGTATTTTCTTTGAACTACAAAGCTGAAATCCATCTTCATAAAAATGCAGCCATCTGTTCCCCAGGAACAGCTCTATAACTAGGCCCTTTTTCTCCTCCATTTTGGAGTTTTCCCAGACCCACAAACCAGGATGCTGGTAAGCTTCCCTCAGGCTCAAAAGGCGTGGCTGAGATCAGCTTTTTGCCCATTTTCTCCTAGCTGAAGACTTCTGGATTGGTACAGTATCACCCCAAAACCCTTATTTCTGTCTCTCTCTTGATTTTCACCTCTTTCTAAATTTCTATAGTCGTATATGCTTGTTGGAGTGAGTGCAGCTGAGTGATTGTATGGATTTCAACATCTGTGTCAATAAAATACTTAAATTTGAACAGTTAGCCTGATTCTCTGTGATCCAACTCTGTAAACATTGGGCAAAAGATCCTTAATTACCCTGCCCTCTTTGCATTGCTAAAGTGGTGTTCATAGCTAATTTTCCCCATAAGTGATAATTTTGACAGGCGTTGGGAATCCTCCTAAGGGGCCCCCAGCAAGCAGAGTAACATTCTCCTTAGATGTCATGTATCTTAATCTGAAAGAGATTATTTGCTGTTCTGCCTTAGGCAGCAGAATGTCTTGTTACAGCCGTGAAAAGACAGTGGGATTTTTGTGGGCCTGTTTATGGCATGCATGTGAAAAAGGAGTGCTCACTGTGCACAGAAAGAGTGGCCCTCCTTCCTCAGGGTTAAAGTATATTCTGCTTTAGTTAATATGAACCTTTCTGCTTTTTCTCGATGCTGTCATACATTGGCTGCTCCTCATCAGATGTGTCCTGCTATTTCTTGTTTCAAAGTCCAGTAGCCTCTAGTGCTATTAATTAATAATTAGGGTTGTTTTTCGTTCCTTCTTAGTTCCAAACTTCAGCTTCATCTCTGATCTGTGACAGAATTAGATTTGTTTATTTATTTAGAATATTTCTACCCAACCCTTCAGCCAAAAAGGCTCCTGGAGCAGCTTACAAATGGTTGATTGCACTGTTCCCTTCCCTCAGCCTTATAATCTAAATAAGAAATGAAGCAGAAGGAAACGGGCATGGCAATGAGGGATGGGATTAAGTCCAGCAGATATAGTACTGCCTATTCTTTCATCTGCTGCTGGGGCTGAAGTTCAGTGGAGCTATGCCTGCCCTTTCCCCCTCTGAAGCCAGAGCCATAGCAGTTGGGATGGAAGGAGGGCCTTCCCTCAGCTGTTGGGCCTGGGCATGAGAGAGCTGTGCCTTTTTCATCAGCAGCAGCAGCCTCACCTAAATGTGGGAGCGTCTAGTAATTTCTGAGATATACATTCCGCATGGTTTCTTTATACCGAAGACAGATGCAGGCTGATGTTTTATCCATACAGAGCTCGTACACAGCACACAGTTCTGCAGTTATTAAAATCAAGCCTTTTGTACCGATGAAGGAATTACATACTCCCACTGCCACACCAACAAATGAGGACCAAAGTTAGAAGGTGAGAATATCAACTTGGAAAAAATAAGTTATACTAATGAGTATAAATCAACCAAACCAACTCCCAAGATGCTGAACATCAGTTTAATTAGTATTAAGACTGGGAAGAAGTGGGTATACATTTTAGAAGAAGTGTATATTGCATTTTGCTAGGATCCTCAAAGGAGATACAACTTCTAAAAACTGATGATCTAAAGATTTACCATCAGCTGTTAAGTGTGGGAATCAGGTTTCATTCTGTCTGCAAGTATCCATGGTGCTTAGAATTTACATAATGCTTTTGGATTACAAATCCCAGAATCCCCCAGCCAGCATGGGATTGCTGGCTGAGGATGGGAATTTTTTTTTTAATGTAAAATTTTAAAGTCTTAGCAGATACTTAAAGTGTTGCACACTCTGCTGAATATTCTTGATTCAATCCAGCTCTAGTAACCTGGATCTGAATGGGTGTCAAACTGAGTGTGGAAGAAGGACAACATGGATTAATCCATACAGCTAATCAGAATATATATCTGAATTCAGGTGACACTTGAGGCCAGTGCACAACTTTCCACTGGATGCACGATGTATTATGGCACTAGTGATGTATAAGTAACTGTGAACTGTTTGAAGAGAGCAATGTCCAAGTGTTTCTAGCATACAATCTGCATACAATACCTCTCCCATGGATTTGATGGCATCGTGCATGGCTTTATAATAAATATAATAAATAAAATAAAATGAAACTAGAATAAAATGCAATGCCTGCTACTGTGTTAAGGCAGCAGTTCACAGTTAGTTCTAAATACTGTTCAGCTCCATAGGGTTTCTGTCTTGTATAGCCTTATATAGAACTGTAGGTACCCTTTCTCTATTGAAATATTTAAGCATTGACTGTGTATATTTAAATAATATATATCCTACTCTTTTAAAAAATGACTTAGGAGGGCAATCTAAAAAAATCCCCAACATTTAAAAATAATACATATGAACAATTATTGCATAATGTGGTCTTAAATTAAAGACATTCAAACTGAACACAAGCAGACTGTCCAAATCCCACAGTGACTAATGAATCACATGAAAAACACTGTAAAGGGCAAATAATCATTGCCACTGAATGGCTCTGTTATTTGTTGCTGGTGGGAGAAAGCTGCTACTTTTCATCCTATTGGATGGCCTGGAAGGGTCCAGAGTGACCCAGACTGTGGATGCCTCTTTTAAAAGGCTCAAACGGAAAATGGAACCAGATTCTCATCTCTTTATGAGAGGAGGAAAGAGCATTTTTCAGCAAGTGGGCTTATCACCAGCTGTTGAAAATCACCAGCTGTTGAAATTTCATTCTTAGGAATTATTTATTTTTTATTCAATTTATATCCTGGCTTTTTCTCAAGGTGGGATTCAAAGCACAGTCCAAATTCTATAACAAGACATAAAGAGGATGAAATAAGGGATCCTACAATAGGAAAAAATACAATTGACACAAGCTGGTTCTTTACTTTACAAAATTACTTTATTGTAACTCCTGGAACTTTAAATAATTCAATTTTAAAAAATCAACTAATGAAAACGAGTTCTGATTTCCTTTGCATGGGATTGCCTGAGGAGATAGCTCACTGATTGTCAGATGTCACAACAGTTATTTTGTCTTCTTATCACAGGGACTGTAACTATTATTATTTTTAAAGTTAGTCTTTTGAGGTGAGGCTTTCCTTGGATTTCCAAAGCAGTGAACCAGAATTGGTCAATACTGGTGTGGAATAACCTCATTCTATTTAGAATTCATAGACTTCTCATTCAATTTAGGCTTCTGTGTTCAAGCAACTGAGCAAATCTTCAGTGCTATAGCAACCCCATGTGGCCAGCGTTGTATTTTCCAAGTAGGAATACACTGGTTCTAGAGGTCAGAGAACGAGTTTGTAAACAGGGTTTTGAGTTGATCAGCCTGCTTCACTTAGGGTATTCACCCACATTTTCATGTTAAAGCTCTAAATTCTAAACATCTGAAACAAATTTCTGCACAGGCATAGATCGCTTAGTCATATGTCCTATGAGTGGACAAAGTAGCCTAGGTGATGCTGTGGGGTTGCAATTCTCCTCAGTCCCAGGCCAATGGTGGCAGATGATGGTAGGTGTAATCCAGCAACTGGAGATCCCCCCTTTTCCTTTCTAGGATACCAGATGTGAATCCTGGAACTGGGGTTACCAGCTGCAAACTTTTAACAGCTAAGGCAAAATACTGCAGCTGCTCCTATGTTTCCTTCCAGTTCTTCCACCCATAGTGGTCACTAGAGATAGAGCAAAGGTGGAGAAACACTGGGCCTCCAAATGCTTTGAACTTCTGCTCCCATTATCCTTTGCTATTGGCTCTATTAGGCGAGACCTGGAATTCCAAAACATCTGATGGGCCAAACAGGGCTCTCCAAGCCTGAGAGAGAGGCCCTTTCCACACCCTACCTTGTCCCATCATGCTTTGGTGGTGATCCTGGCAGCAGCTCTGCCGGGAACGGAGTGTGGCGGCAGCACTCCCCTCCGCATGGAACTGACTCCCTGCAGACGGGAGTATGATGGACACACTGCTTCCTTCTGCAGCACAGCCAGGTACTTTCCCAGGCTGTGCTGGGGCAAGAAGCATCACATTCATGCTTCCTGCCCTTCTGCAAGACAAGTAAGTGTGGGATGGTGGCACAATCACATGCCATTGATGGGAAGAACCTGTCAATGATTTAATCCGCGATGGTACTGCCTGGGGACAGGAGATACGCAGAACCATGCTGACATCATGCAGAAGTGTTGTCACAGTCCTGCTCCTCTCCTGTCCTCATGCTGGGATGGAAGGACACTGTGGAAAGGGCCAGGGAGAAAAGGCAGCAGGCAAAATGACTAGGAAATGACTGAAGCAGCTGTGGTTTCCTTCTTTAACATGTATGCCCACATGTTGCAACTATTGCCTTTGATTGTGCAGGCTGCATCCTGGCACTTCTAGTTATTCCCTTTGCGGCTGAGCTGCCAAAAGCTACATTGAGAGAGCACCACATCATGTGGGGGAGGGAAGCATAAGCTTCAGGTGCTGCTTGATGCATGTGTTAGCTTGAGACTAATTAGCTTTCACACAGCTAGTTTTGTGATCCAGTCATCCCTGCAATGTAAGTTAGGCCAAAAGCAGAGCACTGAAGCTCAGAGGCTGAAAGGCAAAAGTGGGGGCTCTGTTGCCATAAAAGTAGCAAGTCCACACTATTTCATGGTGTTTTTTCCAGAGTAGCCTCAAGTTGTATGAGACTTCTACCTGTTCTGAACCTCTGTTGGGACCCATACAAGTCAAGAGTGGATTAATTATCTGCACAGAAACAGATCCAGTCAGCACTTTGGAGCTAAAGCTCAAAAGTATAATCATTTTATTGTTCTCAGGTATGTATTGATTTGATCTGAGCCCCATTCCTGATTCAAAAGAGGAAAGCTGCGACCTAAGTTTTGCAGTGTTGGTGTGAAGAATCTTGTCACTGGGCACATGACGTAACACTTCAGATAAAAAGGGGAAAAAGACATGGGGGGATATACTTTTGGCAGCCTCCCCACTGCCAAATCTCCAGCACAAATGGCAAAACTAACATGCACTGAGCTTTCACACCCTCTCCAGGGTGCAAATGAGGCACTTGTGCCATCCTGCCAGATGGGAAAGAAGTGTTCTTAGCATACATCAGGAAACACACTGCAAAATTATTATCTATACTGCACATCAATACAAGACAACAGAGAAAGAAAAAGCTATGTATGTGCAGGGAGGGGAATCTGCAGTTCACATAGATTATCAGAGTGCAAAAGAAGCCAGAAAATGCTTCTCAGAGACTGTGTGCTTGGCTAGATAAGGCACTTCTATTTGTTAAGAAGTCCGACGGAGGTCAGACCGACTAGCACCTGGGCGAGATATGATATATGCTAAAGAAATGAGACGGGCAAGAATACTTACATTTGCCGGCAGAAAAGTTTCTGACTCATACTTATCTCCTCAGCTAGAGGAGGGAAGCCTTTATGCAGCTAGACTCTAATTCCTATCATCCCCATCCAGCATAACCATTGATCAGAGATGACAAGAGTTACCATTTAAAACATCTGGATACCTGCAGGTTCCTGACTCTGTGTTTTTCATGACCCTTGATTATCTTCTAAGGAGGCCAAGTAATTAAGAACGCTGGGTAACTGGACAAAAATGTGCATGTGTGTACATGGCAAAGTTTGTTGGAAAAAGAAGACAGCAGCAGAAACAAAAATCAGCCAGTCTCTCCAGATCTCTTAAGGTAGCTAACTGTGCTTTCTGTTGATGGGAAGACTTTGAAATGGAGGGAGAGTGTGCTACTTGACTCACACACAGTCTAGACTGCTTTCTGTACTGATGCACTCCCATGAGAGGATGGTACTGCATCAGCAAAAACAAATAAACTAGCCCCACGTGAAAGCAGCGTAGCAGGATTGTTACTAGAGCAGATGTTCGATAGAAACAAATCATAAGATTGTGATGAACCCACCCTTTCCTCTGAAAATCGCTTCCTGTAGTACACACAGGCTAATGCTGTTATAGATCATTTTATCTTTTCCGAAGACAACTTGTACCTCTCAAGGAAGGGGAAGTGACTGTTAAACACCGTTTCACATATTTATCTTTTAAATAAATTTTAAGGAACTGCAAAGAACCACCACTAGTATCTCCACTCAAGTTGTCTCTGACAAATAACGAACAAGCTGCTCATATGAGCTGCAAGTGCTAAGTAGAAGCACCACGTGATGTCTCTCATTACTGGAGTGCACTGTTTTCCATTGCAGCCATGGTATTTAATGGCTTTCTTATCCTGATTCTATGCCAGCAACTGGATACTTGTGGCTTTCCAGATATTGTTGAACTGCATCTCCCATTACCCCTAGCCAGTCAAAGGTGAGTCAGGACTGTTGTTGAAATTCAATAATATCTGGAGGACCATATGTTGCCTTGCTGCCTCCTAACCCATAGAAAGCTAGCATTTCAGGAAAAAGGAATTATCTAAACCTCCTTGGCACACTAAATTTTTATGTGCTGAGTGTGTTTTATGCCAAGCATTCAAAGAAACAATTCCCACTTCACAAATATCACCCAAGGAGCTTTGTCATTCTGCTTTGACTCCTCTTGACCCTGCAAGTGTCAAAGTAACTTTGGGTTGTCATTGAATCTGATGCTAGAAAACATCCCGACGTGCTTCACCAGATTGGGTTCCACTGCAAACGCCCGCTCCCCCTTCTGACGCAGCAGCGAGTAAAGGGCAGTATCTTTGGCAAAGCCTTGGTGACAATGTAGTTCTTTCAAGTAACTCAAGACACGGTGGGCAGAAGGGACAGAGAACAGCATGGCAGGAGTACAGCACTCTGTCACAGGCACAATGTTATAGAGTGGAGGGGCCAAGCGGCGAAGCTCCAAAAAATAATGGCGTCCCACCAGCTCTACCAGCAGCATGCTATACAAGGCGAAAAACAGCACGATTGGCCAGCTCAGGCTGGAACGGCCGAAAGCCCAGGTGTACAGAAACCCCAACAGTGCCCCCCAGAACATGCCTATTCCAAGCCACTCAAGGATCCTCATGGGCTCTGGGTTGAGATAATGCTGTAATCTCTCAGGATGGTAGAGTTTCACATAAAGCGCATCCTGGAGATGGGGCTTTGAGAACCGCCTCCGCAACAAGTGATGCAGCACCGGAAAGATCTCTTCCTCTGGGACAGCATCATCTTCCACCAGCAGAATGTACTCTGGTTTGTACACCAGAAGTGATTTCTCAAGGCAGTAGGCATAATCCTGCTTCTCCTTTTCAAAGCGGTTCAACGAAAAGTCTGAATCCTCATGGCCGTTGTAGCGGCTCACTGCAGCAAAGAAATTGGCAAGCAGCTTGGCATCCCTGTGGGTGTCAGGAATGGGGTCCACATTGCAGAGTAAGAGCTGGTGGCGCTGGCAAGGGGGGCCACATTGCTGAAGAAGGCGGTGGAAGCGGGATGCCACTTGGAGGACATAGTGGAGCTCAGGCTGCCGCTGCACAGTGATGATGGTGATCAGCAACCAGGGCCGCATGGCCTCGTCAACCAACATCTCTGATGAATTTGGGGCCTGCAGCCTCTCAAAGTAATGAAGGGCTTTCAGACCCTCCTCTTGATTCTCCTTGAGGAAATCTTGGCTCATGGGGTTCAAGTACCAGCGTCGCACATAGAAATAAGAATGAAGGAGCTGCTGGCAGGTCAGCGGCCCAAGCATGCCAAAGGTTGCAACTGTCAGGGCCAGGAATTGAATCCATGGGTTGGACCAACGGCAGAGCCTCCCCCCAGGCTGCAGTCCTCGTGGGAGCATGACTAAGAACGTTCGGTGGATGGTAGTCCACAGGCTCAAGCCCCAGGTCTTTCATTCAGCCCATTTTTTCTTGCAGGTAATGTTTCTTGCCACAGGATAATAAAGGTAATCACTAGATTCAAACCTGCAGAGAAAGGAAGAAACAGAAACTATTAACACTAACTCTACCAGGTTGACTCAGCCTTCCATTCTTCTGTAGGTTGGTAAAATGAGTACCCAGCCTGTTGGGGGCAATTAGCTAAACACATTGTAATCTCTTACGGAGTGCTTTAAACTGATAAGCGGTATAGAAATGTAACTGCTATTGGTATTACTGCTATGGCATACCTGAATGAATTTGTTTGGGGGCGGCTTTCAAGTGTAAGAGAAGCATATACATTAAAAATGATAAATGCACATATATAGATATCATCTCTGATTGTTCCTGCTTGAATGCTTTCTGGAAAACACAGACCTCTTGGAATAATCTTCTGTGAAGGGCAGGACTTGATTCATGTTTTTAAAAGTGAGAGAACTGATAGATATGCCTACTTTAACAGCATTCAGTGAGTTATGAGTGGGCTCTATTTGTGTTGGATTTTCATCACAATCCATTTCCAGAGTCAATACTGACAGCAAACTAGGACGTATATGTATGAATGTGTGTGTGTGTGTGTGTGTGTGTGTGTGATGGTGGGATCTGTGTGTTTCGAGATGTCTATATATAATTTACTTATCTAGCTCCAAAGTAAACAAATTCTTTCAAAGGTTCTGGCACTGTCCAAGTAACTGACATACAACAGGTTTTTCTGGGCTCTTGATTACACAGGTAGACAGATGTGCCAATTCAGGTTTCTCAAGATTAACATATTGCAATATATAGCACCTTACAGCTCGTGGTATCTTTGTTTTTAAAAAAGGAGATCTTAAAGAACAGGTTCTTTTTAACTATCCAGCTTTGATCTTTCCAGATCAGGTTTGTACACTCTTACTCTGCAAGTAGATGAAATCATTTTCCACATGTAAGTACTGCATTAAAACCTCCAGTGCCCTGAAGTAACTAAAATACTGAAAACTATAATATGGCAAATGCATTTTAATAAAGGATGAATGACAGATTAAATACTTGTGCATGATTAAGCTCAACCTGGGTTACCAAAACTACTCTTGGATCACCAGTAAATTTGGTTTGTCTTCAGTAAGACAAGATTAGAGCCCAAGAAATGGATTTACATTTGTAATTAACACAAGTGGGACCTGTACAAAATGTTCAGGCTTTTTCAGGTTTCTGGTCATGCCATTTTAAAAGGATATATCATTCTATTTAGTCTCCTATCCAGAGGTGCAGCTACCAGTAAAGGGAAAAAATGTGCACTGCCCTTGTAAATAAGAATTCTTCCTTACCAAATAAAATTTTCCTTCTATTCTCAAACTTCCAGCATTGCAGTAACTTAAACTTCAGTTAAGGATTTAGAAATACAGTTTAGAAAAGAGGCAGACTAAGTTACCAAGGTAGTGCAAATGAAAAATTCTAGCTGTGAATAATTTTCAGTGTCTCTCAGAAGTGCTAGAAATTCAGGGGCTGAAGGAAAATTCATGGGGAGACAGAAGCCTTATTTAAGGTGTCAGTCCCCTCATTCTGTCCACCCACTCCTTGTAGCTAAAACCCTACTTCTCTCCTTGGTATTTTGCTCTTCTTCAGACATGTTCAGTACCCACTGTTCCCAAACCCTTATGGTCTTTTCCCCTCTACAGTTCTTTTGTATTTCAGGAAATTTTGAGACCCTTCTTGTGTAACACAGGACTGAGATCACAGTTAGTCCAAAAGGCTATGAAATGAATTACAACAGCAAAGAAGAATTTCAGAGCAGAGCTACTCTGTTTCACAAATCAGCTTCTTTGCCCATAGCTTTATGAACTGGGCACAAAAACCAATATTCTCCCTCAATTTACTTCCTTCTACTCTATATTTTTTTTCCTGTAACTGTGATTTTTAAAGTTTTTTTTAAAAAGTGTTTTCAAATATCCATTTTTTTCATTCATTCTAGACTAGTCTATAGGGGAAAGAAATCCTAAAAAATGCTAAGAATCCAAAGAAATCCCGAGACAATAAAATTAATTGTGTGCAAAATTTTGTATGTGTTTGCATTTTTCTGCAAAGAGAGTCCATGGCTTTTATGAATTTCTAAAGGGGACCATGAACCTTCAAAAGTTATGAATCACTGCCTTAGCCATTATTTCACTATTATTATTCCATTATTAGCCATTATTAGAAATGTAACTGCTATTGCTATTTCATGTTGTTGTTGTTGTTGAATCCCTTCAAGTCATTTCCAACATGGTGACACTAACACAAACCTATCATATCGTTCTCTTGGCAAGGTTTAGAGAGGGCATGCCTTTGCCTTCCTCTGAGGCTGAGAAAGCATGACTTGCTCTAGGTCACCCAGTGGATCTCTATGACGATTCAAACTCTGGTCTCCACAGTTGCAGTTCAACACTCAAACAACTACTCGATGCTGGCTCTCTGTTATTCCATACCAGCTCTTATTAAAATAAATCTTGTTCTCATTTTTACAGTTTTCCCATCCATCTATCTATTGAGGTCAGTGAATCAGAAATTAAAGGAACTAAAAAAATAATAATATTTTTTTTGCTTTGTTCCTCTGCTGATAGACCTTAAATTAACTATAGTGCTTCCATATTAGATTGTTTTTCAGTCCCTGCACTACAGTTGCCTAGTTAAAGAGAAATCCCATAAGCTTCACCACTGCCCATAAAACACAGATCAAAATAGAAAGCAGTGTTAACTGGACTATTTGCAGTTGGAGGCAACTCTCCGTTATTCTGGGAAATGAAGAGATCATAGACAGGTTAACAAAGCAGAAATATTAGAAGTGTTATAGAAAACCACTTCAGCTTCTACCTTCTTCAGCTCCTCTGACTCAGAATAAACGGTATCTAAAGCAGAGGTTATAGAATGTAGAGGATGGCATATTCTAAAGTGTTTCATCTGCAGTTGGTGAATGATGTCAAGTCAGCTTGAGGCTATGGCCCTTTTCGCACGGCATTTTGCCATGCAAATGGGGCCCCTGGAGCATTGCGTGACTGCGAGGAGCGGTCCACACAATGCACTCACAATCACGCGGCTCTGCAGGGCCTGGCAGGCACCGATCATGCACTATTTCATTTTTGGCTGTGAGCTGAAAATGGTGCGTGACTGCGCATCGCTCCGGGGCCCCTCGCACACTTGCCGTGCGTGTGGAGCTCCAGCGTTCGCGCTTCCCAGGCTGCACTGCGGAAGGAAGAGGAGGGGCTCGTGCTCAAGCAAGCCGCAGCTTCGGAGCTGAAGAAACTGGGATTGGAGAGCCTCTCACTAGAGGCTGCTCGCGATCCCCACACCCAGCTCTGCAGAAAGGTGAGTTGCAGAAAGGGCCTATGTCATGTTAAGATCCAGAAGTAGAAGTACTTCCTCACTCCTAAAGATAAGACTTAACATTGTTCAACCAGCAAAATGGCATACATTGGGAAATCTTTGACTGGCTGGAACATTTATGGGACTTTCTTTATAAAATCTGTGAGGGGGTCATCTAGGATATACCTTTGCTCTGGGGTCTGACAAGCTTGTCCCTTCAGGCCCTTACTGTATACATTGGTTAGGGACTTAGCACTGCAACAAGTTCAAGCAGATAGGAATACTGAGGAACTGGATTTTTCTGTGCTTGTTTCAAGTTTCAACCCAAGACAAATTAAAGGATATGAGTGAACAAACAATAGACAAGCATGGAGCTTAGCAGAGAAGGGAGCTGTAAAACTAACTGGACATGCAGATAAGCCCCAGTGTCAGGATGTGATGAACAGGGAAGCATGCTGATGCGTTTGAGGGAACTTGGTAAAGCTTCAGGAGCCAAATTAAATTAGTCAAACTGTTTTTGTCAGCATGTAGGGACAATGAAAGGACATATTCAAGTCAACGACTTCTAGAAATGCGCAGTTAGGCAAAAGGATAGGATAACTCAATTGCAGTTGATAATGCAGTGGAACTGATTATGGTGGAGATTCTAGATCAGCTACTTAACCAAGTAGTGTTTCCTAATGACAGGGGTCTATCCGTCTGTTGACTGGGGTGCAATGGACTGACATTTCTATCCCCCTCCTGCGAGCAACCTCTGTGTAATAGCCAGAAGCAGGATCCCTGCTGCAATTCCTCCTTGCCCCCAGAGAGCATTTATGGGATAGGGGTGGAAACATCAGTGTGCTACATCCCAATCAATAGGAAAACAGACTTCTCTTGCTCACAGCAGGTGCTGCCCAGTAAATCAGAATTAGGAGACTCTTACAATCCTTGTGTATTCCCTACACTGCTGGATGTATAGGGATCAGTTACAAATGTGTAACTCTAGGTTATGCATATGTAACTGCAATTGTTAATTCCGGCCCATGTTTTTAATTTTCACTGGAAAGGAAGAGCCAATGTGGCTCTTGAGTGTTGGGACTACAATTCCCCACTTGGCCATGGAAACCCACTGGGTGACCCTGGGCACATCACACGCTCTCAGTCCCAGAAAACCCTGTGATAGGTTTGCCTTCCATAAGTTGGAAATGACTTGAAGGCACATGACAACAACAAGGGAAGGAATGGCGATCCATTGGGGTTGCTGGTTGGAAAAATTAACAGCATACCTATGCAACAATAGTCCTACTAACCAATTTAAAAAATGAATTTATGATAAAACTGTCATTTTGTCCATCACCTATGATACAGCATTGATATTTTTGCCACTGGGGAGAAAAATTCTTGAAGAAGTCAATAGGTTGGTTCTAAACTTATTTGAGGTTCAATTCCATCCTCACCCACCCATAGAAACAACTAACTGCCTTCATGATCATGGTATCTCCCCTGCCAGATACATACATTTTCTGTTTTGTTTGATGACTATGGTGTTATGCCAGTTTGTAATAGTAAAGCCTCCTCATTATGGAGGGTGAGGCTGTAAGCATATAAACACTACTCATCTGTTTACAATGAACTGCATTTCTGCTTGCCCTTGGCATGGGACCTCCCACTATCCAGTCCAACTGAAGTGGCACTTGCCCTAATATTCAGTGCTTAGCATTGCAATTAGCCAGAAGAAGTTATAATGAGAGCCAATAGACCTTTGTGACTAAGGCTCTTTCCACACAAGGCTGATACATCACAGTAGCGTTGTACTGTCGCTTTTACATCTGCACATTAAACCAGTTTGATGTCGTTCTGTCCTCTATGGTTCCGCATGAGTTGAGGTCTTAGCACGGTTAACATCGACGTTAAACCGATGTATTGTAAAAATGGAAAAACTCGGATGTAAACAATGCAAACCATTTCTGCTGTTTTTTCCTACAGGCAGGAATGTTACATCGATTCACACACTTGCACTAAAATGCAGCAACCATTTTTTAAATTGACCAATCAGCGGGGGCAGGGTGGAGCAAGGGGGGGAATAGACGTTTTACGAGAATTGACAATGAAGAAGCTACAAACGATTTTCTCTGCTTTACTTCCATAGAAACTTCCTCTCTAGTGTGGAAACGGCCTAACTCAGAAGAAGAAATTTCTAGCATAAGCTTTCATGGATTTAGTCCGTTTGATGAAGTATACTGAGTTCATGAAAGCTTATGGTTGAAGTTTCTTCCTCAAAGGTGTTACAGGATTTCTTTCTCAATGCTAAAGCAGATGAACATGATTTTCTCTTTGAATGCTAATTAGAGAGAGTGAGGCAGATGCCTCAAGCAGCAGATTTGCTGTATTCTAAAAGAAAAGCAAATTGTTTGCTATTTAATTTTTACTGCCAGGGATGGGGAGAAATGCTTGTGGAAGTTTGTCTTTCAATGGCTAAAATAACTTGTCTGACTCTTGGAATGATGTAACTTCACTTGGGAGGGTGGAACAGCCGCTAGCTGCTCTGTGTTAGGCAGCAAAATACTTTGGCCCAACTTGTTTGATCACTTTGAGGAGATTTCAAAAGCCAGCATGTCTAGTGGTTTGAATGTTGGACTAGGACTCTGGGATACTAAGGTTTGAATCTCTGCTTGGCCGTGGAAACCCACTAGGTGACCTTGGGCAAGTCATATTCTCTCAGCCTCAGAGGAATGGCAATTCTCCTCTGAACAAATCTTGCCAAGAAAACCCCTTGATAAGGTTCACTTTAAATAAGGAATGAGTAGAAGGCACACATGTGGATTTCCAAACACAGGAAGATATAAGCTTTACCCACCCTATGCCTACTGTTTTCCCAGAAATCAGGTTAAACGATTTTGTTTTGTAATCTCTTTCAAGTTATACTCTGTACATGCACTTATTCGGGAGTTAGCTACATAACACACAGGAATTACTCCTGAATAAACAGCAATAATGCTCCACAGTTAACAGCTTAGAGGCATATGGTTTTGGTTTTTTAAAATATAGCATACAGAGTTTTAAATACTTCATTCCACATTCTGGGGAAAAAAATGGCAGGAAAAGATTTGGTCACCTTACAAAGCAGAGATCTTGAGGGGGTTAATGTTATACAGGTGATGTTGGACAAAGGAGAAGGGGGGATCAGATAAATACCAGCTGATCTCTGTGCCCCGCTTCCTACATTTTGGAAGGCTGTTATTTTAAGAACAGTCAGAAGCATCTCTGTACACAGATTATGTCACCAGAGGTCTCTTTTTTCTTTTGAAAAACAGCCCCCTATTACTCATTTTGACAAGCAGTCCTCCAGCTAAAGTTCCATGAGAGGCTTACAGGGATTAATTCCAACAGAACTCCAATAAAACATATATTTACTTTGTATAGTAATCTACTGTACATGAAAACATGTATAAGATGGTTTACAGGTGGTATATAACCCCAAATAAACTGTTGAAAATGTCTAAGAACATTTCAAATCAATGTTGGGATTGTTAAGATAAGCAGGACTCCTTTTTCTATACATGGTGGACTTGTAGGAAGCCAAAAAATTTACTGGCTGAAGATTTACATGTTAATTCCAAAAAAATTTAAAGGTGGGTTCTAAAGGCAGTAACCCAGAAATGTTTTTGCTGGGTATTACGTATAAAGAATTAAATAGTAAATATGAATTATATCTTTGATATATGGTAAGAGCAGCAAAAACACTGTATGATTAAACTTGGAAACAGACTGAAGCACTGATGACAGAAGAACAGATTGTTATGGTTGTTAAATTAGCCCAAATTGCCAAACTAAGGTGGGTTTTAAAGGATAGGCCAATTGAAAGTATTAAAAAAAAGATTAGAAACTGTTTACAAACTTTTTGAGCAATTAAAAAATCTAACAATGCAACAATCTGTGGATTTGGTTACTAGCAGTTCCAGTAGAATTATTAAATTGGATCTGTAATGGTAGAATAAAAAATTTTTTCATTTATTTTTCTTTCATTAAAGTTTAGCTTTGGAGTGTCAGCAAGTTAGTGTTTAGTGTTTTATTTGGTGTTCTGTGTTTCAGTTTAGCATTTTAGTATTGTAGTTTAATCTTTTTTTTCTTTCTGCTTTTTCTTTTTCTAAATGTAGATTACTCTAACTGTGAATTGGATTAGGTTGTTGTGGGTTTTCCGGCCTTTGAGGCCGTGTTCTATTAGTATTTTCTCCTGCATCTGTGGCTGGCATCTTCAGAGGATCTGGTGGCATGTAAATTGGATTGTTTTTGTTAAAATTAAGCATTAGGATAGTTATACAAGAAGCAAAAATAATTTTAAAACAGAACAGAGGAAAAATGTCTTTTTTGTAGCAACAGATCAATTTAAAATAAAAAGGCAGGAAGTGGATTTACACAGCTCACACACTAGAAAGCAGTGGCATAATTTTAAAAGCCCAGGAAAAGAAAAAATTAAAGTATGTTTGTCAAACATCAAAAAGATATTACAGTGGGGGACCTTCTTGGGTGAAACTATTCCACAAAGCAGTACCATTACAGCACTCACGGGAATCCACACCTTTTTTGACAGGGGAATGCAAACATAGCCCCAATGCAAAGAATAAAACTGCTATATTAATTTTGATTTAACTATGTTTTACCATGACTCTAAACATGGGAGGTTTTAAAGATGAGGAGGCCACCCCCACTGGATTGTTAAACTTGTTGAGTTAGCCCAAACTGCCAAACTAACTGGGGTTTTAAAGGATAAGCCAATTTAAGATTTTTTTTGGAAAGACTGGAAACATTTTATGGACTTTGTGAATAAAAGAAATCTCCTGATGCACTAATCTTTGGAGATAGTTACTATTTAGTTGGCTCTGTACTCATAGAATAATATATTGTTGTTATTATTATTATTTTTGTCTTTCGTTACACTTTGCGTTGGGGGGATCAAAGCCCTTTTGCGTTTCAGTAAATTAGGTTGAGTGTTTTTAGTTAGTATTCAGTTGTTTTAGTGTTTTAATATTCGTTTCCATTTAGGTTTTTCTTTTTCTTTTATTCTGTCGGCTGTTTTCTGAATTGCGAGTTGTGTCAAAATTAATTAATAATTTTTTTTTAAAAAAAAATAGTAAGGCACCCCACCTTCCCCCTCCCCTCCTCCCAAAAAGAAAGAAAAAGAGATGGCAGAAACGTCTTTGTTGGAAGGCAGTGGGGGCGCTGAAGGGAAAAAAAAAAACCACTCTAAACTGTACCCACAGAATGGGGATTTTGCCTCCATATTTTACCTCAGGGAGAGGCACCCTTTGGCTCCCTCTGGGGATGGCCGCTGCCTTTCCCTTGCCCCCAAATCGCCCCGTAGCCTTTTTTGAAGGTTTAAAACCTGCTATCTGGCAAGCCCCGAGCCTCCCTCCCTCCCTCCCTCCCTGGGGGAGCCTCTGGCACAACATAATCCCCTTCCCTCGCTTCCTAAAGAAAGTGTTTGCCCGCCACTCGCCCGGCCACGCAGTCTCACGGGAAGGCACTGCAGCGTTGGGGAGGCTCGGGCGACGGCGGTCCGCTAGGAGGCCCCCCCACGGGGGGATGGGGGGCACACACTAGGCCGCCGCTTCCAAAGCCGGGAGGGGATGCTTCGAGGCTGCTGCTTCACCCCCTTCGAACAAACGCGACGGGAAAGGGGAGCGCTCGCCCTTTCCGCACTGGAGCGTTAAGCGCTATGATTCCACTTTCAACATCCTGTGGAATCTTGGGGATGGGCCTCCAACGGCAAACCCCAGCATTCCACAGCAGGTCGAAAGTGGGATAACGGCGCTGTAACAGCCTAGTGCGGAAATGGCCCTTGTCGGTTCCACAAGGGGGGGAGAGGAGCGGCCAAAGGGGTGCCGCCCTTTCCGCACGGGTACCTGGAGAATCCGCGATCCGGGTCGAAGTCAGGAAGGACGCCGAGGCGACCCCGCGCCTCCGAGGCCCCCGCATCTCGCCCTTCCTCTGCGAGGCCGCCCGCTTCCCCGGGGAGGAGTCCCCGCCGCGGTTCTTCGTGCAGGCGCCGCTCGCTCTGTTTCTCCCTCCCTCCCTCCCTCCCTCCCTGGCCTGCCCGCGCCCGCGGCGGGATCGCTTCGGCTCCTGCCTCCCTTCCTTCGTTCCTCCCCCATCCGCGCCAGCTTTCTGGCGAGGAGGGTGGGATTAAGGCGAGAAGGGCCAGCCATGTGACTGTGGCAACCAGGGAGAGCCGGGAAGGAGGATGCCCCAAGTTGGTTCGTTTTTTTTCTTGAAAAAAGAGCACACAGCCCACGGGGTTCCACGAGGTTTTGGAAGCGACTCCGGATCCAGGCGTGAGGTGGGATGGGAATTTAAGCGGGCACGAGGGGCAACGAAGCGGAGCCAGGTGTAGCATGTTGCCTTGATGGTGAATTAGATTGAATGGAAGGGGGTTCAAGTGTAAGGGTGAATTTAGGAGGCATGAGATGCAGCCCGACAGGGACTCTGGGCTGAACTGAAGGGGCAAGACGGGCAACTAGGTTTTTGGAAGTGACTTCGGAATCAAGTGTGAGATTGAATCGAAACGGCAAGGCGTGCAGCTGGGTATTTGGAAGTGGCTTCGAATTCAAGTATGTCATGGAGCCTGAATCGAAATGGCATGAGGTGAAACGAAGTACTTGGAGCTGACTTTGGAAGCGAGTTAAAGACAAGCAAAAACAGCAAATTGTATGGGGATGCTTTTTTGGGCCGACTGAAATGCACCATTTAAGCGGCTTTCCAAACTTCACAGGCTTCTTCATCAGGCAAAGAGAGGAGGAACAGCACTGGGGAAAGAGAGCAACAGTGTTATGATCACCACGTGTAGGGTTTGGATGGTACAGGAAGTATGACTTTTTTTTTCTATGTGTGGTGAACTTACTTTTTACCACTGTGTTTTAGTTTTAGTTTCTCTTCTTTCTTTGCTTTCTCCTTTTTCTGAACGTATATTACCTTGATTGTGAATTAGATTCTGTTAAAATAAATTAATTTTTTTTTTTGAAGGAAGTATTACTAGATAAAAGGTGCTCTCCCGCGGCCAAGAAAATAAAACTGAGGCAACTCAACTTCTTCATGAACTGTTTTTGCATCTCTCCAGTATCAAGTGTCAAGTCTCTCTGATGGCAGAAGGCATTTAGTCTCTTGTGAAAGTCTTTGTATTCTCAGGAAGCGAATGTAAATTTCAAATTAAATGGCATGAAGTGCAGTTACCAGGTATCTGGATTTGATTTGGCACTTGAATGTAACTTTGAATTTAAATTGTATGAGGTGCAGGTAAGTATCTGGAGCTGACTTCAGCATTAAATCTAAGGCTGGATTTGAATTTAAAATTTACATTTCAGTGGAATCATTTTACAAGTTTGTATGGATCTGAATCTGAATTTTAGTTTATCGTAAGGTTTGTTTTAGAAGTTGGATTTAAACTGGATGTAAAATTTAAAAAGTTTTAATATTTTTAATGTAGTGATGGTTAGTTTTGGCTCAGAAGAAGTTTAATGTGGCATAAGAGAAATCTATTTTCTTTGTCTGTTTTCCTTGAATATCTTGATACCACTCATAAATTTATGTATAGAAATGACATTAATGGTATTATGTTTTAAAGTTGCATAATTATACATTGTAATGGTAAATAAATTTGTGTAGTATGGTAACCCCACCCCATTTCCTTAGATTAATAGATACCAATTGTCTACTGTAATATTCAGTTGTTCTCCAAATATATGTGGCGTGGCCAGCTCTGATGCTCCTCGTGCTTACAGATGGCAATACCCTTGAGGGCTGATGATAGAATTGCTGATTTCTTATTTGATTAGAAAACTAGGCAGAGTCTTTTGACACCTTAAATAGTAAGAAGTTTTCATTGGCATAAGCTTTGATGGTCTCTAGCACACTTTATCAGAGGAAGGCCATGAAAGCTTCTGCCAAATATAGTTATCTTTTCAGATGGAGAGCCAGTGTGATTTATTTGTTATTAGTGATTTATTGATTACAACTGTGGAGACCAACTTCTGAATTCCTGCTCAGCCATGGAAACCCACTGAATGACCTTGGGCAAGTCCCATTATTTCAACCTCATAGAAAGGCAATGGCAAACCTCTTTTGAACAAATCTTGCCAAGAAGATCCTGTGACAGATTCATTTTAGGGTTACCATGATTCAGAAAGAACATGAAGGCATAAAACAATGATGCTTTAAGATGGCACAAGTCTTCTTGTTTCTGTTGGAGCACATTAATTTTGTTAATGGCTACCCCCTTGAAGTTTGTTTGATTAGTGATCTTTTCATTTAAAAGGTAGCACACACTTTAATATTGGATTCAGTATTCATTGTTTTATTGTGATCTATAAACTTGGCCATCACCTCGGATTGGGTGATTAAATCTAATGACAGTCACCCACAATCCAATAAAACATTTTAAAAAATAAAAATAATATTACCTTTTCTAACAGCCTTCCCCAATTTGGTACCCTACAGATGTGTTTGACAACAAATCCCATCCTTCTAACCTAGGTTTGTTAGGGGTCCCTTATCATAAAGAATGTCCCCTATATGAAACTTGGAAAGCTAGTCTCCTATCAGTCTGGCAGGTGTCCCTTATTATAAGAGATGCCCTCTTTTTGAAAGGTTTTCTTGTTATATAGCCTAAATAAAATGCCAGAAAATTCCATAATTAGGGGTGTGGGGCCTTCATAAAGACAGAAATATATGCATCATGCAATTTGTGAATGTGGACATGTTAATTTTACAGAGAAATATTTGGCTAACAACTGAAATCAACACTTTTATTTGGCATTTAGGAAGAACAAGAACTTGTTAATAGCTATTTCTTGATTGTCAGCCCTGCAGATCATTAATTTTGACTGTCGCTTATTACACTATTTGGAAAACCTGGCAACTCTGTCTCCACCCTTCATGAGCTTTGTGCTTTAACCAAGAATCAGCCTTGGTAATTAGATCTTGCAGTGTTCTTTGGACTTTACTAAGTCTTGGACTTGCAGCAGGATGAAACAACACTTACCAGGAATATATTTCATTATGGCATAAATTATACATTGGGCCTACTTCTTTCTCTCTCAGATTGGTTTGGCAGTTTGCCAGTCTGATAAGGTGCTCTGTCTTTTCCATATAGTTCTGCCTTCCTCCTTGTAATGCTATCTTTGTGTAAATGGGTAAGGCCTTTCAATAGTTATTTAGAACTCCTTAATAGTTCTATGATAGTGTATATTCTTGGTTACTTTAAATACTGTATAGCACTCAGCTGAGTCAGTATTTATAAAAATTAACTTTAAGATTTATTAAGATAACATACAGAGCAAGTATTGGAGTTCATATGCAGCTCAAAATTGATACAGTTGTTTGAAGTACTTTTAGTCAGCTTCTTTATATTTTTAACCTCTCATACAAGCACAAATGTCATAAACAGCCCTTTGGCTACACTCTCACCAAAGGCGCAACTCTAAATCTAGGTCACACTTTCTGACTAGATTCTATATTGGTTTAATTACTCTTCTGCCACTGTCTGAGCTTCCCAGAGAATTAAACCCTTCCCACACAGTCACCCTTCCTGGCTGACTAAGCGACTTTACAGCTCTCTTTGATGAGAGTGCTCACTGGAGGATTGCCCAGTGACAATCGGTGTTTGCCTTTACACATCTCATCCTCTCAGCCACCATCCCCTCCCACACACTTCTGTTCTTGGTTTCTCTCCTAAGGAGCTATTCTGGTTGCCTGGCAATCACTTCCAAGCTGCTCTGGCGCTCTGGATAGCCACGCCTTCCCAGAACTCCATCACAATATGCAGCCTTCCAATCTAAACAACACTGATTGTAGTTATGCAAAATTCCATGAAATGTGAAAGACCTGACTGGTATGCTTAGGTAAACCAAACACAATGAAGTTTTTCTTTGGAAATAAATTGATTTTTTTTTAACAAAATAGAAGACAGGACAGTTACAGCTTTATTTTTTTAAAAATACACCCTGAACTCTGTGGCTTTGTTTTTGAGTATATTTATAGTATTCAGCTAAGAATGTAAAATGTATGCGTGTAATTTAACACATAAAATATGCAACTGCTATATTAAAAGTATAAATGCTTTAATTTTATTCATCCTAATTATACTGTTTTGTTGAATGCCTTAAAGAGGGATAGGACATGTATGATCTTCCAGATGTTGGACTGCAGCTTTTATCATCCGTTCCCTTTAGCTACACATTGGCTAGAAAACTGTGGTAGTCCTGTAACATAACGATGGAGGACTGCGCATTCTGTACCCTGTATTAAAGAGCTATTAGAAACGAGTGGAAGGAGTAAAGGGCAGCTAAACTTTAAGTTACATTTGTAAAACATCTTGGTCATACTTTTGACCTGCCAAACATTGCAGTCACATTTCTAAAAGCACAATAATTTGTAAACAGAGCTTTCTTTACATCTCACCTTAACTCAGATTTCCAGTTCTTTTTAATTGTTGTGAAGTCAATTGTAGATTATAGTGACCCTTTAGGGACCCCCCCTCAAGTCTTCCAATTATCAACACCCGTTCTAAGTCTTGCAGTCTCAGGAATGTGGCTTCCTTGATTGAAACTTTCAAGCATGATTATTACTTTTTTTTCCTGATGAGTCAGATGTGATCATGATGTCTCCAAAGTATGATAGTCGCAGATTAATGTTGGCTTCTAGGGAGAGTTGAGAGTTGTTTTGTTCTCAGTCTTTTTTGCAGATTATTGTATATGTAGAACTCTCCTCTCATTTTAAATGAGTCAATTCTTGTCCTACCAGCTTTCTTCACTGTAAATTTCCATTTTTTTCCTAGAAAACTGTGGGAATACTCAGTATTGCTCCCAAATATTTTTGATGCTTTTGGTTGGACCTTTACATGAATTATATGATTATAATCCTTGGATTATTTGCAGATGCATTAAATCTAAGGCAATATTTCTAAAGCTGAGCTTGTCTGTGTCACCATTGTACTGCAGCCTGATAAAGGAAACCCAGGAAAGAAAGATTGCTTTGATTTAATGATAGCTGCATAGTTTTTGAAGCATGCATGTGAGACAGGGTCTTCCTTTAACTATAGTGTTGATTATGTCAGTCTATAGATCTATAAATTCAGCATATAGTCATATACAACTGCACATGAAAATCTCCTTACTCCAGCTGTGATACCACCTAGTCCTGGTGTGTTCAGAAAGACACAAGGCAAGAAGGAAAACAGTGAGAACAACATAACCAGAAGATTGCAATCTGCTTTTTTAACCAATATTAAAATGGTTATTACTGGACAAAGGGAGATTGCATCATGGAAATACTGAACTGAAATTTAATGAGAAGTTCTATCACTTACTGCTTGATTCAGGATAATGGTTTCTTATCAGACTATGGTCTCAATCTTATTTTTAGTCCTAGAGTAGATAAAATGAATCAGTTGCTTTTACCTACCCGTGGACTCACTATTCAGCAATTGATTCAGTGATCTACTCTAGCTGGGACTAACAAACATAATTTCAATCTGTTTGTGTTAATTAGCAGAGCAATGCCAAGCTTTACTTACCTAAAATATCATATAAAGTTCACTCTAGTTTTGCTGAGTTAACTTGCCTCATTCCTCTCTGTGTCTAGTTTCCACCCACCAAGGAACCTGTATGTGTCACCTAAGGAAGGGAACAATTCCAGAAATTGAGATTAGGCATTGTTCCTTTGAATATTCTTCCCAGCATGTCCTAAAGCAGTGGTTCTCAACCTGTGGGTCCCCAGATGTTTTTGGACTTCAGCTCCCAGAAGCCCTGAGCATTGACCATAGTGGCTGGGGCTTCTGGGAGCTGAAGTCCACAAACATCTGGGGAGAACCACTGTCCTAAGGATAGTCTGAGGCAACCTGAAACTATCACGTCACTGTAAATGTCTGCAACGCCTTCTCTCTCTTTGTACTTTATGATTCTGAACATATAGATGTCATGATTTTTGTTTTTCAGCCATACCCTCCTCTGCTTTTTGGAACATCTTGCCTGTTGAAGAAATCTGGAGACCTCAAAAGCTTGCACAGTATTGTAACCTTTGAGTTGATCAAATAAAGATGGGTTTTAACATGGATTTTGGAGCTCTTATTTGTATAGCATTATCAAGTACTTGGTGTTACCAGATTGTACACCCCCACACTTTGGTATGGTTTAATTGGCGAAATGGGACTTGATTGGCAAACTATATTAATTGTCAGTAACATAAAACATGCCCTGCTGTGGCTGTATGGCTGGGCTGGATAAGAGGAAAAGACTGTCCAAACATGTGCACTACGAATTAGGTCAGAAAACACTTCCAGGTGTAGCCAGGTCATAGTCAGAAAATCACCACGAAACTTCAAAGATAATAGGCTTGCAGTTAGCCTTAATGACTCAACCTTTTAGACAGTAGTGTCCGGAAAATTCCCACAAGATGGCTGATTGTCCTAACTCCTCTTCCACTGACCAAGCAAACCTCTCCTTTGCCCAGAAATCTGTCCAACAAGTACCAAGCTATCAGGATAGCCATTAGCACTTTGTCACCCGACACAAAGACCATTAGCCCAAGCTCCATTGTTTACTCAGCCAGAGAGCCATTAACACCTTATCCCTCCAGGCAGAAATCAGGTATTTAAACCCCTGTTTTTGGCCAGTCAACTTGCAGTTACACCGATTGCTGGTTGTCACTCTGCTGCTCCAGTTCTCAACTGTGTACTGTTGCTAGACGTGAGTCTAAGCCACATTGCTTCTTTGCTGCTCCTCTGGATTGGTAAATATCACTCACGTTGCCCTGAAATCTTGCTATCCAAAACTTTTCTCCCTTTTCCTTCAGTTAGCCTGATGTGATTGTGTGACTGCTTGGATCTTGTGAGTGTGATTAATTCCCCCAATAAAACACACTAAGGTTACTTTTGGATCTCTGGCTGGCTCTTCCCTGCAGAAGTACTGGTAAAAATAGGTGTAAAAATTATTGTTTAGGTTACCCTCCTTTGTAGGCCTCCTCTTTGAGCTAATAATTCTCCACTGTTTCACAGAGGTATTGGCATCATGGGGGGACCCCTGAGTAACCCATGTTTTGGGGTGACATTCTCTTGTGCATTCTCTTGTGTTCAGTAAATCTGTCTTTGCTTTCCTATGTGTTCTCTCTAACACTGTTTCTGTACATGGTCACTATAATAATGCAATGATCTATGTTTGTACTTCACTTCCCTCTGCCTCCCAACCATATATATGTATATAAGAGGCTGCAACAGTGTGGTCTCCCAAATGTAGGGCTGCAAGTCCCAGGAGGCTTACCCAGCAAAGCCAGTGGTGAAGAATACTGGGAATGATAATTCAACAAAATCTGGTTGCTGTGCGCCTTCATTTTTGACTAATAGTGACCCCAATGTGAACTTACCACAGGGGTATTTTGGCAAGAGTTGTTCAGAGGGGATTTGCCTTTGAATTTGCCTTCCTCTGAGGCTGAAAGAGTGTGACCTGCCCAAGGTCTCCCAGTGGGTTTCCAGGGCTGAACAAGGATTTGAACCCTGCTCTCATAGTCCAGTGCTCAAACCACTGCACTCCAGAGGCTCAAGAAATGCAAAATTCCCATCCCTGATATTGACCAGTGGCATGTGTGTGCATGTGTGTTACTTCTTCCTTCCATTTAGAGCTATGTCATTCCCTCTAAGCCCAGACCGTGAGCTTCTTGTCATCATGAACTGAACTGCAATCCATGAAAGATTATGGCATAATGCACCAGTGAGTTTTTAACACTTGCTTTTCTTTTCCTGAAATAAAAAAATTATTGCCCTGGAAATTATTAAAATCTTCTAATAAACATGGACATCTCTTTCAAACTATACCCCAGGAACGCCTAAAACTTAGACCCTTTATGTAAACAGCTCAAAAGATGGCTTTAGCCAATGACTCCCCTGGCCAGAGGGCGGTAGGGGAGTAGAGTTCCCTCTAAGATGGTGCGTGCGCGTGCGCGTTAAGCCTGTCGTGCAGTGCTCTCATCAATTTGGACTACCAGGAGTCCTCTGTAGTTGAGTCTCCCCCAGGAACTGTGGGCACCAAGAAATATGAAGGCAATGGTTGTAGCTGGGGCATCTCAATAATAATAAAGGCTGCCTCAATCTATCCTATATGCACTTACTTGGGAGTAAGCTATGCTGACCACATGGAGGGCATTGCCAAATACACACTGTGCTTGTATGGCCCCTCATATTTGGGGTCATTTCAGTGACAATGGATGGGAAAAGTAATTTGCCCTCTCCTTTGCAAGGACCTGCAAGGAAACAAAAGTAATAAAAAACTGCCTGCCTAGGTTGAATCTCCTGATCTTAAAGTAGTTCTGAGGTCACTGACTTACTTCCCATTAGTGGAAGCAAACTCTGCACGTGCTTAAAGGCACTCTATCCAGGATACTAAAACTTTTGAAACCAAAAGCTGACAACTATGGTTTAAGATGCTCAGGTACAGATCACTCCTTGAGTCTGCCTGAGCCTGGTGTCTCCCAGATGTGTTAAGATAAAGGTCTCTTAATATTGCAGCTTGCAAGATTAGGACCTGAAATCCAACATATCTGGAAGGCGTGAGGTTGGGGAATCCTTTATATAATCCTAAGGGTGCTGTCCAAACATTCATTTTGAAATGCTTTTTTTTAATCGTGTGGGGAAAAAAATGGGTGGGCAATTCAGTTTTTATTGTCTATCCCTGCTAAAATGATCTACTTTGCTTTGAGAACATCATGAGCAACATTGTTTTATATTTTACAGAAAAATGGTTAGAATAGAATAATAGATCTGAGACAGAAATTACGAGCCCCAAGAAACTGTTGGAAAGAATGGAATATGTGGCTGGGGAAAACTTTGATGAGAAGCTGGCAGGGGCACACATGTTTTCTAAGGGCAAAATAACTTCAAGTGCTTAGGAATTAATACAGTTTGGCCATCATGCTTAATATGGGCATGGCTACTTTGAAAAATGTTAGATTGGCATGGAGGAGACCCTGTTTAGAGAAGTTTAAATATCTTTGAAGCTTGACAAAAGGAATGCATAATGAACAGTGGCTTATTATGTGACTAATAAGCAGCTGGTCCGTGAAAAAAAAATGTTTTGTTTAGATTTACAAACGTGTGAAAAAAAAATGCCCTGCAAATGCCAAAAATAATTTTGATACAATCTGTTCAGCCGCCATGGTATAGGGGTTTGAGTGTTGGACTATATCTCTGGAGACCAGGGTTTGAATCCTTGCTGGGCTATGGAAAGCCACTGGGTGGCCATGGGCAAATCACACTCTCTCAGCTGCAAAGGAAGGCAATTGCAAACCCTCTCTGAACAAATCTTGCCAAGAACCCCCCATGGTAAGTTCGCCTTAAAGTCATTATATGTCGGAAACGACTTGAAGGCACCCAACAAGTTCTTTCCATATTGTGGGTGGTGGTAGTGAGAAGGTAGGCAAGCCCTGCACTGTCGCTGCCTGATAACACTGCCAGTTGGAGGTGGAGCTGAAGCTCTCTGGTGGTTTCCTCATTCCTAAACAATAATTTGAAAGGGAGAGAAGAGACGTACATTTGATTGCAACACAGCAGTTTCCTGGGAAATATAAAGTTCTGGCCATTTCCTGGCCAGAGGCCCCTCCCTAAACTATGAACCGCAGGATTCCATAGGATGTTGAAAGTGGGATAACAGCGCTATAACAGTCTAGTGCGGAAATGGCCTCTTTCTCTGCAAGTCTTTTCAGCCATCAAAATGTTTCTTCCTCTGTTTCCTCATTTATCTGAATGTCTTACTGTTTTCCTCTAAAGGTAAGGAGTGACCCTCATTACTGGCGTGGCTCCTGGTAGTTTTGATCGCTGCTTCACCCAGTGCCGCTGTTATCAATTTTATAAGTTATCCATCCCCCAAGACTATATTCCTCTGCTTGAGGAATTTCTGATCCTCCACGTGGTTATAGAATAACAGATTTCTAAGGTACCATAAAGGTCATCTGGACCAACCTCCTTTTAGGCAGGAATGAGCAACTGAAGCACTCCCAAAATATGCCCATCTAACCTGTTTAAAGAACTCCAGTGATGAAGAACTGCAACTCCCATCGGCCCAAGCCAGTGTGGCCAGATGTTGATGGATAATGTATTGTGATACAAACTTCTGGAAGGTCAGAGGTTGCCCATGTGTGCCTATGTGCCTTCAAGTTGCCTGTTGACTTATGGTGACCCCAAGAATTTCATAGGGTTTTCTTAGGCAAAGGAGGCTCAAGAGGTGGTCTTGCCATTTCCTTCCTCTGAAATGTAGCCTACGGCGCCTGGTATTTGTTGGCGGCCTCCCATCCAAGGACCATCCAGGGCTGACCCTGCTTAGCTTACACACTTGTAAAACAGGTCAGTGTGGGAAATCCCCACCCTTGCCTTAAAGCACATACCAAGCCAACAATCACGGGAGCCCTGGCTCTCCCTGCTTTAAAACGCTTCATTAGAAATAACCCGCTTCTCCTCCCCACCCTCGTTCCTTCACTCAGAACTGGTTCGGATTTCTAACCGGAAACCCATTGCACAGCACAGACCTCAGCAAAGGGCAGTGTGGTGCAATCTGTCCCCAGCTTCACGCTTGGCACCATTCACACTGGGGTGCCCATAGCAAGTTCCAACTCGGCTCGGAAGTTGGACATTGTGTGTCTGTCTAACATTTTCTAGAGCTATGGCGCGCGACCGCCAGCCATTTTGACTAAGGGCATCGGGAGCGGGGGGGTTCGAAAGGAAAGAAGGCGCGAGATGGGATTGGTTGAGCGGGTGTTGTCGTCGGCCGAGGGCTGTTTCCGGCTGGCATTGGCGAAGGCCGGGGATTCGCTTGGGCCGCTGCCGGTGGGTCTGCCCGGGCGGGGGGGCGCTCGTAATGGGCCTGGGAAGGGAAGGGAAGGGAAGGAAGGGAAGGGGGAGCGGTGCTCCTTAGGCTGCCGTCGTTGTCCCGGGGATCGGTCTGGAGACAAGAGGAGGCTGGCATGAAGGCAGGGGGTTGCCTCGCAGTGGCCTGGGGGAGGCCAAAGAGGTGGTGTGCAGGGGACGATAAGGAGGCAGCGGAGCCCTGGGTGACAGTGATTCGTGATCGCACCGCACCCTGAGTTGGGTAATTTCTTCTCACCTTCTTGGGCTGTAGTTGTCAGCTTATCCAGAACTCTGGGCAGAGTGCCTTTGAGCATGTGCAGAATTCCCTTCCACTCATGGAAACAAAACCATCATTGGAGCTAAGCTGGGGGGTGGCGGCAGCTTTTCCGGTATTGCTCAGTTGCAGCTCCCGTAGCCACGGCCAGCATTTCCAAGGCTGAAGGATGATGAGAGCAGGATGCGGACGTCATCTGGAGGGCCATACCTGCCCTGTTTTTTTATTTGTTTGTTTAGAGAAACATAATCTCTTCAGGCTACCTACAGGCAGGTAAGAGGGTAGGGAAAATGGAAGAATTGAGAGATCAGGCTGCTACTCCGTTGTGTTCCTGAAACTCTTTTCCAGATTTTATGGAAATAGCTGAATAAGCTGTCTTTTCTGACAACAAAACTTCATCCAGTGTGAAAACATCGTAGACTGGGCTGTTAGTCTACAGTAGAACTGAGGATCCATTACTTTTGACTGAGCCGTGCTTCGGAGGATGAGGCCTCAATGTACAATACATGTGCACCCTTCTACCAAGGAGATGACAGCTCTGTTTTGGGCCCTGCTGTGTGTTTTGCTGGTTATGTTCCATGCTTATTCAGGCTGCCTTAAGTCTGTGGCTTAAGGTTTGATGGAGTTCTCATAAATTTCTTTTGATTTTACAAAAATAGTAATAAAAAAAGACATTTTATCGGGCTTGGTCTCTGACAATTGCAGCTGCTGAGAAACAACTGCAGAAAAATGACCTAAGCAACCAGAGATCTGAAGGTCCCTTTTGTGGATTTCAGAACTGCAGTGGCAATAGTTATTTTCTGTTTTACACAGAAACTCCAATATGACTTGTGCAGATTCTGTTTCTTTTGTGTCCCTTTTTGCTGGTCATTAAAGGCCTTCTGGATAATGAAACAGAGAAGTAAGCAAACAAACAAAGTTCTTTTTATTTCAGGAGAAGCTTGGAGAGGGGGGACTCTCCACCTGTGGCTATAATGTCTGGGATTGGGAACAAACGGGCAGCTGCGGAGTCCAGTCCCTCAGGGCCTCCAGAAAAGAAAACCAGCGTTGAAGACTCTGGGACAACTGTAGAGACCATTAAGCTTGGGGGTGTCTCCTCAACGGTTTGTATTTCTTTTTGCCCTGTCATCCTTTATATCTTAATGATTACCCTTCCCTGCCATAATCTGCTGTGGTATAGTCTAGATTTTAGCTTATCATCTTAGAACGAAATCTGAGATGGGCCTTTGTTGACATTGGTGTGGTTTCAGGAAGAGTTAGACATTCGTACCCTCCAGACCAAGAACCGAAAGCTGGCAGAGATGCTGGACCAGCGACAAGCTATTGAGGATGAGCTACGAGAACACATTGAGAAGTTGGAACGACGGCAGGCCACTGATGATGCTTCACTGCTGATTGTCAATCGCTACTGGAGTCAGGTCTGTTGCTTACTTCCTCTTGAAGTTGAGAGACAGTGTGGTGGTTAGAAAGCATTGGACTGGGACCTGGGAGATCTGTGCAAGTTAGTGGGTATCACTGGGCTAGTCACATATTCTGTGGTCCTGACTGACCTACCTCACAGGGATATTGGAAAGGTAAAACAGGGAAGAGGAGAGCCATGCACAAAATCTGGAGCCCTTTGGAGGAAGAGTGGGATATTAGCGTAACTAATAAGTACATAAATAAAGTTTCATTCCTTTGTTTACTCCAGCCTTCTTAAAAAATAAGCGCAGATCTCTTTGTTCACTCTCTTCAGTTTGACGAGAATATCCGCATCATTTTGAAACGCTATGACTTGGACCAAGGCCTTGGAGACCTCCTCTCAGAACGTAAAGCCCTGGTGGTGCCGGAACCTGAGCCTGATTCAGACAGCAACCAGGAGCGCAAAGATGAGAGGGAGCGAGGTGAGGCGCCTTAGTGTGGCTGCTTTGTGGTTAGCATGTACTTTCTCCCATGATCTACCTGTATTTATTTATTTATTTACTTACTTAATATATATCTCACCTTTCTCCCAAACGGAAGCCACTGTGGCTCCCAACATGAATTAAAACAAGGTGCATGAATTAAAAATAGTAACAAAAGAATTAAAAATGATGGAATAAATTACCATATTAAAACATCAAGACATGAAGAAGAGTAAGGAGGCCACATCAGATAGCAAGTTTTGGGTTTCTTAAAAGGACAGCAAGTTGTTATTCATTTTCTTGGGAGACTGGGGTTGTGTGCTGTCATGGCATTGTTCTTGCAACATATTTCATCTGTTCCTTTCCATTAACTGTAAAGCATGACTTGTTCTTGTCTTTGCTAGGAGAGATATCTGAGCCTGCATTCTCCTTTCTCGCCACTTTGGCCAGCAGCACCAGTGAAGAGATGGAATCACAGCTGCAAGAACGTGTGGAGTCTTCCCGCCGGGCAGTCACTCAGATTGTGACCATGTATGATAAACTTCAGGAGAGAGTGGATGTCCTGTCCCAGAAGCTGAACAGTGGAGGTATGGCATGTACCACAGTCTTCTCCCGTTGAGGCTAAACTTGGGGACATTCTACTTCCAGTGTTTAAAAGATTTGTGTGTTAAGAGTGTGTTTGGCTATATGGCATAATTCCCCTTGGGATTAGACCATTGTTAGTAGATTCACCTTGAAGTTGATCTGGCAATCATTCTGACTGGTTTTACTCCAGCCTGCTCTGCTGCCATATTTGTTGATAAGTGCTTGATACTGTTCTGGGACTGCTTTTGTGTGGTAGCTCTCTTTTCTCCATGGTGTCTTCAGTCCTAGACTAGATCAAGAGCTAGATTAACTTTTATTAAAAATTTGAATTGTGCACAATCTTGCCCTCGTGTCTGAGCATGCCAAAACTGTGTATGATGCTGAAGCCCTTTTTTCAAATTATTAATTAACTTTTCAAAACATACAGCAACTTGAAATTGGATTTTAGTGAAGGAAAGATTGCTGTGCATTGTTCCCACACTTTTAAAGTCTAAAGGGCTAGACACTTGATTTTGAAATACAGAACAAGGCAAGAAAAACGAAGGGATATTAAAGTCATTGAATTGCTTAGCCAGTGCTGTATTTAGTTAGAACATACGTAGGACTACTAGCTCCAAATATTAACAGTGACATGTCACATTCTTTTCTTCCTTTAGATGTTTCGCTGATGGAGGAAGCTGTCCAAGAGTTGAATTCTTACCTAGCAAGTGAGAACAGGCGGCTTCAGGAGCTGGCTGATTTGCTTCAGGAAAAACACCGCACCATGTCCCAAGAGGTACAAGGAAAGGATGCTGAAGCACAGGGACAGAAATCTTGTGGCCACCTGAGTTCTAGAGCTGTTTATTTTGTTTTGTTTTTTGACACCAACTGGTATTGCTGAGTGTGTGTATTTGTGTCTGTGTTTCAATTAGACCAAGAATGAGATGGGGCAGTATGTATGCAGACAGTGAGCTGCAGCACTTAAGCTGAGCATTCACCTTGCAAGAGTCCACACAGTGACTGAAACCTACAGTGGCTCTCCAATGTGCATGCCTCATGGTTTGTTTGTTCTTAATGTGGAGTCAGAGAAAGAATAGAGGCTTCTGAGTAGGGAAGAGAAGGTAGTGGTGAATTTGAAGCTGGATGAAAGTGAGGCTTGGAATTAGCTCCTGTGGAACCCACTGTAGTAATTCTTATTAATAGAAAGGTTTTACATGCCTTTCCTTCTGGGAATGGAACTTGTGTTTAAGGCTAGCTGCAAAGCAATAGGAAAAGCTGGTAATTTGAGGAGTCTGGGGTTAGATGGTGTATCAGAGAGCTGGTAATTTGAGGAGTCTGGGGTTAGATGGTATACCAGGAACCAGGAAATGAAGGAGGTGGGAGGCAGTGCCACTGTTGTGGCAACCTACTAATAGATCAGGGGTGGGAAACCTGTGCTGTTGTCCATCCCCTAATTTTCTCTTGCATCGCTTACTGCATTGAGCTCCAGCTGGAGCTGCCTCTGAAAAGTCTTCTGAAAAGGCAGCTAGTGTAAAATGCAGAATCCAGATCACTGTCTGGTGTGCACTTTATTAACCATGCCACACTGTGTCAGTCTCAATTGCTCTGGCTTCCAGTTTGTTCTTGGCTATAGTTCAAAGCGCTGGTGCTTACCTCTTAAGTGTTTAGTGCTGGTTTTTTTTTATGTACTTAATTTTAATAAATTTTAATAATCATTTTAAATAAATTTTGTTTATCTAATGAATGGATAGCTAGCTTTGGTTATTTCTGTTTTTGTCATTTTTGCTGCTTTTAGCTTCTTCTGACTCTGGATGAATGACTGGCCAATTCTGGATTATGGTTTCTATAACACAGAAGTTATTAGGGTATTTCATCACAAGATAGGAAGCCGAAATTTAGTATACTTCTAGACTCTGATTGCAAACAGGCCTTCAGCCATGACCTTTTTTAAATATGTGGTGGTGGCAACTTAGGGTGTGAAGTTCATCTTATAGATGTGATTGGCACTCTAGCATGGGGAAAATTAAACCATTTTGGTTGTGAAGTTCTGTATACTTTTTAGCTTTGAATTGTTTTAGAATTGAGGAGAGGGAATTTGTACTGGAAGGCACAGGTGCAATAGAATAGATAAGTAAGAGGAAATATTGTTAACCAGATAGGGGGAAAAAATCCTCTCTTTGTGGAACTCAGGCTAATACCAGGCCATTTCCACACAAGACTGTTATAGCACTATGATTCCACTTTCAACATCCTATGGAACCTGGGGTTTGCAGTTTAAGGAGGGGCTGGCTGGCTCCTCCCTAAACTGCAAACCCCAGGATTCCATAGGATGTTGAAAGTGGAATCATAGCGCTATAACAGTCTCGTGCAGAAATGGTCTTACTGACATGCAGTGAACTCATAGTCTCCAAGTGAAAACAAATAAACAAGTAGCTGGATTGATGAGCAGCAAATCAGGATTAGGTAATTGTTCTGCGAGCAATTGTGATGAATGTGATTGAGCCATAATTCTTGTGTCCTTCCTGTTCTCTTTCTTTTGTTGCAGTTTTCCAAACTGCAAGGGAAAGTAGAGGCGGCAGAGTCTCGTGTATCAGTGTTGGAGACCATGATCGATGACTTGCAGTGGGACATCGATAAAATCCGTAAGCGGGAACAACGGCTCAACAGGCACCTGGCAGACGTCCTAGAACGAGTAAGCTCTGGAGCTCTTGGTGGACGTCTGAGGATTCTAGCAACACTGGAAAATATTGGAAGGGTTTTGTCAGAAGAAAAAGATGTGTAAAAAGACTGGACTTTTATTTGGTTTTAGATCTGCATTCCAGTTTTTAATAAGCATCCCCCTAACCTGCTGGTAATACTCATAAAAGTGCAGCAGTTTCTTTTGAGGACTGTACCATTTTAAAAATGAGAATTGTAAAGCAAACGAGCCCACAAGGACAAGTAGCAAAACAAAATTTTAAAATACTTGGCTTAAAAATGAAGAAGGAAGGAAGGAAGGAAGAAAAGAGAGAGAGCGAAGAAATGAACTCCAAGAGCAAAATCATGGCCAGGGGGGTAGATGCATGGGATAAATCCAGTTGAGTCAGGAGTAATGTCATTGTGCATCTTTCTCCTGTTGGAATGGTTTTGCCATAGGTATTCAGAGCTGTTATGTTCTTGAAAGAACATTTTACCATACTTTTTACTTAATATAGGCCAGTGATATGTCACAAGATATGTGACAAAATTCCACAGGACTGCAAGAAAAGCACAGAATGTGGGACCTGGTTCAGAAATAAGCGCTCTGAAAAACATAGCTTCTTTTTTATTTTAGCATTGGGAAAGTATGTCCGAAAGTGAGTGGGCAGTAGTACATTCTTGTATTGATTGTCTCTTGTGTTACGGACTGTGTGGCTGATTAGCCACTTAGCACGAGATTCATTTGTTTAAAATCTGATTAACTTAGCCAGGCCAGAGACAGCTTTGATTGCATTTCCTAGTGATTTACACTGGGAGCTGGATGGAGACCATCAGTTCAGTTGAATCTCTCTGTGGCTTCAGTACCATTGACCATGGTGTAATTCTGAGACATCTATCTGAAACCGGAGCTGGAGATTCTGTTTTATCATAGATCTAGACTTTTCTGGATAAATGAGCTCACCTGGTGATGCAAGGGGACTGCTGGTTGACACCACAGTTGCTTTTCAGTCCTCTGTTCTTATTTCTGTGCTTAACTGATTTACTCTTATTTCAAGTTTTAATCAAGATTGTGTTTGTATTTTGTTAAGAGTTAGCTGCTTTGAGCATCATTTTATGGTGAAAGTAAATTGTATAATTTATACTCGTAAAATTTAATATGTAATTATGCCAATATGAATATACAGTGAGCCCTCCACTTTTGCAGGGGTTAGATGTGCAAGACTCCTGTGAAAGTGGAAAAAGTATGAATAAAAATAAAAATCACAATTTTTTTTTAAACCTGAGAACACTTCTCTAGCAATATCTGGATCCTTCAGCGTGATTCTGTGGTCAGCTTCAGGAAGAAATGGGACATGGCGTCATCCTGGAGAACCTAGCAATGCCTAGAGAAGTTTTTTCTCTAGAAATCTCTAGGTCCTCCAGCACAATTTTTTGGTCTACTTTTGGCAGAAGTAGACCATAAAATTGTACTGGAGAACCTAGAGCAGGGCTTTTCAAATGGTGTGTAACGACACATTAGTGTGTTACCTGAAGTGTGTAGATGTGTCGCCTACAATCTTGGAAATGTATGTTATTATTTATAAATCATATATTTTTAAAAATATATGAAAGATTTTCATGTGTCCCCATATATTTTGTTATTTGTGTCTGTATCTCTTATAAGGGGTTAGTTGAACCTCTGGTTTGCTAGTAAAACTGCAGTTACCGTGTCGTGAAATGATGCATATCTAAAATAGTGTGTCACCAACATGAAAAATTTGGAAAGCTCTGACCTAGAGATTCTTAGAGAGAACATGTTTTTCCATAGTGGGGCAAAATAGATTTTTTTAAAAAATAATAAAATAAATAAAGCAGAATAACCCGAAATAATCAAATCTGTGAGTGTTGAACCTGCAAAATTGAAGGGCCTAGTATAGAACATAAATGAATAGCTTGGCACAAAATCAGGATGGCAGACTGGAGTGAACTGGGCCTCTGCCACTAGGCAGATGGGTTTTAGAGTCCTTGAAAAGAACTTTGACTGAACAGCATTTTGTTTAATGAGCAGATGCTCTAATTATGTTCAAGGTCATGTGTTTAAAGAACTCTGTTTTTAAACAGTGTCATCTTTGCAGGTGAACTCAAAAGGCTACAAGGTGTATGGTGCAGGCAGCAGTCTCTATGGCGGTACTATCACCATCAACGCTCGAAAGGTAAATGGTGAGACTGTATGAGAAGATGCAGCTGAAAGCAGCAATAATAGCTGGGCAAGGGAAATAGAAAGGGAGAGTTTAACTCCAAGTTTCTGTTTTTCTCGTTATTGATAGTTTGAGGAAATGAATGCTGAACTGGAGGAAAATAAGGAGCTAGCCCAGAATCGCTTGAGTGAGCTGGAGAAGTTGCGTCAGGACCTTGAGGAGGTGACAACTCAGAATGAGAAGTTAAAGGTATAAGGCAGCAAACGTTTCTGAAATTCTTAGGATTACTTTATTTTTTCTGGATTAACATTGGAGGTTCATTTCATTTGTACATCTGGAAAGGATTACTTTTATAATACTAAGAGTTTACAGGCAATACAGTAGAGATGGAAGAGATGAAGCCCAGCTACCCCCCCCCCGGGCAGATGTTTTGGGAGAAATAAAGATTCTATTCTGCCCACAATTGCCCTTGATTGAGGCTGGGGGAGGGGCGTGGAGAATGGTTTTACCACATCCTCCCCCCGACCCACAGTTGTTTAGACCCAGTGCAAATCTTTTCTCCAACAAGATGTGACCTGGGAGTTGAATTTGGGGTATTTCTTGTGGGGGAAAGAAGACTCCTAAAATGGCCCAGAGAGATGCCTCACTCCCTAGCAGGTGTGTGAGGCACTAGGGGCAAAAGGGCATATTTTTGCAGAGGGTTGTGATGTTGGTGATGGTGACAAGGGTGGTCACCCCTGTGTTAGAGGAAAAACTCCACTCCCCCTGTGTTAGCATGTGTGTTGTCACTTTGAATGTATCTCGTGGTTGTGCTTGCATCCATCTAAAGGAGGAACTTATGCAGAGAAGCCACAGTTAGTCTCCCTTTGAAGGACAAGGCTATAATCAGCTTTTGCAGGAAGGCGCTGAGGGGACCCACAAATGAAAGGACAAAACCAGGTATTAGAGCAAGGAAGAGTGGTGGCACTCAGGCTTAAATGAAGTTCCACCTTAGAGACGTAAAGGCCTTCCTGCCAGGAAATCACAGTGAGCAGCCTGGATGGATGGGGCCAGTCCAGAGCCTGAGATCATCTTGCTGCCTGGAAGATGCTACAGATTGCTTCTCTGGTCACTCACCACACAAGGCAGCCATGTAATTCCTGACAAGGGCACCTGATGCTCCTTTGTGTCTGTATGGTGAGTGATTGGCCAGATGTCATACCAGTGGGGCCAAAATTGTCACCCGCTAGCAGAAGAACGGAAAGAGGCAGGTTCAGAACAGACGCACAGTACAGTGACTCCTCTGTGTTTTGAACTCAAAAGAGTCTTAACTAATGTCTTATGATACACACTTTAGAAATGACTGGAGTATGGTGCATGTAGAGAGCCTGCGTGGTGTAGTGATTTGAGTGTTGGACTGTGATCTTGGAGACCAGGATTCATTTCCCTGCTTGGCCATGGGAGCTCACTGGGTGACTTGGTCACACACTCTCAGCCCCAGAAAACCCCATGATAGTTTCAGTGTAGGATTGCCATAAGTTGGGAGTGATTTAAAGGCACACAACAACAAGGGTACATGTGGAACTTTGCTGGTATCTTTACAAAGTTAATTCCCATTGACTTGTTATCCTGCTTCTTCATAACACACCTTTTGTTTGAAAACAATATTTTGCATGTATGCGTGCTTATAATTTTGTTTTTACAGTCTTGTTCTATTTTAATTGCTACAGTAAGGTGGGTCAAGTTTCTTGTTCAATGCTGCCGCCTTCTGGGCTGTTTAAGCAAACCATTGACACTTGGAATTTCCTCTGTCATCTTTATCTCTATGATAATGAGTAGGTATTTGCGTTGTTTGCTGAATGCACATTTGAACTGAAAGCACCAGACCTTGACTACTTTAGCTTTAGCGAGGTAGCTGACTCAGGTACCTTCAGGCTGCGCTCATCTGCACTATTTTATGAAGGATGCCCAGATGCATGGGGTACTGGATTGGTTCATGGTTCCTTATTATCGCAAGTTATATACCTGGGGATTATTTTAAATTATGGTGAAAGAGTGTGTGTTTTATATGTCTCTTCTTTGTAAAGTGAGACGAGAATACAACATATACTCCATTAAATTTCACTCAGCTTCATTTAGTTGACTTCCTCAAGACTTCAATCAATGCTTCTTGAAACTGGCAGTTATATTTTATTAAAGCAAGAAAGGGATACTGACTTTGAACTATATGTGAGATTGCAAAGGGGATGTAATCAAAGCCTGAACTATTGACTGGCTATCCATTTGGCTCCATTGCTTTTGCACTGTTGAAGGCCCTTCTTAGATTTACTCTGTTGGCCTACCCAGACGTAGTTTCAGCTACCCTGGTTTCTGAAATTCCACCAGAATTGTTAAGTATCCACAGCTGCACTTCAGACCTTGAGTTTGCCCACTCTGTGTATAAAATACCTAATGTGGACCAAAGCCATGAGCACACAGTTTAGTCTAAGAGTTGACACTTACAAAATTAGCTTTGGGGAGGTGACAATGGGTGGTGAGGGAGGATTCAGGATACTTTTACTCCTGCCTGCTTTGTGCTGAGGCTTGCCTCTGTGGTCTTAGCATCCGCCCTTTGGAATATAGTAGCCTGTTTCTGCTCAGCTCTGTTCTGTGGCCCCATCCAGGTGGACCTGAGACGGGCAGTGGAAGAGGTGGTGAAGGAAACTCCTGAATATCGCTGCATGCAGTCCCAGTTCTCTGTTCTGTACAATGAGAGCCTCCAACTGAAATCACAGCTGGATGAGGCCCGTACTCTGCTTCACAGCACCCGAAGTACCCATCAGCGTCAGGTGGAGCTCATTGAGGTAAACATTTCCTCCCGTTGTTCCTGTCCCCTTTCACTTTGATCCAGGAGGGTACAGATGTGAATTTTAAGGGAGAATTAGCACTAGCAGTGCTGTAGTGTCAGTCTACAGAGGACAGAAGTGACCGGGCTCCCACCCAGGTGGGTTGCAATCTAGGTAAGGACAAAAGGGATTTAGGGAAAATGCATAGTGATTGGTAAAAGAATAATGAAAATAGATTTGTTAACATGGGCTCCTTGAATGCCACATAACTGGTTACCCATGATGGGTAAGAACTATCTCCATGTAGCCTTGTAGATGCATAGATTGGTGGTACCAACTGGTAAGCAGGCAAGTGTTGTAAGTTCTGTAGAAGCCAGTTCAGAACTCTGGTCGAGTTCCCTACCAGAATGGAAAAGGAAAGCTAGATTGTGAACTTGGAGTAGGCAGAATGGACCATAGTTCAGTAGTAAGATGAAACAGCGAAAAGAGGGTTGCAGAGTATTGAACTAGATCCTGGGAGGTCAGGCTTCAAATCTTTACTGAGCCATGGAATTCAGTGGAGTACTACTGTAAGCCCAGCCACTATGGTCAATGCTCAGGGCTTCTGGGAGCTGAAGTCCACAAACATCTGGGGACCCACAGGTTGAGAACCACTGTTTAAGACTAACAGATTTATTGCAGTCTTACTAGGGAGGAAGTGTGGTGTTGTGTTTTGAGTGTTGGGCTACAGCTCTGGAGGCCAGGGTTCCAATCCCCACTCAGCCATAGAAACCCATTGGGTGGCCTTGGGCAAATCACACTCTCTCAGCCTCAGAGAGAAAGGCAAGGGGAAAAAAATCTTAATCAAATCTTGCCAGGAAAACCCTATAATGGATTTGCCGTAGGGTTTCTGTAAGTCAGAAACACCTTAAAGGTACACAACAACAACAAGCCTTACTATTGGTCTATTATATATTGTTAATTTCAAAGGTGTCAAATGAATCTTTTTTTCCTACCAAAACTCACTGGATGACTTTGGACCAGTTGCTCTATTTGTCAGCCTGACATGCCTCATAGGGGTTTTGTGAGGATAACAGTGGAGGGAGGACCATGTAGGCTATCTTGAGCTCCTTGGAAGAAAGCGGGGATGTAAGTGTAACAAAACAATATAAAATAAAGCTCCAGCTTCCGTTCCTGTCACCTTTCATGAATTAGACTTCAGATAGCAGAGGAGTCCATTGGAGAGCCACTACTGGACAGGGTAGGCAGTGCTTGGTATGATGTACCAGTGATCTGTCACAGTTTAAGTCAACTTTATATTTCCATACTGGTGTACAAATCTAGCAATCCTCCCAACTCAGCACAACTGGGCTGAGTGAGTAATGGGCTCTTTTTTCCCCTCTGCAGTTTGTGATGGAAAATAAATCTTCTACAAAGTTTGATCTATTCGCATTGCCAGATTCTCTCCCTCCCTCCCTCCCTCTCTTCTGTGTGTGTGAGTGTATGAGAGAGAGCAATTTGTGCAATTTTGTGGACCCACTGGTAGAATCATGGTGCTGCTCTTGCTGAGTTGTACAGTTCTGGTGTGGAGTTGCTTTTCTGATTGTGCAGTGGAGGCTGTAGAGGCTATAATTCCGTGTCTGAGAGGGACAAAGACCACTGCTATGAGCAGAAGCCCAGTGCATTACTAACTATTCTGGCCCAAAGCCTGTGAGCATTCAGGGAAAGTGGAATAAAAACTGAGCTGCTGCTTGTAGTCTTCAGAGCAGTGGTTCTCAACCTGTGGGTCCCCAGATGTTTGTGGACTTCAGCTCCCAGAAGCCCCAGCCACTATGGTCAATGCTCAGGGCTTCTGGGAGCTGAAGTCCACAAACATCTGGGGACCCACAGGTTGAGAACCACTGCTTCAGAGTATGCTGAAGCCCTGTATGTTCGTTTGCTGTTCAAAAGCACTTGTAATTTTCCTTCAGCCTCCTGTCCCACAGTTAAAGTTGCCACTGACCTTAGCAACCTCAGCATCCAATGAATGCATGAATAAATGGCACCCATTGGCCTCACCATCCACATGTTTAATCGGAGGTCTGAACTAAGGCTGTAAATTTTTGTGAATGAATGAATAACCGCACCATTTTCCTCCTTATTGCAAGAAAGTCATTGAAAATTGCTTAGTTATCAGAAACTATTGTATGAAAAAAAAACCCTACACACAGATAAAACATCTTCTGTGCAGAAGACATTTCTGTGCAGAAAACAGATTTCTTGAGACATCACTCTTTCTCTTGCCAGCGGGATGAAGTCAGCCTGCACAAGAAACTGCGAACAGAGGTTATCCAGCTGGAAGACACTCTTGCACAGGTCCGCAAGGAATATGAGATGCTGCGGATTGAGTTTGAGCAGACACTTGCAGCCAATGAACAAGCAGGTACTTTGTGCCAGGTTCTGTATAGAGGTCCTAACCTTTTTCTTCATAAGATGCTTGTGCTGTCAACTGTAACAACGCTTTGTAATTTGATCAGTGGTGGAATTTTAAAATGCTGGTACTTGACCTGGCAGCATTTCTAGTTACACTTCAAATCCAACTGTGTAGCAGTCATATTAATCTGTACCAGCAAGTAGTTTAATCTCCATCAGAACCAGATCTTTTGAGCAGCTAATGAGTCTTGTTTTTTCACTGAAGACTAAACCAACCCCTAAACACTTTGGATTGCAACAGAGATAACTTACTACAATATTTGCTTGCTGAAATATCTATTTCCCCTCCACTTCAAAGAGAAGGAAGAATTCTGAGGAGGAGGAGTATGTGGCTTTATGCAAAAAACCGTGGCACTTCAGTCTTGTTAGCTGTGGCTCCGCTACCCCACTGATTGTGGTATCTCTTGAAAGCTCTCATTTGCAGGTTTTCTGGTATGAAGTAGTTGTTGCTCTTCAGTGGCTAGGAGCTCAGTAGGTCATTCCACAGTCTGATGAAGGATGGCAAGTCCTGAGTTTGCAGAGAGAGTGGAGAGGATTTTTTGTGCAATGTATCTGAGTGTGTGTGGTGGTTTCTGTGTAGGTCCCATTAACCGTGAGATGCGCCACCTCATCAGCAGTCTGCAGAACCACAACCACCAGTTGAAAGGGGAGGTGTTGAGATACAAACGGAAGCTGAGAGAGGCTCAATCTGACTTGAGCAAGGTAACAGAGGGGAAGAAATAAAGGGGATGTGGGGAGAAAATGGAAGTGAAGCTGGGGCTTCAGAGTGTGTATGTGTCAGGAAGGGATGGGAAATATATGCGAAGGTGGGGACTGTATACTTTTTAAAAAGATTTATTTATTTCACAATGTTTCTATGGAAGTTTTCATTCAGAAAAAAAATCTCGATGCAAGTAATAATAAAAGCAGATACACAAAAAACCGATAGCTGAAAGAATAAAATATCAAGACAAGAAAATCCATCAAAGACCTCTTGTTGAAAATCAGAGACAACGATAACAGAAAAAAATGATGAGGAAAACACTTGGTAAACACTTCAGTTGGGAGTGGAAACAGCCAACATGGGGAGCCTAATTTTAATAGGGAACCCATTCCACATTGTAAGAACCATAAATGAGAAGGCCTTCTCTCTACTGTAACCACTGCACTGCCTTACTAAGTTGCAGTACAATAAAGAAAGACCTGAATCCATGCTGAATATACAGACCGGGATGATCTATATGGAGGAAGGCAATCTCTTAGAAGGCTTGGTCCTGAACCATACAAGGCAAGGGTAGGGAAAGTATGTCGTGTGTCCTGCGTGTGGCCATTTTGAGCCAACGGGGGCTGCCCAGGAGGCTAAAATACTGCTTTCCTTTTTTTTCCCATAAAAATACCCACTAAGATGCTATGGGGGTGGTATTGCCAGGAAAGGTTTATTTTTAAAAGGAAATCAGGCTAGGGGGATTTTGGGGCCTAAACATATATAAATTTGGGATTGGGGTTTGGCTGCCATGGTTCTGTGGAGTCCACTAGCCTCTAGCCCTTGCTTACTTCTGGTGGCTGTTGCTCACCTTATAAGACAAATCAGTAATTTAAACCTGGTTCACTATCTCACTGGCAGCCAGATAGGATGCTTGGCAACCATATTATTTATAATGATTTGCATTAATAACATATATTTTAAGTACAGTCTGGATATTCAGGGCATTTTTGGGATCTTTTGAAAATAGGGCAGTGGCATGCTCTTTCGGAGGTTGTACACTTAGTTTTTAAAAGCTCTGTTCTGGGAGCTTGGGAAAAATCAAGCCAAAGATCAGGAGGAGCCCTTAAAAAAATTCCTTTTGGAAGAGCATCCGGTGTATGTTACGTGTCTTCTGTCCTTCTCTTCCAGACCCGTTCCCGCAGTGGGAGCGCTCTCCTCCACTCCCAGTCCAGTACGGAGGAGACGAAAGAGGAGCCTCCGGAAATCAAACAGGAACCTGATGACCCATCCACACAGAGTGCAGCCTCCAAGGCACCCCCTGAGGATGCCCCTGAAACCAAGGCAAAACGGGACGAAGAGGAGCGGGAGCGGGAAAGACGGGAAAAGGAGAGGGAGCGGGAAAAGGAGAAAGAGAAGGAGAAGGAGAGAGAACGAGAGAAGGAGAAGGAAAAAGAGAGGGAACGGGAGAAACAAAAGCAGAAGGAATCGGAGAAGGAGAGGGAATCTGTCAAAGACAAGGACAAAGGGAAGCATGACGATGGAAGGAAAAAGGAAGCAGAACTCATCAAGCAGTTGAAGGCTGATCTTAAGTAAGATAAGGCATCAACTTTTTCCTGGAGAGTTTTCCCTTGATGATATGATGAGGTGATAATCGTTTGGAGTTGCAAAGTGCTGTTACTCTAAGAAAAAAATAATACCAAGAGAGAGGGATTGCAGTTTGGTCCTTGGCTTTGAGAAGTTACTACTATATTGTTCATTCACTTAGAAGAGCATTGTTCCAAATTAGGTACCTCAATTTGCCAGGAGGACTGGGCTGGTGATATCTCTTTAGTTAAACTGGTCCCAAAATGCTGAGGACCAGAAAGGTTAACACTAGCACATTGATGGACTCAGAAATGAAGTGGTTGCTAGTGAGGATGTTGAAGCACTTGTGGGATGGGCTTTTATCATTCACTCCATCCCAGTTAGCAGTCTTGCAGCCATTTCCTGTGTTAACAGGCTTCTGGCTCATTTTCAAAAGCAGCCCCAAAGTATTAAGGCTGGAGAAAAAGTGCATGACCAATAACCAGGTTCAGGTGTGATGGTAAAATAGGATGTGGCTTGTTGACTTTTGCCTTGGGTCGGTAGCATCTCCACAAGGAAATGTTTGTTTGTTAGCCAGCTTCAAACGACAATTGGAAGGCATAGCTGCTCATCTTGAAATGAGAGCTGACAGACAGAATGGGACAAAAGCAGACCAGAAATTGGAAAAACAAACTAGGTTGCTTGGTCATCCACAGAATGTTTTGTAGCTAAACAACAGACCATGGAGTGTACAAAGCATGGCTTAGCATGATGGGAAAGTAGCCAGTTTTTGTTAGCCAGTCATGGAGGTGGGGAATTGGATGCAGCTTCTATTTTCTGGGAACAATGAAATTTGTTGAAATTTTCAGTGAAAGAGAACTGCTTCCTCTGGATAATCCAGTTGTGGTCACAACAAATCAAATATTGATCTGCCCGGCTTCGGTGATCCATAACATAGGTGGATAGAAGTTCTCTGGTTTTCTCCCCAGTGTTACTCGTGATGTCTCAAGATACGATGCTGCTAATATATTTTAGCCCTAATGTGATAGGAGAGTAGTTATTAATTTGAATAGTATTGTATTTTGTCTTTTGAAAGATAGTGTATCTTTCATTCACTCAGGAAGGCTCAAGAAAGCCAGAAAGAAATGAAGTTGCTGTTGGATATGTACCGCTCTGCCCCAAAGGAGCAAAGAGATAAAGTTCAATTGATGGCAGCTGAGAAGAAGGCCAAAGCTGAGGTAATAATGTCTCCTGTGGCCTATTTTATGGCTTAAATTGCTTTATACCCTGTCAGATAGGAAACCCTAGATATATGAACAAAGAAGCTTCAGAAGATGCGTCATACTGAATCAAGTTTCTCTTGCAGAGTTTTGTAAATGCTGATAGGCAATCATTTTTCAGGATTTTGGGGAGAATTCTTTCCTAGCCCTACTTGGAGATCCCTAGTGGTCCCTCATCCAAGTTCTGCTGAGGCCCAATCCTGCTTAACTTCTGAAGTCAGGTGAGATTGGATGTGTTCAGGGTAGTATTTTGGTATAATGTTGGCATCATAAACTAGTGCAGTGTGATGAAAAAAATGTAAAATGCCCTCCATTGACATTTTAATAAAGTCCAATGCTGCAAAGATCTAATGTTTTCCTCTTGTGAAACACAAGTATTCTGTGTAGGATGGAAGTCTGTTGTGTTATGAAACTGGGCTAAAGTTTATTTTCCTTTTTCTTTAAGCCACAGATCAACTCCTTGAAACTGTATCTTTTCTAGATGGGGGATTTGTGATCAATCTCCTTACAACCCCTTTAGCACATCACTATCTTCTCTCTCGTTCTTTTTTAAACTAGAGTGGTTGTTTTTTTAATTCAGTTTCTTAATTTGAAAACTTGAAAATTCTCTTCCCTTGCACGATTCTCCTCTCTGTAGTTGGAAGAGTTAAGACAAAGAGTAAAGGAACTGGAGGACAAGGAGAAAAAAGAGAGCAAAAAAATGGCAGATGAGGATGCCCTACGGAAGATCCGGGCAGTGGAGGAACAGATAGAATACTTACAGAAGAAATTAGCTATGGCTAAGCAGGTAAGGTGCATTCATCGGAAAGCTTACATATAAGGTGTATAAATCCAAATATTTCAAAGTAGCATACAACAATCCTAAAGAATACAATCTAAAAATCTTAAAACCACAATATTAGCATTATCTATAAAATACAGGGTAAGCTGATGGCTAGAGAAAACCATTGCATTTTCAACTGGTTATTAAGGATAAGAATTGCGGTATGTCTATTATTGTAGAAGGATATGCCACAAAGTGGGTGCCACTGCAATAAATATAATGTCATTATGTTTAAATCTATTATATAAAAGTCAAAGTTTGTCTGTTTGTGAGTTTGTCTGTGTCAGGCAGGCAAAGACCTCGTATGATTGGCTCTGTGAAGTGAGAAGACCTCATATGATTGGTTGGCTGTGAAGATTCTGTGGAATCCTGGGGTTGGCAGTTCAGGGAGGGGCCTTTAGAATTCTCAGCCAGAAAGCTCAGGCTGGTTGTTATGGAGATGAGGCCTACCAGAAAGAAGGAGGGCAGTGTATTCCCTCAGGAAACTAAACTCTGTATGTTAACAACTCTGAATACAGATGGGATTGGGGAATATGGGGAAAAGTTACAGGTACTGGACAAGGCAGTTTGGGGAATTAGGGACACAGGATCTCAAATCTGTGTATTTCAGCTGCATCTAACTCCTATGGTAAGGTAAGGGAATTCCTAAGGTATTTCTAACAAGTGTTGCCTATGAGAAAATAAAATCCTGGGCAACACGGGGTAAGTGCACGTTGTGTATAATTGTTGATGATTACAGTTTACATCTGTTCAAAGGGAACTGTGAATAAGGTAATGGGTTTGGTAACTCATCCCATGGTGCTTCCTCAGTGCCACTGTTCATATATTGTAGGACTGGGTGAGGAAACTCTTTTCAGGTTGAGAGCCCAGTTCAGTTTCAGAGAAGTCCTCAGGGGCCAAATCCTAGTTGTGACAGGTACTATAAGCAAAAGGGGAGGGCCAAAGAATCAGCATTTTAAGGTGAATGTTCATATTGTCAGTGATTAAGCCTTAGGAGAGAGATTTTGACCTCTTAGAAGACAGGAGAAAAGCATACAAAGAACTGGGAAATCTCTAAGTGATGGTGTCTATCTGTGGGTCGGTGAGCCAGCATGTCGTGGTTGAGCATTGGTTTACAATCCTAGAGACCAGAGGTCAGTTCTCTGCTCAACCATGGAAACCCACTGGATGACTTTGGGCATGCTCTACACCCTCAGCCTCTAGAAAACCCTTTAGGGTTGCCATAAGTCAAAAATGACTTGAAGGCATACAACAACAACATCTGTGGGCTGGATTCAGCCTCAGGGCCTTCGGCTCCCCACCTCTGCTAGAGGAATCTCCTCTGTTTCTTAAATATGTAATCATCAGTTTGTTCCTGAGCAAGAAAATTAAAAATGGATTGCATCATTTTCAGAGCTGCAGTATTTCATCCCTTCCATGGGTTTAATCCATTCTAACTGCTTCTCAGATGGCTTTGTGTGAATTCTTTTTTTAAAAAGAGACAAGATGAACTCAAGGGTTTCCTGTTACTTAGGAAGGAGCTGAAATTGCAGCCTCATTTCCCAATCAATCTGCAGGAAGAAGAGGCGCTGCTTTCCGAAATGGATGTGACGGGCCAAGCCTTTGAGGACATGCAAGAGCAGAACATCCGCCTGATGCAGCAGCTGAGGGAGAAGGACGATGCCAACTTCAAGCTCATGTCAGAACGCATCAAATCCAACCAGATCCACAAGCTTCTAAAGGAGGAGAAGGAGGAGCTGGCGGACCAGGTTCTCACCTTGAAGACACAGGTGAGTGGGAAGAGTAGAGTTAGATGCCACTCAGAGTCTTGCATTCTCTTGGCAGAGGACTTGAAATGTGTTGGTGCTGAACATGCATGTTTCCAAGCTAAGTGGTTTTCTTTTCTTCTGTTTTGCCTCTTGGAGGTGGATGCCCAGTTACAAGTTGTACGTAAGCTGGAGGAGAAGGAGCATCTCCTGCAGAGCAACATTGGCACTGGAGAAAAGGAGCTGGGCTTGCGGACCCAGGCACTAGAGATGAACAAACGTAAGGTAAGTGTATGGTAGTGGCCATGCTACCAAAGTTCTTTGTACTAGACGTACATAGAGGGTGACCTTGACCCAGCCCCCTTCTCTCTCATGTATCCTGACGGAGTCTTGGGGTGTGGCTATCCTGAGTGCCAGAGCCACTCAGCAACAGGTTGTCAAGTGACCAGAATAGCTCCTCAGAGAGAAACCCAGCCCGTCCATGAGAGGGAGGGGTTGGTGGCCTGGGAGGATAATACACACACACACACACACACACACACACACACACACACACGGCACACTGATGGTTATTTGGCAGTCTTCAGTGAGGGTGGCCTCTAAACGGCAGTCCTTCAGCCAGAGGGAACTCCAGAATAAAGTTCCTCAGTCAGCCTGGGGAGCTGTCCGAGTGGGAAGGTTTGTTTTCTCAGGGAAGCCTGAAGAGAGAGGCAGAAGAGAAACCATTTTTGATTCTGATCAGAAAGGATAATCTGAACCTGAGGGTTGAGTCTTTGGTGATCGTGTAGCCAAAGGGCTGTTTGTGTTACTGGTATTTATATGAGGGTTTCAAGATCTAAGGAAACTGTTTAGAAGAAGCCTGAAGAACTGTATTTGCTTCGATCTGTATATGAACTTGAATTCTTTTTTTCTGTTTGTTATTTTAATAAAGATTTCAATATATTTTTATAAATTTTGACTCAACTGAGTAATCTTTAGTATTTTAACACCAAACAGAAAACACTCCAGCATAAAACTCTAAGGAGGTTCTAATTAACCATTGAAATGCCTCACTCTTTACTCATAAGAGGTGTTGAAAGGGGAAGGGAGATCTGTGTGTGTGAGGTGACAGGGCACTTTATTCAGACTGAGAAGCTGCCATACTAGTCTGAGAGGGGAAGAAGCAGGCCCTGTCACATGTACCTTGCAGGGGTGATGTCATTTTAAAATGGGGCAGGGGCGGGCGACCATGTACAGTGCCTTGAGCTTGTTGGAGACAAGGAGGAATACAGATTTTTTTTTAAGAAAAAAGAAATGAAAATAAAATGAAATGTGGCTTTCTTTTAAGATTTATATCTTTTCTACAAGTTTTAAGGAAACGGAGAATAAAATAAGGTCAAGCAGTAAAACATAATAAAACAACGTAATCCAACCAACAATGGGCAATATGTAATCTCAACAAAACCAATGAGGACGGGTATGCATAGCAGGGGAACAATTGTCCTAAAAATGAATGCTGATTTCATTTGAAGAGTGAACTTTGCTTGTAGTTGAAAAGATGGGTACAAAGATTTGCTTGTAAGGCTTCTTTCTCCCTGTTTCAGTGATTGTGTGAGTCCTTTTGAACATTTGTCTCATCCTTAATAGGGTGGGATGGTTATTTTATTTGATCTTCCTCCAGGGGAAGCACTGAGAAATCCCAAATAATTCTGTAATTAGGACACAAAAACAGATTGCAAACCCTCTGGAGTGTGTAGATGCATAGAAAGAGAGAAAACACTGGTGACAGAGCAGTTTGATGAAGACCAGAAAAGGCAGTGGATAAAAGGAAATGCTGAACTTCGAAAGAGTAGTGAGCAAGGCAGCCAGATGAAAATAATTAAGATGGTTTGAGGCCTTCTGGGGTGGATAACCACTGAGAATAAATGGGGAGCAGAATGAGTTGGGGGTAGAAGGTCAAGAGAGAGTGATTGTTCTTGCTGCGGCTGCTGGAAATATTGTGAAGGGGTTTCTCATTCTAGAAATAGCTTCAGTCTAACAGGCTGGTTTGGTCCTCTTGTCCCAACCAAACAAAAGATTGTGATGTGGGGATTGGCTTCCAAGCCAGTAACAGTTGATCTAGTCACAGTGGTGTTAGATTTGGTGTAAATATATGGTGCTCAAATAAGCAGAGGTCAGATTTCCCTCGTTAGTAATTCAACACATAATGATCTGCCTGTAGACTTGGATTATCCAATCATGACTCTTGTAATGTCATTGGAATCCAGCTCCTATGTGTCCTGACCAGTGCCTATACTGGCTTGGGCTAACGGGAGCTGTAATCTAACAACAACTGGACAAACAAAGGTAGGAGGCCAGGGTGAACCCAGACAGATAACGCTTGAGTTCCTGGTTCTGGCTATTTCTGCACTACCCCTCAATGTAGCTCTTGGTGTGATTTCTTGAGGATGCAACCCTTTCCCAGTATCATTGTCACCCATCTTGTTTTTTCTTGGCCCCCAGCCCAGCCAGCTTTGTGCATTTAGCAATTAGGCAAATACTCCAGAAGTTCATAAGCATGATGAAAAAGGTTTGTCCTTTGGACCTGTAGCAAAGGGAATATTTTGGGAAATGAGTGCAGAGCCCACAGCTCATATGTGTCCATATCTCTGCATTAGCTTGATTTTTATTAAACTTATTAAAGGGATTTATTCTCTCCCCGCTCTTGTTCCAGGGCAGTTTACATAAACTTCAAATTAAAAACAAAAATAGTAAGTTAACACAGCATAAAAGAGTCGTTTATAAAAACCAATCAGCAGAGGAACAGGGGGAGGAGGAGGAGGAGATGATGATGATGATGATGATATCACTAAAGCTAGGGGAAAGGGGAAAAAGGTCTAAATGTGTCTGTGCTTGGTACAGAAACAGTATCAAGGTGAATGACAGACTGAGAGTTTTTCAGAAGGAGGCTTATCTGGCATTGACTTGGGTTTTTATTTTATAGCTTCCAGGTGGTGATGGTTGTGGGGAGGAGATAAAGCTTGTAACTCATTCAGGCTCTGATGGATGTGCACATGTGTGTTGCAAGTCCTTTTCTCCTCCATCATTTTTTTTCTGGTTGTAGCTTGTTCCATTTGATTCTGTTTTTTCTCTCAGAGCTCAGTCTTGATGTAGATATACAAACGCAAAACAAGATAGTCAAGGCACTGGATTCACAAAAGATCAAAGGAGTAGCATCACATTTTTGAAGTTTCACATTAAAAGAAGAAGAAGAAGAAAGAAATTTCCCTGAATCTAGTGAGGGATTTGAAAAATAGTATCCTTAGTTGCCAAATAAAGTTTTGTTGGCATCCTTGATACCACCTGTTTGAAGTTTGAATATAGCCCTCCTCTAATATTAATGGTCTCAGATTCCCAGTACTTTTTACTGCATTAAAATATCATAGAATGAGACACTGAGGAACAAAGTCTGTAAGCTGTCTCCTCTGTGGCCTATGTGTACAAATTGCAGTCACCTAACGCTTTGTGGCTTTGCTCTAACCTTTCCACCTCCCAAAAACTTCCTGTGGATGCCCCTGCCTCATTCTGCTGAAGATCCAAACTGGGATCCAGTAAGCACTCTGGTGGAGGACAGTATGCTTATGGAGTTCTTATGCTGTAGGTGGGTAGTGTTGGTGGAAACGGTTCTGTCTTCCTACTTCTTACAACAACTGCTTCTTCCTTGGGTGTACAAGGGGTATTGTGCAAGGGGGTATAGGCTCCCTCCTTCTATGATCTGCAGTAATAACTGGGGTGTGTGTGCTTGTCTCTATCACTAGGAAGAGTCATTATCTTCTTTTCCCAGTTCAGGGCTCAAACCAGCTTACAACAAATTTAAAAAACACATAGTTAAAAATCACAACATAAGGAAGTTAAAAAGAGATTAAATGATCAAAAAAAAAATAAAACCAGTTTAAAACATGCACCATTAAATGTGCAAGTGCACACATGTATATGTGTGCGCACACTAGCCCTAGTTTCCAATATATACACTCAATACTGTGGAAGACTTCAACTTTGGACCAGGCTTAGAAAACCCTGTTAGTGACCAGTACATGGTCACTTGACCTCATTGTAGGATCAGTTTTTCTGTTTTGAACAGTCACATTTACACGGAAATTCCCTGCCCCTGGAAAGTTTTGTCTTTGAAGATTCTCCCAAGTGGGCTTCAGATCTCGACCAACATTTGTAAGCAGAGCACTAGAAGGAAGGCCTGCAGATGTCCTTTAATGAGAAGGGTGGACCATGGATGGATGCTTACATCCATTTCAGTACTATCCTTGGCTGAAAAAGTGGTATTTTTATTCTGTTTTCCAGGCTATGGATGCGGCTCAGCTTGCCGATGACCTTCGGGCTCAGTTGGAGCTGGCTCAGAAAAAGCTGCATGATTTCCAGGAGGAGATTGTGGAGAACAGCGTGACCAAAGAGAAGGATATGTTCAACTTCAAACGAGCCCAGGTAACTAACGGGCAGTTACTTGCTTGGCTGGTCACCTTGAGCAATCTGTCTTTGCTATCTGTTGTGTTTAATCGAGTGACTCAGCTGCTTTATGTCTTTTGCCAATGCTATGGGTTTTTTTTATCTCCTTGCCATCTTTGTCTCTATGACATGACTCACATCCAGCTGTCTCCCATTTTTGCTTTTCTTCACAACAAATACTGGTCATGAATACCTGTGTAAAAACTGCCTTGCAGACCAAAGATCTGTCTTCATCCAGCATTCAGTTTTCAGCCTGACAAGAAGTTCATAAACTAGGCAGAAAAGCAATGGGCCCTCCCTTGTTAATTTGTCTCCAACATCTGGGTCATCAGAGGTATACTGCCTGCAGAAATTCCATTTCATTAGCAGCTGTTAAAATATTTGTGCTGTAGAAATTCATCTAAGGGAAGGGTGAGCAGTTGTGGCAGATGTTTTGGACCACAATCCGTATCATCTCCAGCCATTATCCATCCTTGCTAGGGCTGATGAGAGTTGTAGTTGAAATCATCTTGCATCCTCCATAACCCCATTTTTCAGATATCTCATATGCTCCCAGTGTATTATGGGCAGCTTGGAGGAGAGACTAATCCCAATGAGAATAGACAATTGAATCAGTGGGATTTATATATATATTAGTCAGTGTGGAGTAGTGTTTAGGCTGCTGGACTGGGGATTTGAATCCTGCTCAGCCAGGGAAAGCCAGTGGATGACCTTGGACAAGTCATACTCTCTCAGCCTCAAAGGAAAGCAGTGGCAAACCCTCTCTGAATAAATCATACCAAGAAAGTTGCCATAAGTCTGAAATGACAACAGCAGCAGCAGCAGCAGCAGCAACTGGTTTAGCATTCAGTAATTGATTTAGTTGGTCTGTTCTGGTTGGAACTAGCCCTAATTTACCTCGCTAATATTTCACCTGCAGGAAGATATCTCAAGGTTACGAAGGAAGCTGGAGACCACCAAGAAACCTGACATGGTTCCCAATTGTGATGAAATCCTTATGGAAGAGATTAAAGATTATAAGGTAGGCTTGATGCTGAAGTCTCCTGTGGATGATGGATTTGGTCCTGGTGGTTTGAGCATTGGGCTATGACCCTGGAGATAATGGTTCAGTTCCCTGCTTGGCCATGGAATCCCCCTGGGTAACTTTGGACATGTCACACACTCTTTGCTTCAGAAAACCCCATGACAGTTTGTATTAGGGCTGCCATAAGTTGGAAACAAGTGGAAGGCTCACAACAACAACAATATTTTGGGTTGAGCATGTCTGTGGAATTTCCATTAGCAATGAGAGAGTCAATTTGAGAGTGTCAGTTTACAAAGAGCATAGCTCTAGCACTCTGTAATGAGCTCCATGTGTAGGCAGGACTATTTTTTGTCAGGCTGGAGTTTTCTGGTTCTTTGTATATAAAAATTTTAGCATATGTTCTTATATGGACTAGGAGATGAAAATTTGGCCTCATGAGGATCCATATCTCCCTGCTTCACTCTTAACCAACTAATTTCTTCTCCTAAGGCCCGCCTGACATGCCCCTGCTGCAACATGCGCAAGAAGGACGCTGTGCTCACTAAGTGCTTCCACGTCTTCTGCTTTGAATGTGTGAAGACTCGGTATGACACCCGGCAGCGCAAATGTCCCAAGTGCAATGCTGCTTTTGGGGCCAACGACTTCCACCGTATCTACATTGGCTGAGTCTGCCCATTCAAGGGCATCTTGGCTTCCAACCCATTATACTTGTTGCTCATCAGCAGGCTGGATACTGCTCCCCTCTGTCAGCTGTCTTCTCCTACACCACCTTTTTTTTTAAAAAGACAGATCTCTTTGGGTTAGAGAAATGGAGTTATTTTTTTGTTCTCTTAGTCCCTGCCCCCGCTTTCCTCTTCAGTTTTGTTTTGTTTTGCTTTTAGTTCAGTACTGCCATCCTTCAAGCTGGTCTTCATTCATTGCCCTGGCTTACTAGGGATGAGTGATCATTGTGAGAAATGGTGTTCAGTTGAGCTCTGACACAAACAATAGCTGTGAAATAGGCAGTGGTTGAATCAGATAGCACCCTTCACGCTGGGGAACTGGCTCGGGTGAGTTTAATGGGATTTCTTGTGGACGTTTTAAGTTCGGTTTCCATCTCTGTTTTCTAATAAAAAAGAAAACTCTTCATCTTGTTCAGAAAGTTTCCCTATGTTGTGCGTGCTTGTGCTTGCAGTTGCATTTATTGAGAATCTTTTAACACTTTATGGGTCCACAGAGTTTCTTCCTTTTAAGGGTTCTTCAGCGTGACCTGTTGTAGTCATTACATTGTAGTGGAAGGAAGGAACTCAGCCTTGAGGAAAACAGTGATTGTATTGGAATCAACACTGTGTTCAATGCTGACCTTCTGAAATGGGGCAAGATCCACTGGCGACATACATAAAGAAGCCTGAAGTATCAAAGAAGATGTTGCCTTCTGTCTGTATGACTTGATACACCAAGAAAAGAGAAAAGACAGGTTCATATTCTCTGCCCTACATGTAATTCCCCTGTATGACCTGCTGTAACCTTGAAGGAGTGTAATCTACTATACCAAGTGAGTGGAGCCTTTTGTATGAACTAAAACCTACATCCCCGAAGAGGGAAGTAGGAGCTGCCTCCCACTTTTTCATTGCAGATGAATCACACAAGTGGGACCAACTCACATGAACCAAAGCAGCATCTGATTCAATCTGCCATGTGTCCTGAAAGAGGCTGCCTCCTGTGACTGTCTTGTACTGGATTTACACCTTGACCTAAAAAGCAAACTGGACCTTTAAGACCACTGTTCCACTGAGAAGCCCCTTTTAGGCTAACCTGGAGGGGTTAAGGTGAGGACAGATAGCGGCCAGTATATCAGATACTTCAATTAATTTACTGTGTCAGATTGTTTTCCCTTTTTTCTATAAAAATGATCAATTTGAAAGTAAATTTGTGCCAATAAAAACTTGTGGTTCTCTGTGGTGTCTTGGTTTCCCCCTAGTTCTTGCTTTCTTTTTGATGTTTCTTCTCACTGTTTTTGCCACTGAAAAAGTCTAGGTTTATTTGATTGTGGTGTGTATGTGGGAGAGGTTGTGCTTTTCTTTTTTTGCGGGGGTGGGGGGGTGGCCAGGTCTGAAACAAATGATCAGGATTTAAGAGCTTCTGCTTAAGGGAGGCATCAGAGGTGTTTCTGAAATACCTTCTGAGATCAGGTTCAGGTTCCCAGTGACAGGATTGGTTTGCTTTGAAAGGTCTTCTTTGGCAGCTGCAACTCTTGCCATATCTCAATTGTGATAATTTCAGCCATAAAAGTCATAAAAAGAAGTGATTAGTGGGAGATCCGATTACATAGAATTAAACTTAAGTGTTTTTTGGTGCCTTAACAGCTTTTACAATAACAATAATATTCTGGATCTGATCCTGACCAACAGGGAAGACCTTGTTAATGACGTAGAACTGGTTGGATCTTTAGGAGAGAGTGACCATGCCCTATTAGAATTTGGCATTCAGTGGGGAAGAGAAGACAAGTGTAGCCAGGCACTCGTCTTAGATTTTAAAAAAGCAGGCTTCTGTAAATTGAAGGAGTTGCTGGCTGAAATCCCGTGGTCAAGAATAGTCAATGAGAAAGGAGTTCAGGATGCATGGGAGTTCTTTAAAAGGGAGATACTGAAGGCACAGCCTAAAACTGTGCCATTAAGGAGGAAAAATGGAAGGCATCTGAAGAAACCGGAATGGTGGACTAAAGAACTCTCAGCTGAGCTAAGTGTTAAGAAAAACATGTACAGGAAATGGAAGAAGGAAGAAATCACCAAAGAAGATTATAAGCAAGTAGCCAGGAGATGTAGGGAGAAGGTCAGAAAGGCTAAAGCACAGAACGAATTTAGGCTGGCCAGAGACATTAAAAACAATAAAAAGGGCTTTTTTAAATATGTCTGCAGCAAAAGGAAAAAGAAAGAGATGATAGGGTCACTGCGCAGGGAAGATGGTGAATTATTAACAGGAGGAAGAGAAAAGGCAGAACTCAACACCTTCTTCACCTCAGTTTTTTCCCAAAAGGATAAAAACACTCAACCTGGCAGTTGGAGAGCAGGTGAGGAAGTGGGGGAAATGCAGCACAGAATAGGTAGAGAGGTAGTACAGGAATACCTGGCCACACTGGATGAATTCAAGTCTCCAGGGCCAGATGAATTGCATCCTAGGATTTTAAAAGAACTAGCAGAGGTCATTGCGGAACCTCTTGCTATAATCTTTGAAAACTCTTGGCGGACCGGAGAAGTTCCGGCAGACTGGAGGAGGGCAAATGTTGTCCCCATCTTCAAGAAGGGAAAAAAGAGAACCCAAATAATTATCGCCCAGTCAGCCTGACATCAGTACCTGGAAAGATCCTGGAGCAGATCATCGAACAGTCAGTTTCTAATCACTTAGAAAACAATGCCGTAATTACGAAAAGTCAACATGGATTTCTCAAAAATAAGTCATGCCAGACTAATCTTGTCTCTTTTTATGCTAGAGTTACTTGCTTGATAGATGAAGGGAATGCCGTGGACATAGTATATCTTGATTTCAGTAAGGCCTTTGACAAAGTTCCCCATGACATTCTTGCAAAGAAGCTAGTAAGATGTGGACTGGACAGGGCTACTGTCAGGTGGATTTGTAACTGGTTGACTGACCGTACCCAAAGGGTGGTCACCAATGGCAGATTCTCATCCTGGAGAGAAGTAACTAGCGGGGTGCCACAGGGTTCTGTCCTGGGCCCGGTGCTGTTCAATATCTTTATTAATGACTTGGATGAAGGAATAGAGAGCACGCTGATCAAATTTGCAGATGACACCAAATTGGGAGGGGTTGCTAATATGCCTGATGACAAGATCAAAATTCAAAAGGACCTGGACAGATTGGGGAGCTGGGCCAAGGCTAACAAAATGAATTTCAACAGAGAGAAATGTAAGGTCCTACACTTAGGCAGAAAAAATGGTATGCAGAAATATAGGATGGGGGACACGTGGCTGGCTAACAGTACATGTGAAAGGGATCTAGGAGTCTTAATAGACTACAAGCTGAACATGAGTCATCAGTGTGATGCGGCAGCCAAGAAAGCCAACGCAATTCTTGGTTGCATCAATAGGAGTATGGTGTCTAGATCGAGCGAGGTATTGGTACCACTTTATTCTGCATTGGTTAGACCTCACCTTGAATACTGTGTCCAGTTCTGGGCACCCCAATTCAAGAAGGATATGGATAAGCTGGAGCAGGTCCAGAGGAGGGCAACCAAAATGGTGAGGGGCCTGGAAGCCATGCCCTACGAGGACAGACTTAGAGAGCTGGGGATGTTTAGTCTGCAGAAGAGAAGGTTGAGAGGGGACATGATAGCCATGTTTAAATATTTGAAGGGGTGTCATGTCGAGGAGGGAGTGGGCTTGTTTTCTCCTGCTCTTGAGACCAGGACAAGGAGCAATGGATACAAGCTGCAGGAGGGGAGATTCCGCCTGAACCTCAGGAAGAATTTCCTGACGGTCAGGGCTGTCCGGCAGTAGAATGTGCTGCCGCGGAGTGTGGTGGAGTCTCCTTCTTTGGAGGTTTTTAAGCGGAGGCTGGATGGCCACTTGTCGGGAGTGCTTTGAGGGTTTTCCTGCATGGCAGGGGGTTGGACTGGATGGCCCTTGTGGTCTCTTCCAACTCTACATTTCTATGATTCTATGATTCTAATAATTAGAACATGGCAGAGCCGAGTTACACATTCCGGAAATTGTGCTGTTTTAGACAAGACATTTTGGCTTGAGTTTAAATTTCTTAAATTTCTTGTGTAGTTGTACAATCAGTGCCAGAGCCCCTCTGTGCAGTGCTCAAAGCTTAATATGCATTACCTTGGCAATCTTTTCTTCAATTCTGTAAGGCAGGCTGATATCCCCTGTGCGGCAGATGAAATTCAGAGATAAGTTGTGAGAGAAGTTTTCTTCAAGCCACTGGGGGAGTTTAAAGGTGCTCAGGCACCAGATAGTTCATGACCAGTGGTGGTTTAGGGTGTAGGTTTAGCATTTCCCCCCTCCTAGGAAACTTTGGAGGGGAGCACTCTCCTGGAAGTCAACTTCCAGGCTATTGCCCCTGATGGAAAAAGGGCCAAAACATGGAGAAATTGCTTGCCACAACCTTTGGGAGACATTTTTCATAAAAAAATTGGGGAGACCTGGGGGCCACACATGTGGTCCAGGTGGGTGTATGCAGACCATGGACCACCACTTCCCCACCCCAATTCTGTGCCCTAGCATTTTTTTTCCAGAGGGGGAGTACTTCGGGTGTTAAGGGCTGATGGTATGGGAGTGGTGGTTAGATGTTGGGGGACAAATTTATAGTGTCAGCTGATCTGCCGTGCTCCCCAAGTTTATCTTCAATCAGGTGCAGTGGATGACATTGCTGCCCCAGATGCTGAATTAAGATTGGAGGGCTAATCCTGTCAGTTTCTCTGCATGAAATGGAGCCAGCTCTCTATCTCTCTCTGTGTGTAATACATCTTGTCCTTAACTTCAGACAGCAAAATTGTTTGGCCCTCTCAAGCTTGCAGTTCATTTTCTTAACACACTGCACCATGTGATTATCATTAGTGGTTGGTGATATAGGATATTTGTGATGTTGGGACTGAAGCATGCTGTTTGTTCCATGATGTAGTAATTGTTTTGCTGGATCAGACCAGGGTTCTCTAATCTGGTAGTCTTCCTTTTGACCAACAAAATAACCTTAGAAAATAGTACAAAAAAAGGTGATAGTCATTGGTTGCTCCTAGTATCCAGCTCCTAAATGTGAAAGCTCATTAAGCTGTTTGTTTATTTATTGAATTTTATACCTGCCTTTCTCTTAGGATGGGAACTTTTGTCCATCATACACATTTCTGGATGGTGAAAATATCCTAAATTCCACATTGCATGAAGAAGGGTTGGTACCTTCTACTCCTCAAGTGTTTGGGGTGTAAGTGTGAGCAGGGCAGGGAATCTATGGACCTCTAGAAGTTCTTGACCTCTAGTTCCCATCAGCAATAGACAGAGTTCAGATTGTCAGGAAGCTGTAGACCAATGACATCTGGTGGGCTGCAAAGTCCCGACTTCCAGTATACATTAGATACTCAAAATCTTAAGAATTTCAACTGGACTTCAGAATTTCCAGTTTTCTCAGGATGGTGTCCAATGTATAAATGTTTCCAATACTGAAAGTTTCATGTGGAAATGTCAAAATTACATTAAGTTTGCTGAAACACTACTGTTGCTGATAATATAGCTAAAGATCATGACATCCAAAATTGGGTATTCCTTTTGAAAAAAAGATGTTTACCTCTTCAGAATGATTTTTTTCTTATGATGTTAGCCAGCTCTTACTCAGCAAACTCTCAAACCGTAATAAAAACTGAGCAGCCTAAAAAATAGTATTAAAATTTATTGGAAATTAAAAAAACAACATATAACCACAACCCCATCCAGAGTTTTCACCCAGAAAAGGGGATAGTAAAGGGCAACTTGTATAAATCAACAAAAGACTTCATTATTAATTTACACCAAAGATGTGATATGTGTTTGTACTGCTGGCTTTCTGTTGGATACTTCAAAAAATAAATAAATGCCAGCATATAGTGGGGAGAGGGGAAAGAGAAGGGCTTTTTGGACTGGGCAAAATAATTGCCACACATAGTTTGGATTCATGGGCCTTGGATGTCTGCCATGTATGCTATTAAAAAGACCATCAGCTGATCAGCTGAGCTTCAGGGATACACTGCCATTTTCACAGGGCTGTGTGTAGGTTCCCACACAGGCATTATGGAACATCAAAGTAAGCCCCTGTGGCATACAGGTAGGTTAGTTATTGTACCAGTCTCCAAGGACACCTGTTATCAAATCTTAGTCCAGGCCCAGTGTACCTATTACTTCATTGTGGTTGCTGCCTCTCTTGCCACTATTCTCATGCCATTCAAGCATCCTGGCCCTAGGGATGGGTGGGAATCTTCTTTCAGTTCATTTTTGATAAAAATCTACCAAAAGCCACATATTTCTTCATTTTTTTTAGAAAAAGAATGTGCGAGAAGCTCATATTGACCAATTTGGCTCTCCTGGCCCAGAGGCTTTGAGAGTTTAACACTTAAAAATCTGGGGGTTCAGTCATATTAGTGGTGTATTGAGATTGCCACCTCTTCATTTCCTCAGAGATCTCTAACTCTTCAATTATCAACAAAGCAGCCAAATACAATAGTGATAGCAATAGCAGTTACATTTCTATACCGCTTATCAGTTCGAAGCACTCCCTAAGTGGTTTACTGTGTGTTAGCTAATTGCCCCCAACAAGCTGGGTACTCATTTTACCGACCTATGGAAGGCTGAGTCAACCTGGAGCCCTGCAGGATCGAATTCACAACACTGTGGCTGCAGTACTGGCATTTAGCCACTGTGCCACCAGAGTTGTGTGTTGATAATAATGGTACTAATTGAATTTAAGCAGTGCAGATGGAGATTTCCATTCCATTTAGTTGTTTGAAGAATTCACTAAAATTTGTGGACCCTTTTGTGTCTGAGTTGGAAAGAATTTGAGATTTTTTTAAAAAATTGAATGTGGGAAAAAAGTGAAGCTAACAGATTTCCCCATCCCTACCTTGTCCTGTGGAGTTATGTTGGATTCCATAGTTACCTTCCATGTTGGCAGCACATACCTTAACAAGGTGCACACCATTGGCTTGGCTGATAAGTATATAACCCAGCTTGGTTACGTGGGAGAAGAAATACACATCACCTGGAATGGCATGAGAGTGTTCAAGGAGACAGGGACCACACAAGTCAAATGGCATGTGAATTAGGCCATACTGGCAGTACAAATTTGCATGTATGGAATGGGGGGGGATGTTTGCCAGTTGATTGTATGCCATACATTTTTTCACCCACCGCTTGCATAGCACCTGCATCAAGAACAGACATTTACAACTGGAGAGCCAAGCCACCACTGGCAACTTACACAACACATTTCACTGAAGGATATCACTGCGTTTCAAAAACATCAAGCCATAGCGTTGACTTTGGGCCAACCTTTGGACCAGAGATTCCCCATCATCAGCCTAAAGCAACAGGTTCTGAGATCATGATGGGGAATCTTAGGCCAAATATCTATATATATCTAATGTATATGTATGTATTTATATCAAAGGACTCCAGTAACAGGAAACATCTTAAACTGCTACCATAGATAATTTGCCTGTAGCGTTAGATTTTTTTTTTTTTAATTTACTTTTGTTGAAAACAGGAATTCAGGGCCACAGAACCTGCTGAAGGCAACCATGAGATTATTTTGTAAATCCCAAGAGTGAAATCTAATATAGTTCTATCAAATTCAGTGGATTTCACCACCTCACCTATGCTTTCAATGCATGTCCCATTCATTTCAATAGATCCTCTCAGGTTGGGACTGGTAAGTTCAATTCTTTTCAGTGGATCTGCTCTAGTTTCAACTAATTGTGGACTTAGTCTAAATAACTTGAGGGCTGAGCTGGGTCCTGCCCTGGCAGTTGATTCAAAGTAGCAAAAAAGCAGAATTGTGTAAAGAAATGTACCACTAAGTCTCTATGGTTGTGGATATGTGGCCTTCCAGGTGATGCCAGACTGCAGTTCCCATCCCTCACTGTTGGCGCTGCTGGTTAGCACTTGTGGAAGTTGCAGTCCAAAAACACCTGGAAGGTCAGACATTTCCTATACCTGCTGTATCTGGTCACTGAAAGCCAACCTATATACATTATCCAGAAGGAGTCAGTAAAGTTCCTGACATTTCAGATGGAGGTGGGGAGTCATATTTTGAATGTTTCTCCATAAAAGATCTCCTTTCTATAGTCATCTAACATATCCAAACAAGCTCTGAACAACTGAAGGAGTGTTTTTTGAGAGTCTGGTTTTGCAGTGGTGGAGCATTCAAAAACAGGACTCTCCCTCTTTGCAATCTGAAGTGGCAGATTCAAGAATGCTATCATTGCATGCTAGAATCAAAGATCCAAATTAATGCAGGGAGAGTGAAAAGTCCTCCTAGCATACTTGTGGTGGATTTTTGGACTTGGACAGGGGAGGGAATGGGGAAGATGGAAGCACCCAGCTGTGGGTAGAACAGTGGAAAGTTGCTCTGGCATCCACAAAGTTGGCTGGAAGGTTCTGCCTCCCACCAACCCCATAAGGACCAATCAGTGGCTGTCTTAGGTTGATTGGGTGGGGGTAATAGAGCTGTGTCTAAGCAACCATGTAAGAGGACAAAAAACCAACTTGAGCATGGAGGTATCAGATGCCACCTTGCACAAGCTTTAAAAAGGTATACCCAAGGGTTGCACAAGTGTAGCACCACTATTGGCTCCTGGTCTGAGTCAGATCTATATTCTTTCAATAATAGAAGAATTTATTTGTAGATGACATTAACCTTTGTGTCTGACTGCTTTAGGGGAACATCTATACCATTGCTTAGTCTGGTAAATGGAAATAATGGAGAAGAATAGCACGCACAGGACCTTGGGTGCTTTACTGTGTAAGGACCTATTTCCTAGATAGGCCTTAACAACTTTAAATAGCAAAATTCAAATGAAATTCCACCAAGATGCACAATTCTGAATCATCTCTTTAAGTCTCTTTCACATTTTTTTTAATTAATGCACAGAAAGGGCTAAAAAGTAGAATTTCCATTCTGAGTGTGGTGAGAAGAAAAACGAGAGCCACATGGCCTGGTGGCTCGGAGTTTGTTGCAGCCTGAGGTCAGTCCTTCTGGTAAGTCAAGACTTCCTCTGGGAAGTTTGTTTCTCCTTTGAAGTGGTCTCACAACCGGAAGTTAGAAACACTGCTACCTTCCACCATTTTGATGTTGCGGGAAGGAAGGAGATGTTGACTAAAGGATGTATTGCTTGTTGATTGCAGTGCCTTTTCCTGGCATTACCCCCCAAGAAGTGTATTTTGAATTGTTACAGGGAAAGGAAAGATGGGAAGGACTGGAAAGTGCCCATTTAAGACTCGGCAGTCCTGTTTGTCCTCTGAAACTCTTCCAGCTCCAGTTTTCTGCTCATGGCCAGCTGCAGTTCTTGCTTGATCGCCTGGATCTGTTTCTCCAGTTCTGAGAGTTCTTGGATCACTGAGGTCCTAGCAACATTAACAGACTCTGCTTTCCCATTAGTAGTCAGTGATGCTGGAGAGTCTCTCTTCACAGGGGGAAGAGGTATCTCTTGCTCCTGCTGTTGCTTAAGGACCACTTCATTTTGTCTTTCCTCACTGCAGATATATTTCCTCCGATGGCAGTTGCCTGGACTGGCTGTATTCCACACTGAATGCTCACTGTTTCCTGCGTTGGACCTGCACAAAGAATGTCATGTGTACAGTCAGGAGATAGAACATTTATTTTTAAATGTTCTGTATACCTTATGCCCCTCCCTTCTGAAACAAAGAAAGTCAATTGTCTGATCAAGAGTGGATTGCTAACAAATACACCTGCTTGGGCAGGAATGCACAGATGAATCCATGAAGATACAAATAGGTTAAACTATATGGAATGGAAATGCTCCTCCCTCTCAGTGGTGTAGCTTGGTGCGAGTGGGATGAGGGAGTGGTGGGTGGCGGGTGGGGCAATGGTGCGCAGGGGCAGGGCAACAGCATGCAGAGGGGAAGGCAAGGAGCAGTGGTGCTCCCAAAAAAGTGCTGCCCAGGGCGCATTCCCTCACCGCCCGTTCGTCCTTAAGCCACTGCACCCTCTTGATGTTTTGCCCCCAGATTCAGCTTAATGAGCTACCTTTTGTCTGGGAAAAAAGTGGGTCAGAAACTACCAAATCATAGAGTTGGAAAAGTGCTTGGAAGCCATCTGGCGCAACCCCTTGTTCAACGTAGGACTGAAATGTGGAACTCCATGTCAGACACAGTTAGACTCTTGTGTTTTAAGTTCAGCCTTTGGGGACAGACATGGAAATATTTCTCAAAATATTTAATGGTGCTCCCCATGAGACATTTTTCCTACATAAATGTAATCTCTCTATATATACATACATTACACACACACGCACACACACATATATACATACATACACACACATCTATATATCTAATATACACTGATTAAATTATACATATAGCAAGCACTGCAGGTCTAATTTTCTGCAACCCACCGTTGTTATGACAAAACAGGTATGCTTTTGTGGAGTAGTATTTTTTCAAGAGGAAAGAAAAAGGATGTAGGTACCAACAACCTTTCTTATTCTGTCCTCAGGCTTGTCTACTGTGCTGTACTATGTAGAGATGCCTTCTGAGTAATCCAGCCTCAATTAGCCTATATATTGCTGAGAACTGATCATATAGCTCTTTGCCTTGCATTATCCACATTGGCTCTCAACTTTCCAGTCATGGCCTGAATCCAGCATCCCCGCAGCATAGCATTTCTGTGCTATGTGAAGCTGTATACTCTCCCTTGACATATTGAAAAGTCCCTGCAGCTGCCCTGCACAGCCATTCCATGCTTTGCTGTGAGCAGGCAAGTTCATACAGAAATCTGGCTATGTCCCCGTAGTCAAATGTGAAATGATCACAGCCGCACTGAGAACCCTGGAGGAAACCAGGGGACCTCAGTGCTCTTGTCATCATTTCACATCTGGCTATGGGGACACCATGCTCACTGCAAAGAATGGAAGGGTGTGTGGGGCAGTTCCTGGTCCTTTCCAGCAAGGGAGGTCTAAGGGACGAAGGGAATACCAATCCACAGTGTTCCAAAATGGACATCCATACACATAAGAGAAACTCACATGTGCTGATGTCTCTAACAGAATTCCAGCCATATAATATGAGTGTAGACACAGGCAAACCTAGGTCATTTTCTCCAGTGTTGACAGTGTTTCTCAAAGTTGACAAAGTCTTTACTTGTTAGTCCTAAAGCATGACATATTGCATCCTTTCTCAGTTTAATGCTCCCTAGATGATTTTGTTGAGGTTCCATCATCCCTAATTATGGCCATGTTCTGCTGGGAACAATGGGAATTGTAGACAAATCAAATTGAGGATCCCAAGGTTCAGAGAGACTGGTATGGGGACAAGAATTAGAAAAAGGGACTCAAGCTGAATGGAAGATACCTAGGAGTGCTCTGTGTACAACTTCAAAATCCTGCAAGGCAGGAAATAAATTACAGAGCTTGGAAATTTTTTGTTTTGGACTATAATTCCAGAATTATCCCAGCCAACATGGCCACAGATTGACACAATCTGGGATTTATAGTCCAAAAATTACTTTTGTGATAAAATATAATAGCTGCTCAACCACTTGTGACCCTCCTAAGGTCTTTTGCTACTATTGAGTAATGATAGCAATGAGTAGTAAATTACTGACATCTTATGTCTAGCTAACTGACACAGCCTTGATAAGCTCTCAGCTTCTGCCATGTCCATGTAGAGAATTTTTGACCCCAGGGCCAAAAAATATGTACTTAGCAAATCCATGCTGATTGAAATAGATGAATCCTAATGCACTTGAGGCTGTAGGTTTGCATGTACTCTATTAAAAAAAGAAGAACCTTCTGAGAAATGTGTGAGGGAAGAAAGTATCAAAGGATTGTTCCCTAGGGAAATAATAATACAGCTGAAGTTATTTTCATCATTCTTCGGCTCCTTCCCATTTTCAATACAGCAGCTATCTAAAGGAATAAATAAGTGTTATCGTGGAATGAAAGGGAGCTCACTATACTGTTCCACTGCATTAATTCATTATTGCTGTGTTCCTGGACTCTGGCTCTGAAACATGGCCCCGTGGACATGAATCCTCAGTGGAAATGCAATGGGTTTGAGCAGGCTTGGAGCTGGGAGAGTTCCAATTAGATACAGTAAATGTTAAAAGAATATTTTTAGGATTAGAGTTCTACTCTTCTTTCCATAGAGTTCTTAGTCCCAGTCTTTCAAGTAAATTATTTCTGTTGAAAGCGTCTGGAAAGTCACATTTGCCTCAGGACTTAGTTCTGTCAGCCTTCCACAGCTCGCTGTATGGTTAGGCTGGTTACTTATGGAGACATGGAAGAGGGGAAGGCAAAACCACACCAGTGGAAAAATACAAGCAGGCATATATCTTATTAGTCATGCAATGAGTAATGTCAGAGAACTAAAAACACAACTGTCAAGCTTGTAACTTGTTGCAATGCCACTCCATAAAGTCACACTATTAAAACAGCAGTTCCATCACATTGTAAATAGCTCAGCAGTTTAAAAGTCAGTGACATGGTGCTACATAAAATCAGCTCAAAAACAAGAGTATATCATCAGATCAAAACAAGTCTGAAGAACCCCTCAAATAATAACATGTTTAATTTACAAGTTAATTTTTATCATATCTTTCCAATGTTGGCTGCTGGATCTGACATCTGGGGTGGGATGAAATTGCTCTGGGGTTAAAAGAGTTCTCCATGGTGCTGAATTCACATGGGGATATGGTTCAGAATCTTGGACATCTCCTTCTGTTGAGTGTGAGAAAAATACCAGTCCACTCTTGTTACCCAAAGCTGAATTTGGGCCCTGAATCAGGTTGGGAAGGTCACACACACAATTAATCTTTGCCAGGAGGGAACATCTTCTCAGCCCATCTGATCAGACTACTGTTGCAGCTAAGCTGACAGCAGGGGCTGAGAAGATGTTCCCTCTTGGCAAGAGTAAGTGTGTGTGTGTGTGTGTGTGTGTGTGTGTGTACACATGTAAGACTCCTTCCCAACCTGATTCAGGCCCCAATTTCAGCTTGGTGATTCTATCTAGGAAACCAGGGTGGACTGGTATTTCAGTCACATTCAATGCTTTAAAGTTTAAAATAAAATCCTGAACAGAGTCACTGTTCTCCTAACACAGAAGCCACTATCTGCTACTGCATCTTCTTAAGTGAAACAGGATATAAAGCAGTGGTTCTCAACCTGTGGGTCCCCAGATGTTTGTGGACTTCAGCTCCCAGAAGCCCTGAGCATTGACCATAGTGGCTGAGGCATCTGGGAACTGAAGTCCATAAACATCTGGGGACCCACAGGTTGAGAACCACTGATATAAAGGGTCAGAATTCGGCTTGCAAAGTATGATCATCTGCCTGTGTAAGCCTGTACTAGATACTTCTTGTGGGCAAGAAAAGGTGATCCATATAGTTCCTTTGCCCATGCTCTGCCACTGTCCCAGGTGAGCAAGTTGCTAAAGAGGTGTAAATGCAACCAGTTTTTCTGAGAGTTGTAACAAATAGATTCAGGGGCTTTGGCTGAACTGGAATTCATTTGTCCTAGCTACCACTCAAAGAAGAATAACAAATTTCTGCTAAACTGCTCTCTCTTTCTCTCAGGGCTTGATTTATTTTTAAGTGTATATGCATATGAGTTTTAATTGTTGTAGACTTTTCTGTACAACACTTCAAGCATCTCATGAAATGGGCTACAGTCCATGAAAGGTCATGTTATAATAAATATCTTTACATTAAAGGACTCTCCTTTGTTTCTGTTGCTCATTATTTTACACAATGTCCTCTTCAAAAGAATCCACATGAAGAACATTTGCTTAACTGGGCTCAGGGAGAATTTTGTTACATCCAGTGGATTAATAAGTGTTCTGTTACCTGTTAATGCAAACAAATGTATCTTTATTTATGCTGGTGGCTAGGAAATTAAAAGGTACGTATGTTGCTCACCTCTGAATGTTCTTTTTGTTTTGTCATGGCTTATGCAAGCTCCCTCTGAACAAACTCTGCTGGAAAACCCTATGATAGGTTTCCATTAGGGTTACCATAAGTTGGAAATGATTTGAAGGTGCACAATGAGAAGAATAAGAGCTGAACAACGACGTTATTGCTAGAGCTGTTACAAATTGATTGATTTAAACTCATGATTAATAAGCTAAGCTTTTTTAAGGAGAGGTCACACTTAATATAATAGATTTTGTAATTTTGTTTTTGTTTCTTTGAAGAAACAGTGTATTGAGGAGCTGTGCAATTATAGCCATGTTACTTCAGTAAATTCCCAACTAATTTATTTAGGGATTGCTCCCACGTAAGCATGCAATAGCTCACCTTGTTAATTGACTGGCCACCCGGTAACAGAGGCCATGGGTGGAGGGGTAACTATTTCTTTATTCCAATATTTATGTACTGCTTATATATGAAAATATCAAAATGGTTTACCTCAATAAGATGTAAAATATGCACAAAACACAAATACACAGAAAACAACACAGACTTTTGTGTATTAAAAATCCCTCCTACATGGCCAAATTTAAATAGAAAACAAAAACAAAAAACAGGGATTGTAAACCCATCAAAATATTGAAATATGGGATGTCACAAGTACTAAGAGCTGGTACAAACTCTCTGCTAGAAAAGGAAGATCACATAATGCTTCTGAAGGATGCTTGAGGGTTGTCAAATCTCAAGAGAAAAGGAGCTCTAAGCTGTTAAGAGCAGCTACTGATGAACTACTGTCATTAGAAAATCTCTTCAGCTCGTCTGAGTGATTGTAAAACTGCCACAGTTTGGAAAGTTAGGCTTGGAAAACAATCATCAATGTCAAATGTTAGAAAGTGAGAAGGGAGCTCTTTGCTGTCAGTACTAAAAACTGAAATCATTTAATCAGTTATCATTGCTTAAATTGTTATTGAAGATGTTATGTTGGGGCATGCTATTGAATTTACAGAGAACAGCGCGAATGTTGTCATTGTTGAACATTGTGGCACATTTTATTGGTGACGCCCTCAAAGAGGCTGCCTTTATCCTTTTAAAGTTGCCTTCCTTCAAGCGAGATTTTCCATCCACATGGACTACACAGCGCATAACATGACTGTTGCTTTGGAATGGTCGGAATTTAACATGTCTAGAAACTGTTAGGTTGCAAAAGCCTGTCTTGATCCAGCTATACCAAATTCAATCTGTGGTATCTTTGGTTTAAGTGAATCTAACAAACTCACTATTCTTTGCACCCGTTTCTAACTTAATTGTGTAATTCAAAAGAACTGGTAAAAAAAAAAGAAGGGGGCCAAAACACAGTGAGAGTTATGGGGAAAGAGAAAAGGGGGCAAGTCAAGAGAGAAGGAAGTGATGTGTATGAGAGAGAAAAATTTTCATTTCATTCTACATGTGCATAACAGTATGGACCTGAAAAAAGATTACAAAGGGATTCAGTGCACCTCACCCCACATAATATTATACAACATTCTATCATATTTTATTTTATACAATAAAGTAGACTAGAAGGCAATCAAAAATATAATCATGAAGTTAACTTCTAGCATTTCTGACTGTTCGTCATATTGTCTTGGAAAGTTTATATTACCTGGAGGAGACCTGGAAGGAGGAGACTGAAATGTGATTTTTTTCAAAAGCAACCAATAATTTCTCAGTTCAGGCTTCAGTCTAGCCTGATGTCTTATCTCCATCCACCTGAGTTTCTCTGACTACACTTAACTGGTTATCATTCCCTCTCTTTCCAATAACCAGGCATAAACACTATTGTTCATATAGGCAAAACAGCACCCCAAGATTCTTTTTAGAAGTCTCAGGGAACCTTTGAAGTTTGTAGGTGTACAAAAAGCATCAGGAAAAAATTCTCTAAATGAGGACCTTAAGAATAGGTCAATGTGGACAGAAAATGCTTACTGACCCATTTGGGCAGTGAACCTTCCAGGAAACTAAGTGGCAGGTTGAATGTTATAAGGTTCTCAGGAGGAAAGCCGAGAATGGGGAGAATACACAGTCCATCAGTTAGTTGATCTGGTTGTCACAACACCCTAATACCCCTCCTATGAGATGTGCAATTATTGTAAATTGGACTTATTAATGGCCAGACAACATGATCAGGGTCACGCTGACTGGAGATGTGTTTGGGGTTATGATGGCGGGAAAAGTCGAGATAGGATTATGTAAAAAACCCCAATGCTGATGCGTTTGTGCTAATCCCTTTACCTCTTGAGACTCCTTGCATTTTCGCAGACAATGAAAGATGAACTGCCCGCACAAAGCCATCAGAAAGTATCCCTTGATCTTACCCTGTGGAGATCTTCCCTATACACTATACATGACCAAATATTAAGAGATTGTCATGAATCCCAACAATGTTTTGTCACTCCAGAGTTAAAGCAATCAGCCCATTCTGGACCTCTTTGCCAGTCCTGTGGGAAAGCCATGATGGCTTTGTCAACATACCCCTTCAGGGTATAAAATAGGGTATAAAAATCCTAGCTTCAACCCCAGCCATGGAATATGTAGAACGTAGTACACAGTACACAATACTGCCCAGGTTGCCAGTTTTCCGTGCTACCTTCAGATGCTGTCTGAATCCCTCCATTGCAACCTGCTTCTTCAAGACTGGTAACTATCATCCTTTCCATCCCTAATCTTTCTCTATCTAACTTTTCCTGCCTCACTTTTCAATAGCCATATATGGTTCTTAAGTGTCTGATTTCTCTCATGTTTGTCATAAAATACTTTGTTTAACTTTAACTGGAGACCTCTCTACAATTAGTACTTGTATACATAAGTGAAAAGATCCTGCCGTTTCTCTCCTCTTGCAGGCCTCCTTTGAGCTATAATTTCCCCAAATTCTAAGGAGATGCAGGCATAGCGGATGAACCCTAATATCTTCCACCTCTTAGGATAACACTACCTTTTCCTACAGTAAACTCTGAGCTGTGGACACAGGATTCCCAGGTGGATTCCAATGCAAAAAATCACCAGACCAAGAGTTACATCATATGCTTTCAGACTGCCAGATTCAGACCTTGCAAGTCATATGGTACAAGTTACTTAATCACCTGTAATAACTTAGTAAGTTTTAGACAACAAGGATAAAACATCCTTACATATAATAAGGAATGTAACAGGTAAGAAGAATATCACTTTACTAATGTAATGAGAAAGATGTCCCAGTGACTTTCAAAAATTACTTTTTCAGATCAATCTAAGGCATTTTTAGTGGTATTTTGAATGGACTTTTCCAGGTTTTATGCCATTCTCTTATTTATTTTAAGATTTTGTTTCCCAAAACAAAACTAACAGTAAACTAGTAAGCAGTTCAATGAGCAAGACAATGAACTACTTTTTAATATTCCAACAAATAACAGTCACAGACTATTTTTAAAACACAGTAATAAATAAATGTGAGAATAAATTTCTTCCATTTTTCTGGTCATGTTATTGTCAGGTAGGGCCTACTTTTAAAAAGTAACTTGCCATGTTCTGGTTATATTACTTTCAAGTGGGGTGAGCAGCATATTCCCTCCTGCCACCTCGCCATGGGTAGAGGCTTTCACATCAATGCTTTGGTTAACTCTGTTCTACATTTTATTTAAGACATGAAATGAGCTATCCAAGGTACTGATCTTATTTTTCAGACTGCGTTTAGTATCTTGAATGGCAGCTTTTATGTCCACCCATGTGGTTTTACCACCTCAGTGACACAGAAATTACTGGCCATTCCTGGTTCCTCTGTCTCATTTTGTGCCCTTGGAGCACCTCCAACTGTCCCCATTTTAATTTCCAAAAGAGAGAATCATATTATTGGAAGCCTGCAAGAAATGTTTCTCTTTCAAAATAAGGCACCTATCTCCTATGACTTCAACCAGAAGATTTTCAGGAAACCAGAAGTGGATGTTTGGTTACTTCTGATTTCACCAGAGGGTGGCCACCTGAGTGTTGCCCAGACTTGCCCAGACCCACTGATGAATCAGAGAAAGAGAGAGAGAGACAGAAAGACTGTGTGTACAATACATTGACTGGAATATTATTGCCATTCTGGAGAATGTCATATAGCTGACATTTTTCTTTATGATTTATGGCTCAGATGGCACAAATAAATATGAATTTCAGCTTCTCATCAACATGTGACCACACAGTACTGTTCTATTGTCCAAAACATTTTTCTTTTCCTTTACAACAAATATAATTTGTAGCTGGGGAATTAATACCTACACAGGTTCATTTGCAAACAAGGATTTTAAAATGTCATTTTTCTTACCTCTTTTCTACTCGCTTTGCTTTAGGCTGGTGTTTGTCTTCGATAAACGAACTATTTAGGGCACGGTGCAGTCTCTAGAGGAAAAGTGGAAAATAAATGAATCAGCAGGGAAACTGTCACTGCATTTTAAGATGAAGACAAAGTACAGAATGTGGGCTTCACACATGAAGTTCCACAATATTTAAAAGATATGGTACAAAGCTCTTTATCTGTCTATATAACTTTCCCTATGAATCTAATCTTAGGGCAAAGACAAGCCATATTTTTCCAAATGCCTCTTTGTTTACAGACCATAATTACAAGCAAAAAGCCTTACTTTCAGTTTTGGGATCTCTAATAATAGCACTGGGAAAGTAGCACCTTTACTTAAGACTGTTGCGGTTGGTCAAGCACTGACCCAATAGGTGATTTTTTGGGACTGTAGCTTCCAGAACTGGAGAGTACAGACCATGCTCTCTGGGAGATTGTGGGGACTGAAGTCTAAAAAAAGAGACTTTCCCAAACTTTCTAGAGTGAGTCAGTTGCTTGACTTAATATGCCAATTCCATATGTTTAAGTCATTACATGGTGAATAGGTATGTGAATTTCGTTGATTTTGTTCTTGCTTTTGAGAATGAATCTTTTCATAAGTTTTATTCCTAATGAGTGAGTGTATATAAGTGTTGTTGTTTTTTTCCATTTTGGGATTTTTCTATGAAAGATTCACTTGAGAGACAAAAACAAAAATTAAGGTCACTAACCGTACCAGTTTGGACAATCTTCCTCAGTTCTATCAGACTTTGTGGAAGTCATTTAGATCAATTCCCTAATTATGTAGCTCCTCAACAATATAGCTTCACTCCTTGTTCTGCCCTGGATGTTTTGTCTCTTGGTCACACTTTTGAAATTTCCCATGTTCAGTCTTCCCACTTCTGTTGGGTTTGTTTTTATCCAGTCCATTCAGAACAAGACTACTTCTTTTCAAAGATTTAACATTGGATTATGTACCTGACTTGTGTGGAGCCAATATTTCATCTTGGATTTCTTTTTGATTCGTGGTATTACCAGCCTGTATACAATATGTTCTCCAATAGTAGTTAGAATAGATAATCCGAATCCAATGCATAACATCACAAAAAGTCCAGAAAAGTGCTTGATGCCCATCTGCAGTGTCTGTCAGGGAATTTAAAAAAACGCCATTGATATGTGAGTGACGTTAGAAAAAAATTCAATAAAAATCAGTCAAATTCCCTTCCTCACCCTCTGCCACCCCACTGCTTTTGTTTTTTCTAATGCAGTTTGGGTCTAATAGTCTAATAGTTTTATGTCAGACCTAAAGACCCCTTGCTTCAATCCCAATCTGTAATTGGGAAAATTTTGCGTGTAGATATTTTAAAACTTACAGCTGGCATCATGTTGGGAATTTATATAACATCATAAACAAACTTACAGTTGCATAATTTAAAATTATGGCATTGTATCATCATCATTATCATCATCATTAATAATAATAATAATAATAATAATAATAATAATAATAATAATAATAATTTTTATTCATTTCTATCCCACATTTCTCTCAATAAAGGTTAAAAACAGATTAAAACAAGAAAGATTAAAACTATACAAAATCTTCAATAAAAGTATAAATATAAGTATTTAAAAAGCAATTAAACAATAGATATATTTAAAAATATTAAACATTAAAAACAGAAAACTCCTTAAAAGACAACAAAAAAATTTAAAAGCAGCACCACATAGCATTAAAAGCCCACCTCAGAGAGTTTCCATAAAAATGTCTTAACTTGCTGACAGAAGAAGAGCAAGGATGAGGCTTCCCTATGGAGGGAGTTCCAAAGTCTGGGAGCAGCCACCAAGAAGGCTCTCTCTTGTTCCCACCAAACAGGTCTGGAAAGGTGGCAGGATAGAAAGAAAGGCCTCTTCAAATGAAGAGCGTCAATGGGCCTACCAAAGTAGATACTGTCCTTAAGATACCCCAGAACCAAGGCACATAGGGCTTTATATCCCTTTACACAATGGTTGTGCATAATGGTTTTATTTCCAGGAGGAGAACATTGTCATAGCTATGATCTTTGCGAAAGTAGAAAAAGAAGCATGGCTGTTGCACAATAATCATGATGTACAATGGTAAAAGCCTTCTGCAGGACAGGCTTCCCTTTGTGCAATGCTAGCACAACATGGGAGGGGCAATACCTCCCCCCCAGACCCATGGGACACTAATAAGCCAGAATGGAGAGCAATAGAAAATCAAGGTGCTCAGCACCCAGTTTGATTGTGGTGTCCCATTCTGAGTTGATAGCCCAAATTATGCAACAGGATATACTGAGTGGGCAATGTCCTGCTCCACATCATTGCAATCCTTCAACAAGATTGCTTATCAGATCAGTGATATTGCTCCATCATTGTAATGCTACACACAGTTGCTTGGGATGCAGAACTTCAAACTTCTGATTTCTTTTCCCCTCTTTTCAGTAGATCTCCAGAACTCTCATCTGATGCAACACAAAGGCAATAGCCAGAAAGAAATATTGAGAGCTGGGCATATTCATCATGGAGTTCTTGAATCAAGACCTGGAATGAACACCCTAAGTCTTTAGCCAACTTCTGAGGCACCAACACTTTGACAGAGACCACTGGACAGGGGTGGGGAAAAATGAAGCCACCAGGCTACATGTTGCCTCTCAGGGCATAGGTGCTGATGTTTTGTCTGCCTTTGAAATAACCTAGCAACAGGAACTGCAAGTCACCTGCCATTACCATTTCCTCATAATGCTTGGGAGCAACTCTATTACAAAATGTTGTGTATATTTATAGTGCTGGACAGAGGAGGCAGAAAGGTCAGAGAGTGCTTTGTTTGGAACAAAGCCTCTGTAGATACCTGAATAATTGGGACCCTGAGAAAGCTAGGCTCAGGTTTTATAACTAAACATTGATTGGCTTGTGAGCCATGGCTTTGATCTCCCAACATCAATACATTTGTCCCATGTGGGCCTTTTAGAGATCTCCATCTCAGCCACAAGATAAGGCATTTCACCTTTGTTGCTGGGTGCCTTCAAGTCATTTCTGACTTATGGTGACCTAAGCCAGACCTATATTGGTATTTTCTTGTGGAGATTTGTTGGAGGGGGTTTACTTTGCCTTCCTTAGAGGCTGAGAGAGCATGCCTTGCCCAAGATCACCAAGTGGGTTTCAGTCACCAAAAGGGAAGGATTTGATTCATGGTCTCCAGAGTTGTAGTCTTATGCTCAAACCACTACATCATGCTGGCTCTGGTATTTCACCTTGCTTGTTGTTGTGCCTTCATTCACTTATGGCAACCCTAAGGCAAACCTATCACAGGATTTTCTGGGGGTAAAAGTGTGTGACACACCCAAGTTCTCAAAGTGAGTTTCCATGGCTGGGTGACCCTGTTCTCTAGGGTCATAGTTCAATGCTCAGACCACTACACCAAGCTGGCTCTCTATTAAATCAGGTTGACCACATAGACAGTTTAAAAGCAAATGCAGTGTATCACACTGGGATATAGATGTCCTTCAGGACTTTCTTCTCTTGCAACCACCTTGGAAATGAAATTTCAAGAAATTTAGTATGGGGCAACATAGTGGTAGATTGTGACTAATTACTGGAGGAATGCAATATGATTGAGGCATCAACATGAAGCAAGTACTCAACCAAGACATTTCAGTGTATTGGCACCTTCTGTGAATAGATCTTTAAGCTGCACTGAACTGAGTACCTTCCTCTGCTGGTACAGGAGAGGCTACAATACAGCTCAAGGGAAACTAGAGATGAACATGTCGTTACAGCCCCTCATTAAAGCACACATTTCAAAGATAAAATTCAGGCGCACATTTTGATGAGAAGGGGAGGCAGGGGAGTAGGAGAGGGAGGAAAAATAATTACAGCAACATGGCTTGGAGAATATGAGATGATTAACCACCACGGCAGCAGATTTATACGCAGGCAATTTTCTTTGTTGTTTAAATCAAGCCACTACCCCCCTCTCTGTGCAGGGGTGTGTGTGTGAAAGAGAGACAGAAACAAAACAGATACATTTCAATGACTGTGTAAAGCTCTCATTTCTTCTCATCCATTGCAAGGCAATATAGGCTGCGTTTCACATATACGTTTTTAAAATGCACATGGTCAGGGACCCCAACCTCTTATTGTCTTCACATCTCAGTCTGAACTTGACTTCTAATGATGGTCTTAGAAATTGTTCCAAACTGGCAAGGAACCAGGAAAGCACAGTGGGTGAGAAATCTAACAAGTAATAAAGAACTGTTATTATTGGTAACTTGGAGATCTATGGTTTCATTTCATTGATGCGGGTGATCCCTCCTTCAACATAAATTGCAGCTTTTCCCTGCACAGTTGCTATAGTCAATTTTTCACTTGGTTGTCATCTTTCTGGCAATTAGTCTTGGTATATTTAGCTCATATTTGCTTTACTAGCTTGCTAGAACCAACCAGTCATACTATCTTGATACAGACTTCCAGAGCTTCTAATCTGATCTCAGAAAGCCTTGAGTTACCTGCATATCACAATCAAGTTGTAAAGCAGACTTTTATGGAGGCTATAACATTGTTGCTGTTGTTGCTGTCATCATGTGGTCTCAGTTATCTCCGACTTATGGCAACCCTAAGGAGACCCGATCATGGGTTCTCTGGGACTGAGTGTATGTGACACACAGAAGGTCACCTAGTGGGTTTCCATGGCAGAGTGAGGAATTGGACCTGGTCTCCTGGGTTGCAGTCCAACTCTCAAATCACTCTACCACACTGGTTCTACAGGCTATAACATACACAGAAGATAAAACTGCATCGCCAACACCACAAACAACACTAACACTGCCAGTGTATTTCAGCAGCAGTTGTTACATTTTTAATACAACCTCATGCCCATTACTATTTAATTATTACTTAGTATAGCCTCATGATTATTATTCACAATCATCCTTAAAATTAAAGAAACCAGGAATAGGCTTTAGCTTGGTAGGAGAGCATGTGGTTAGCATCCAGAAGACTGAAGAGTCCCTCTCAGGACTGGCAAAGACCCCGGGGCCCTTTCATAATAAACAGTTATGACACTATGGCCCTTTCCGCACGTGGAGGGGGAAACGGGGGAAAACGTGCTAAAACGGAGCTTATCAGCAGCCAAGTAAGTCCGTCGCCATGCGGAACAGCATGATCTCGCTGTTCCGTAGTCCTCCAGCATCCAAAATGGTGGCTTCTGACTGGCAGAGGCTCTCCACCGGAGAAGCTCACCATCCTAAAGCCCACCCCCGGCAAATCTGCAGGCATGCACTAGTGTGCGCCTGCAAATCTGCACCAGAGCACGGCGACGGACCTGCATGGGGCTGCGCGTTCCATGCTTTTTAAAAACCTCTTATAAGAGGTTTTTAGAAAACACGCCACGCCACCAGTTCCGGTCGCTTCAGAGTGGATTGAGGTGCGGAACTACAAAAAATAGTCCGCCCCAATCCACTCCACGGTGCAGAACACCTCCGTCGGAGGTTGCTCTGCACCATTTTAATATCCTGGTGTGGAAAGGGCCTATGATTCCATTTGAATGGCTATGCCTGCTTCCTACGGACCTTGGTGAGTTTAGTGAGGCACCTGCTGTCTGTGGCTAAAAATTCTAAATAAAAATATGTTATTAAAAGAAATTTAACAAATTGATGAAATAGATATTGTAGTGATTCTTAATTCCTAGTCCATTTAAAAATGCTTACATGAAATACAGAAATAAAATAATATAACAGAAAAAAGAATGAGAACGTTTTCTATTATATATATTACATAATATTATCATAACACAAACATTATTATTCCTGACACCTTCCATCAAACAATCTTCTTTCTTTACTTTTCTTAAATTCTCTGCTCACTTCTTTCTCTAAAAAGTATGGGTGCTCATCTGTATATCCATCTTCCTTTAAATGTATTTATATGCTATTTTATATTTCCCTACAGCTTCATCCATGTATTGTTATTATTATTTTTATTTATATAATTTTTATTATTACTTGTTGCTTTTCCTATCGTATGATTTAATAAGCTTCTGTTTTATTCTATTTAACTTTAATCTTTCTGTGTGTTTTTAGAAATAGTTTAGTCCATTGCTCCCAGAGTTGGTTATTTTCCTCATCTCTTTTCCCATAGAGATTATATAATCTTCCTTATGTCTTCAAATTGGTTTTTTGTCTTATCCGATAACACTGTTTTTAATTTATCTAATTCCACCATACCATAACATTTCAGCAGCCAATCTTCTATAGTAAGTGTTGTAGTATTGTTTCCACCTTTGAGTACAACTGTGGCTAAGAATCCTAAATACCTCCCCACTATAAATCTCACGATTCCACAGGATGGAACCAGTGGCAGAGCTTGGAGTGTGTGGAAGGGGTGTGTGTGTGGGGGGGTGGTCACTGTGCGTGGGGCATGACTGCGGTGTGTGGGGGTGTGGCAAGGGCATGGGGGGCATGTCTACAGGCTGGGACACCCCAAAATCATTACCGCTGGGGGCGAACACCACCCTGTCCTCACCTCCCTACATGACTGGATGGAATCTTTAACTGAGTAGTGTGAAAGGTTTCTGTATCTGAAATCCCAAAGCGCCACAGCTAGTTAGTGCAAACCATGCAATGGTAACTTCTAAGGGGTGGAGATAGGTTGCATTACCCCATGATGGAGGGTAGCCTCCAGCATTCTTAAATTTACTGCCAAACAGTCTGACTTCCAGTTTATTTCCCATTTAAGAAAAAGTTTCTCCCTCAAACAGTAGGGTGGGGGGATATGGAAAAGCTGGCAATGACTTTTGGTTTACTTTTTTTTTTTTTGAAGGACTTTTTCTGAGTCTACAATTGCTTTTTTCACACATGTACAACAGCAAAAAAATCAAGGCAAGGTGAGGTGGCAGGAAGAACCTTCTAAGGTTTAATGAAGGCATAATGCAGTCCCCAATCCTTGAAAGTTTCCCATCCCTATTTTGAAGGCGTATCGCTAATGAGACTTGCCTCTTGACCTTCACCCTGAAATAGGGGAATTTATTTTCCATTAAGCCCTTGTAAGTCATTGAAGGCACCAGATTTTCTCCATTCTCCCCACTGAAGCCATCCCCAGCTTTCTTTAGCTTGGTGTCTTCCAAATAGGTGGGATTACAAGTCTCAAAATCTCCTAGGCAGAAATCTTCCCAAATTCCTCATAGTTGACTTGGAGAATTTTTTTAGAAAGACATACTGAAAATGCATTATGCCATGTTATTGTCTCCCACCTCATCCACCCCTGCATACTCTTCAACTGTCCTGATTAGGCAAAAAAAGCCTCAGTTTTATCCTCTGTTGTCCCACTTTTATAGCTGTTTTAAAAATGTCCGTTTTTTCTCTCCTCTCCCCTTTTCTACTTTATCCTTGGTTTACTTCAGTTGCTGCAAAGTGAGTTCAATGTGCAAGAGGACTCACTTAATTCAGCAGTGCGTGGAGAGAGAAGCCTTCCTTTCATGACTTTTACCTATTTGTTTTACAAGCAATCTAAGCTAGTAATCATCATTACAATGTAAGCTAGTGAACTCCCTGAGCATATTTGTATATCTCAAAGTCATGCCTTGAATTAACCATGGTTTGTTTCTTAAGTTGTGGGTTTCATAACAAATAACCAAACAAATAGTGGCCTGTCTTCTCATTTAGGGGTGGAATCTTGCCCTTCCCCATAGAGTCAAGCAAAAGCAAACTGCTGCAGCCTCTCCTAGCTTGTGTGTTCTTTCTTTCTCTTTAATAACTTTAAGCATCTTGATTAAACTCTGATGTTGTTTGGCTGCAAGTGTCCTAATTTTCATCCATGAAATGTTGGAGGGTATGCCCTCGCCACCCCTTTCTCTCTCTCTCTTTAAATTAACTTCACAAAGCCGAACAACATGAAGCATGTAATATCTAATTTGGCCCTAAGAATCTGTTCTTCTGATAGCAGAGCTAAGTTTTGCTGAACTGAAACAACTGCATTGATCTAGCTTCCAGGTATGCCAATTTCAATCATGTTTTGTTTGCTTTTTGCTTTCCATGAGTTGTGCTTGTGTAATCATATCTCTTTTCCTGGCTCAATATCAAGCTTTACAAGGAATGCCTTGCTGGAGAAAAGTTTCCAATTCAAGCCCATTCCTTTCATATTAAGAATTAATAGATAAAATATGGCAACTGTGGTTCATTAATTAAGTAATGAGATTAACAACACCATTTACTTAATAGAGGGAGAAAGGGCATTTTTAATTTGAACAAGCTGATGACAAATCACAGTGCCAAATGATTGAACAACATATCACACCCTGCAGAAATCCATTTTTTCTTTTCTTTTTCTTAGAAGGATAAGGGCCAATCCCATTACTGGACTGGATGAGGGGGTTACCCCAGGCAGCTGATTTTGTAGGGTTGGCATTTCCTCAGTTTGTCTGGTGTTGACCTGGATTTTAGGCTTGCAACTTGGTGTTTGTTTGGACTGTCATTTCTTTATTAAAAACCTTTGTTTATTAAACAAGAGAAAAAAAGAAAAGAAAAACAAACAGACAACAAAACTGCTTAACCATACATAAAACAAATGCATAATAAGTAATATAATACAAATAGAAAAACAACAAATACCTAACAAAACTACAAGCATCTGACAAAACTACAACAAACAAAAAAGACTACAAATAAATAAAAATTGGTTCCTGCCCTTGTTGCATACAGCTGTTAGTAAATACTTGTACTTAACTATTAAGTCATTTCTAAAAAATCTAAATTAACTTTGGCTATTTCCACACTACACTGTTACAGTGCTGCTATTCCACTTTCAACATCCTGTGGAATCCTGGGTTTGAAGTTTAGGGAGGGGCATTTAGAATCCTCAGCCAGAGAGCTGTTTGGCCTCAGTAAGCTACAAACTTCAGAATTCCACAAGATGTTGAAAGTAGAATAATAGCACTATAACAGTGTAGGGTGGAAATAAGAAGCCCTGGTGGCACAGTGGTTAAATGCCTGTACTGCAGCCACAAGGTTGTGAGTTCGATCCTGCTGGGCTCCAGGTTGATTCAGCCTTCCATCCTTCTGCAGGTCAGTAAAATGAGTACCTTGCTGGTTGAGGGCAATTAGCTAACACATTATAAAATGCTTAGAGAACACTTAGCTGATAAGTGATATTGAAATACGCATGCTATTGCTATTGCTAAATGGTCTTTGTTACTAATACTCTTTATAATCTATAGTTGGAAGATAAATTTACCTAGTTGATAAAAAGTTAATCAAAAATAGTAATTATCAGGTATACACCATTACTACCATAGTTCTATTATTTGGAATTAAATTGATTGGTTATCATACCTTTATAACCTTAACCTTAACATTATCATATTTAAACCAAAAGTACCAATGAAAAGCAATAATAAATGGAGTAATAGTAAGTTCTTATGAATCATTGATAAATTCCTAAACATTATTGCTAAAACTCATGTCATAAATATTAAAAATCTGAAATAGCAACAAGCTGATGTTTGGACCTTCTTTTCAAACAGATACCATGCTTTCATTTTAAAAAGTATGTCCCTAGCCCTTGTAGCAGCTAAGATAATGGGGCAAAATATGGAGATGCTATTCTGTGAAATTGGCCTGCAAGAGAAGGGAGAGTAAGCTAGTAGGCAGGGCAGAAAGGTATGAAGTGAGCCAAGAGAAGGAGAAAAGGGAGATTCAGTCTTGAGTGCAGTGGACTACAAGCAACAAGGGATAGGTGCACTGCTAGGTTGTGAGCTGAGACAAGGATGGGAGTAGGAGGAAAAAGGCATGTGCTGTAAGAACAGGGGCCTGTAAGAAGCAAGAGAGAAAGGCATTGTGAGGAGGTAAGGAGAAGTGAGGGAGGAATAGGAAAGAGGAGTGAGCAGGGTGAATGATGGTGTGGAAAAAGCAAGGGGAGAGGCATTGGGAGGATGCAAGGTGAGTCAAAGGAGGAAGAAGGAGGCAAGGGAGAGTGAGCTGTATGGGCAGTGGTGTGTAAGAAGAAAGTGTCATGCCCTGCCTTGAAGACTGTGACAGTGAGGAGGAGGAAAAGCTGGTCCAGAGGAGATAATACACCACAACAAGAAAGGCTTGAGCTAGGGGAACAAATAGAGGAAGACATAGCTGACACACCTACCTTGCAGCAGAGATGCTGTGAAAGGAAGGGCTTATGTCGCTTGGCCTGTTTAAGTAGTAAGTGAGCCCTAATGAGGGAACACCTGTGGTGACAGCAGCCATAGACAAAAGAGGGCTCCAGCTGGCTTTTGCTCCCAGGAACAGTAATTGGCATCTTTGGTTGTGAAACCCTGTGCTCTTGGATCTGATTGTCTTGGAACTCTGCCTGTTTGGACTATGGTTTGGATTTGTTCCTTTGGATTTGTTTCTTTGGATTTGTTTGCTCTAGGCTTCCTTTCTGTTTGGACATTCTTTGACTCTCACCTCATAAGTAGGAGCTGTGCTGCTTGTGAATTACTGCTTGCTCTGCCATAGACATGACAGAAAGAGAAAGAAGCACTGCAAGGATGCAAGGTGTGATGAGGGGGGAGTAGGAGAGAAAGGAAAGTCAGTGGTGCATGTAGCAGAGTATAAGAGGTAAGAGTGATAAACATTATGAAGGTCTGAAGTGGGGTGAGAGAGGGAGTAGGAGAGCAAAGGAGAGTGATTGGTGCAAGAAAAATAATACAAGAAGCCAGGGTATTTTAACATAGATCTGCTGAGAAGTAGCGATGGCCCAAGACCACATGGTAAATTTGATGACACAGCAGAGATTTGGGTCTCCCTGTTCCAACTCCAGTGCTTTAAACATTACTCTGCACTGGTTCTCTCAGATCAGTGGTAACCATAAAAAAATGATATTAAGGTTCAAATATAGTGGAAGGAAAAAAAAGCATCAATTAATGGGCTGATTTTACATAATTAGAATGCAAATTAGAATAATTTACATAACATGCAAAATAGGTGCCTGCATTTGAGGAAGTGAAATATGGCAACCCTATGATTCTGGAGATCATGATTGAATAGCAAATTGTTAATTTTTCCTTCTGGGGAGAGTGCTTGTGGAATTTTTGCCTTGTGTTGAAATACCTTAGCTGGCTTTGAGTCCTATGCAACTTGACAGATGATTTTGTGTGCATGTGTGTGTATGTGCATATCTGAGACAAGAGAATCTGCTGCCCAGCTGCAAGTGGCAAAAGTCTTAGATCAGCACAACAAAGTTTTCATGATGAAAATATGCTCTTCAACCTGGAATGCATTGCAAAGCATTTACACTTCAGATCATATCCTCTTTTCTTCCATTGCAATCAGAGCAAAAGAAAACAATGGGTTTTCCCCCTTTTGACAGTAGCTTAGCTTCAGAAAACCCAAAAGTACACATCCATCGTAGCTGGAAGACAGTAGCTTTCATCATTCTTTATTTGTTGGTGGTCTCCCATTCAAATATAACCAGAGCTCACCCTTGCTTAGCTTCAAAGATCAGAAACGATCTGGTGCCACTAAGATATTTTAGGTCCTTCTAGATCTTGCTGATCTACAATTTGCAAAGGTCAGCAAAATAGTGAGCCCCTCTTTTTTTCCACCTTCCCCCAGTGGAAATAATTGGCAGAATTCTATATGACTATTATGTAGTGTATTCAGACCAGATTCTCAACCACCCTAGACCCCACTTATGAGTAAGCAACCACAGGGATTGATGGAGGTCTATTCCCCCGTCAATTGAGAAGTGGCTGATGTTCCCACCCTCTTCCATGAGTGATCTCAGTGCAACAGCAGAACTCCTAATGACTGCTTGTTAGTGGCGATGGGGGATTTTGATGGGGGTCCACCAAAGAAGTGGTTGCCTGATGTTTGCCCTCCACCCCCGGCATGGAGACTTTCATGGTGTCTATATAACCATTCGTTTAGGGGCTATGTAGGGATTATGAATACATGACATTTACAGATGTGTAGCTGTAGGTTACATATTTGTAGCTACTCAACAGGATTCTGGCTGAAAACTGCTAGTATGAGTTTAATATGCATTGGTCTAATGCACAAGACAAAACCATACTCCACTCATTCTCCATATGCATACTATTAAAAAGATGAAAGAATTCATTGACTTGCTTTTCTATTAATAAAAGTACACCATGTTCCATTTCCATTCTGCTGCACTTGTGTTCCTCACTTTGATCATGGTGCTCCTAGTTTAGTGGGAATGAGCTTATAACTACAGCTGAAATTTGTCATACAAATGCTTGAAACAGGACAAGCTTCAAGATCAAAGCACAAGAAAATTCTGGGAGTGCACCGAGTCAACCAATCTCTCAAGAAGAGACAGAATCCTTCCAAGCAATTATCTAAATGGTAGAGACATACTTACTGAATTAAGATAAGGAAATCGAGTAATGAATCCCATTATAAAAACCAAAGCTTTGTCCTTCAGATACCCTCCTCTGATTACAGGTACTGACAACCTGGCTGGATGTTTGATGTATCAGGCTGACTCCTGGGGGATTATGGGAATAGTTGCCCAGCACATCTGGAAGGCACCAGGTTGTAGAAAGCCGAAAGAGTCAATGACTCTAATGGAGCACTGCTCCAGATGGACCTACAAAGCATTCTCTGTGAAGTAGGGACAGATGCCCAGTTCTTAATGGGAAATGATTTTCATAAATATTTTGGAGAATACTTTTTTTCTCTTCAAGGTAGCAGAGCTCAGGAGAAAAAAGACATTACAAATCCAATTGCCCTTTAACAGGAAGTGTGCTGTACTATTTCCAGTTCCAAATAAGCCAGCAACATCTTCCCTGTCTTTAGTGAGCACCTCCCCATCCCTGTTTTCTCCCTCTTCCCTTTCCAGAGCTTAGAAAAGCTTCTTTTTTGCTCTATTGCTCCAGAATCACCCAGCTGCACGGGATAGGAGTCAGGAAAAAATGGGGAAAAAATTCCCAGCTGTGCCTTTTCCAAAGGAAAGAGTTGTTTGGGAGGAGGGTGGGAATGTGAAGAGAAGGCTTTGTTCTCATACTTGCTCATGCTTTGTCAGAAGAACTTGGTGTGTGCCTGCAATTTCAAATCACCTGTTGACTTACGGCAATCCCATGAATTTCAGAGTGTCTTTTTAGGCAAGGAGTACTCACAACGTCTTTGCCATTGCTTTCCTCTGGATATATTCCACAGCACCCGGTGGTCTCCCATCCATGTACTAAGTAGTTCAGACAGGTTCTGATGCCTCCAGAGTATTTAGGTTTCAACTTCCTTCCCCTCTTTTTAAAGAAAACCAGGATTTTCCAGAAAATATTCCCTCATAAAGGTGGAGGGGAAAGGAGTTTGAGAAAAGTTAGGGACACTTCCTAACCAAAATTGATTTAACTGCTATGCCTCCTCTCCACGGATGCCTAGGAATGATTCTGTGAGAGTGATGTTGGGAATACTTAATATAATTCTTCATCGTTGTTGCTGCTGCTGCTGCCGTTGTTGTTGTTGTTGTGTGCCTTCAAGTCATTTCCGACTTATGATGACCCTAAGGAGAACCTATCATGGAATTTTCTGGGGCTGAGAGTGTATGGCACACTCACGGTCACACAGTGGGTTCTTGGCTAAGTCAGGATTCAAACTCAGGTCCCCAGGGTTGTAGTCCAATGCTCAGGCCTCTACACCATACTGGATCTTACTTCACTTCTACCCAAATTATAACTTCTATCCCAAACTATAGTTCCCAGGATTCTTTGTGAAATGGGAGACTGTGATAGCATATACCAGGAGTGTGTGGTACAGTTCAGCAGTTCTGTATATAGTCCTCTATATGTTTTAGACTTCAGTTCCCAGACATCTTAGCCACTATAGTCTATGCTCAGGAATAATGGGAATTGAAGTCCCAAAATAAGGAGGGCCAGAGTTTGAGAATTATGAATATAGACAATGGTGCTACAATTTACTATTTTCTTCCTCAGTGCCATATTTTCCTTTCCTTCCCGTGTGGCTGGAGACATTTAAATTTTCCTAACACAGCCTAGTCTATTTTCCTCATCTTCTTCCAAGATGGCTATTGTTTCCTAACAGAATTTTTAAAGGAATCAAAGAGCTCAGCTGACACATGAGTAGATGGGACTGGGAAATAGTTCTGCTGGAGGGAAATAGAACATTTTCTCAAGCAAGATTGTATTTAAAAAAAAGAGAAAGAAGGGTTGTGAAATAAACACAATGAGTATTTCATCTGGGAATAAAGCGCAAATGTATTGTATGTCTAAAAACTGGTTATGAGGATACTGGGGTAGTGACAAAAACAAGGAGAAGTATATTTTATCATTTAAAAGGATCATCACAATCAATATTTCACTTATAGATATGGGCAGGCTTGTCCCATTATTCTTTGCCAATATGTCCTTGTGTGCTAGCCAAAAAGATTCATCAAAAATAGATACAGCAAAAGGAGGAGGGAGAACTATATGAAATCCTACACTGGCTATTACAAATATCCAGGTCCTGTTGTAGAATGTACACAATGAACAATATCCTCTTTGTCATCCTTTCAGCCCAGAGAGATTGGAAAAATTCATGGCCCAGGCTGAGGGAACTGTATGAGGTTTTGAACACTTGTGGAGGGGCAGTATCTGTCTCTCTTGCCTATTTGAGCAAATATCTGAGGGGTGGTAATCTAGAAGAAGTGAGCAGGGGGGAAAGTGGCATTTATTTTATTTTATATTTATTTATTTATCATAATTATATACTACCATTTTCCCAGCATGGGACCCACTTGTAACATCAATGAGCACTCTGGCTCATGTTGTATATAATTCAATATTTACATTTTTATATATTTACATTCGTAATTCCATGTTTCAGAATGAGACAGTGGGCTTTTCCAGAATAATACAAAGAAGCAAAAGCTTATTGCCAGTTCGTAAATTTTCATTTTGCCTCAGGATACACTTGCTGCCTCTCTGATATTTTTTTTAGTTCCTGTAAAAGGTGATCATGTGACTAGGGAGGAGGATGAAGGAAGCTGTATGGTATCCTAGCCACCTTGACCAATCCTCAGTGCCTTTGCTTACTATTGGCTCAGTATGGTCATCCCTTCTTTCTGAAAAGAATATTAATGGAGGAATGTCTGTTCCTTCCCTGCAATCTCATCAGCAAGGAGAAGGAATGGCCAAGAAACACCATATGAACTTCAAATATATGTCGCCCTTTTGGATTTTTTTTTTTTTTGTTAGACTATATCTTGCATTTTTTTCAAAGAAAGAAAGAAACTCAAAAAACCAAACCAAATCACCCAACAAACAAACCAAAAACACCCTCTGAATGAGAATAAAATGTAATTGCTGATGCAGGAAATTGCTGCTGAATAGTCTGAGATAACAGAAATTTCATCTGGTTGTTTGAAGAAAAAACAATAAGAACTGTTGCAACAAATATGGCAATCAACAGTAACATTTATTCTCTTTGGAAGAGCCTACTGGGTGAATGAGTGTGAGAATGACTGAGAGAACACAGCTTTTGTAAAATCTTATATCTCATTCTTCCAAGATGTACACACTGCTCGGGGAAACTAACAACAATTAAAACCAACAATAATAGACAATAAATTCACAAAACAACATGATGCTTAAAGATAGTGTACAAAACAATAAAACTCATAAAACATATATATATTTGGACTACTTGTAGTTGTTGTGCACCTTCAAGTCATTTTCAATTTATGGAGAGCTTAAGGTGAACCTATCGCAGGGTTCTCTGGGGCTGAGAGTACGTGATGTGGCCAAGGTTACCCAGTGGGCTTCCATGGCTGAGTGGAGAACTGAACTCTCACCTCCAGGGTTGTAGTTCAATGGTCAAGCCATTATACCATGCTGGCTCTTAATTGGACTACAATTCTCAATCATTGACCAGGCTTTTGTGTGAAAACGCCTGTGTTCTTTTCTTGATTACAATATGCTGCTTTTGAACAATATCACTCCAACAGCTTAGATGGCACAAGAAAACCAAGCCAATCTTTCCTTAAAAGTAACAAAGATGACACCTGGGCCTTCATTTAAATTTACCAATGATCACATACATCCTTTTCATGGTAAGACTTACTCATACAGCATCCTCTTTTGTCAGCTCTCTCAAAATAGTACTCTACAGAGCGCTTTCACACTATATAGTAATAACAGTGTGATACCTCTAATTGGTATGGGCATATCCCATGGGATCCTGGGGGTTGTAGTCTAATGAAGCACTACAGGAGTTCTCTGGCTGAGAATTCTAAGTAGTCCCCAGACTAAAAAGCATAGGATTCCATAGACTGCAGCCATGGCAGTTAAAGTGGAATTATAACACTTTAATTATGTAGTATGACAGGGCTCATGGATGCCACTAGCAAACAAGAATGGCAGCATCATATAAGAAAGCAAGCTGTTGTGTGTGTGTGTGTGTGTGTGTGTGTGTGTGTGTGTGTGTGTATGCATGCACTTATGTGTATTTGTTTCTTCTTGTTGTGTGTCTTCAAGTAACTACTGACTAATGGTGACTCAAAAATCATAAGATTTTCTTGGCAAGAACTGTTCAGAGGGGGCCTGCCATTGCTTTCCTCTGAGAGAGTGTGGCTTACTCAAGATCACTCAGTGGGTTTCCATGGTCAGGCTGGGATTTGAACCCCAGTTCTTTAGTTCAGCACTCAAGCCTCTACACCACGCTTGGTCTCATATATATATGTGTTGCAATTCTTCTCCATATTTCCTTGTGTATTAGGTTCCTGAAAAGGGGAGCTGAAAATACAATTTCAGACTGATAGGAGAAAGAAGAATGCACCCTTGGAGTGGCCACACAATTTCAAGACTACTGCAATGTGTTGAGAGATCTCCAAGTCAAGTGCCAGTTATCTGATGTGCTCCAGCTTGCTGTCATAGTATATATTTTGCATGGAAAATACCTAGATTATCTCCCTGGGATCTCCAGGCACAGCTGGAAAAGACTCAGCCATGGAGTGCCACTGCCAGACACTACAACCTGATGCCTCCTCCTGGTTTGGTCTACAGCTTCCCTTACTTCTCTGTCTAAAAGATATGGAGGGGAGCAGGTTGAGTTAGGAAGGCAAATAAAGAATATCTTTATTTATTTTATTTTTATTTATTAAAATATTTCTTTCTCATCCTACATCCAAAGTTCTCAGGGGCTCTTACAATAAAAATCAATTTAAAACAATAACAATTATGTTAAAGGCCATTTCTGCACTACCCTGTTATAGCACGATGATTCCACTTTCAACATCCTCTGGAATCCTGAGGTTTGCAGTTTCGGGAGGGGCCAGGTGGCCCCTCCTGAAATTGCAAACCCCAGGATTCCAGAGGATGTTGAAAGTGGAATCATCGCGCTATAACAGGATAGTGCAGAAATGGCCGAAGTCTAAAAAATATTAAATAATTTGTCAATTAAAATACCTGATAATTTAAAACTGGTTAAGGAATTTCAAACAGTATAACCATAAAACATTCACAGATTGGATAAAATCAGTTAGATCCAAAGGCTTTTTAAAAAATCAAGTTTTGACTTGGCACCAAAATGATACCAATCAGGCATCTAAAGGGAGGGTATTCCACTAAAGGGGTGCCACCACAGCGAAGGCCCTTTCCCATATCTTCTCACTTTGTATTTATCCTACTGGTGAGACACAGGCCATTTCTGCACTAGACTGTTATAGCGATATTATTCCACTTTCAACATCCTATGGAACCCTGGGGTCTGCAGAAACTGCAAACCCCAGGATTCCATAGGATGTTGAAAGTGGAATAATAGCGCTATAACAGTCTAATGCGACAATGGCTACGGTGGAGCATCCCTCCAATAGATCTCAGTTCTTGGGCAGGCTTTTACACAGAGAGGCACTCCCTCAAGTATCAAGGTCCCATGCTGTTTAAAGCTTTAAATGCTATCACCAGCACCTTGAATTCAAACTGGAAGTGTATTGGCAGTCAGTATTGGATGAATCTCCAGTCTCGTTTGATATAATGCAAGTTCATATGTTCCCATAATCTGTAGAATAATTTAACAACAACAGTAACACAAGGTTATTGCTTTCTATAGAACTGCATTTCTTCTTCTAATCTAAACCTGGTTCTCTGCTTATCTTTCCAATTTTTGCATGGATTCTTTCCCTTTAAGGTTAACTGAGGCAGAAGTTGATGATAGCCTCATTTGACACAGTTTCAGCTTACATTAATTCTACTTTTGTCTATATCTCAAAGGGACAGAGGACATAGCTTTGCTTGCATCAAGGTCCAGAGGCAGGGGGCAGCTGCTCCTGCTTGAAAAGGAGCTCATGTAGTATTGCTGGAGAAGAAGGAAGGGGAAAACTTTACAGACTGAGACCTTGGACTGCTGATAAGATGAGGCTAGAGAGACCACTAGCATAACTGAGTAGCACACAACTTATATTTAACCCACCCCCTCTGTTCTTCAATTTCTGTGACCTGATTTGCTGCATTACTTGAAGTACAGAAGAAGTCAAGCCAATTCAATTGAAGTAATGAGGTTTTCAAGCACTATCAAGGGCCATTAAAACATACATACAGCGTGAATACTCAGCATTCCATATACTATATGCCAGCCTGACATATACTACATCAGGACTACAAATGCCATCATCCATCCAGCATAGCCCATAGTCCTTCCTTATAAAGCCGCTTCTTTGTTTTCATGAAGAAGTTCTGTGTTTCTAATCTCAACGTGTCCCCTCCCTCCCTTTTATCTATATGAGACCAGCCACTCACAGAGATAGGCCCTTTCCAAACAGGGGGGCGGCGAAACGGGGGGAAACGGGGTGGCGCATGTGGGGACGGAGCTTACCTTGCAGCGGGGTGCTCCGTCCCCGTGGGGAGCAGCACGAATTCGCCGCTATAAACGCCAAAATGGCGGCCGGCGGCTTCCGGTGGCGCTCCGCCAATTGGGGCAGCACGCCAGCTGGAAGCCTGCCCCCGGGCAGCTCTGCAGGGACACACTAGCGCATCCCTGCAGTTCTAAATGGGGCGCTGCGATGGAGTGGCGCGCGCAAGTTTTAAAAAGACCACTTGAAAAGCGGTCTTTATAAAACACGGAGCGCCACCCCCGCAGCCGCGCGAGGGCGGTTTGAGGTTTAGAACCTCACCTTTTTTCACCGCCCTAGAGCACCCCGCGGTGTAGACGACCTCCATGTCTGGTCGTCCCAGCGCGGGGATTTACCCCCGTGTGGAAAGGGCCATAATCACCAAAAACTGTCTTTGGGTGCCGCTTTCTATGGCAGCAAAGTGTCTGGAGGCCACTACTATATGCGCCAGCATTAAGCATATTACTATTTTGGTTTTCCCTTTTCAGACTTAGAGCAAGGATGACATCCAAGACAGTTTTTGTTCATGCAAGCTTTTCACGCAAGTCTCTTGCCCTCATATTCACGCAACTCACACTTGCTTCTAATTTGCTCAGTTTTTGTTTATCATTTAATACCACCCAGTAACAAATCCCATTACCCATTTTCATGGCAGAGTTGCCAACTGGTTGTGCTGCAGTCACACAATCTTTTGGGCAACTGCTTGACATGATGACTTGTGCAAAGGTATAAACCAGTACAACCAACTTGGATTTTGGCCATAGTCAGTGGACACAAAAAACCAATTCTTTCAGTGATGGTACCCTAATTCTCAATATCCTAAATATTCCCACATCGACTAGTCTATGAAGCACTTCTATAGAGGGTTTTGCTGTTGTTAGGATGGGATGTAACTTGATCCAGCACACCAACAAATTCCATAAAGATTATTGCATAATTACTTGAGGGACTGTGCTTGTAGTGATACATTTTGGGCTGGTGTACTTCTGAAGGTGGAAGCAACAAATCAAGGCAGAAGGAAAGGGTAGAAACAGTAGGGTAGGACATGTGGCCCATGGGATTTATGTTGCCCACTCTGGCCTTGTGTTTTGTTTTTATTTGGAAACTGGCAGTCTCTGAGTAAATGGTTTTGGATGCTTCATTAACGTACTAAACATCCTTGCTTTGTTTACACCTCAGCCTCACCTTAAGCAATCTAAAGTCCCACTGACTAATGTGGAAGGTTCAAAGACACACACTGCCCTCCTTCATTTGGTAGGGATGGGTTTTAAAATGCTTACTTTTTGTCCGGATCATAACTTTCAATTATTTTCTTGATAATAAATTTCTTGCAACTTTTACTTGATAATGCTCTGATCAACAGAATTCATTAGAGACACTCAATCAGTTGGTTTTCTTTGAAAAAATCTTAATATGATTTCAGTATTCTGGGTTGCATTGTTTTAATATACCCCACCCTCCTTCAACTTCACTCTCCTTCAAATACAATCCAGGGGCTTAAAAAGTGTCTTTTTTTTAAACCACTGGCCAATTTGTGCAGTGCCTTGACCATGTCGCTAGATGTCTCTCTTTCAGAACAGATAAACGCTACCACTTGCTTCTAATTTGCTCAGATTTGGTTTATCATTTAATACCACCCAGTAACAAATCCCATTACCCATTTTCACTAGAGTTGCCAAGAAATGCTTTCTTTTTTTTTTTTTAAAAAAAAAATCTGGCATGCTCTTTTTGTCAAACCTGGAAACCCCTCACCGCAGGGAGAGGAGTAAAAAAAACAAAACAGTGTCCATTTAGCATTTTATAAGCTTCTGTTTTTCCTGGCAAATTTAAGTTGTCCCTGTCTCCAAGTTTCTGGTTACTAACATCCATTGCTTACTGGTCCTTTTAACAGGCTTTTATTCAAAAAGGTAATGTTCCAAAACGGAAAGCACCAAGAGATCACAGATTATACTCTTTTTTTGGATGCAGGCATACTTCATATAAAAATTGGCATTTCCCCAGGAACATTTTGTTTTAGACAAGTTGACATTGTTGCTGGATAACCTGGAGTGCACCTGGCTTTCAATAAGTGTTTTGGAAAGCAGTAGGAGATACGGCTCAAACTGTTTGCTCTGACTAGACTATTTATTACATACGCTACAGTTTTGTATCCATCAGCTGGAGAGCTGGGTCTTAATGTTGTGTTCTCTTGAGGTGTCATCCCATCCAAATGGAGCAACAGTTGTTCTTACTGTTTTATTTTTCTTTGAAGCACGCTGTTGTTGTTGTGTGCCATCAAGTTGACTCTGAATTATGATGACCCCACTTGTGAGACACCTCCAAATGTCCCGTCATCAAAAGCCCTGCTCAAGTCTTGCACACTCAAGGCCATGACTTCCTTGATGGAGTTCATTCACCTATGATACAGTCTTACTCTTTCCTATAGTCTTTTAAAAAACAATTTAAAAAACATGTTTCAGGAAATTTTTTATTTAGAAATATGCTTTGTGATACCATTATTGATAATTTACAGAAACGCTAAAACTCCACAAATACATAAAAAAAAGAAAAAAAAACCAGTATGAAGAAAGCATACAGCATAGGACTTAGAAACTGAAGCATAAAAAAGAAAAGAAAAGGGGGAAAAGGATGTGTTCCATTCTTTCTTTAAATAGTATTTGGCACTCAAATTATTTCCAGCCTCTCAAAGATAATACCCAGCAATCTCTCTCCTCCTCCTCAAATTTGAGTTTTCTAACAACCAAAAAAGAAAAATGAACTTTCTTTTACTAAAGGTTAACATACCTAGCATGATATTTCAATATTACATCCCATTAAATAGTACTTTTATGTGATAAATGATATTGTGTTTTCTAATCTTAATACTAAAAGCTACTTAATGACTCATCATCATCATCATATTTATTTTTATCCTGCTTTTCTCCCCAAGGGGACTCAAAGTGGCTTACAGCCGTTAAAAGAAACATAACTAAAAACTGTCATATACAAAGGTCAAAACAAAAATTAAGGCTATTTCCGCACGGGGCAAGGGAATCACCCTGTGATGCTACTCACCGGACTTTTGGGCTCCCTGGTCCGGTCCACGCTTCTCTGGAGCAGTGCGTGGCCGCCGCTCAGCACTGCTCCAGGGCCGAAAATGGCAGCTTCCAGTTGGTCGAGGGTCTTGACCAACCGCTGAAGCTCGCCAGCCCAAAGCCCACCCCTGGCAGTTCGCAGGCTCGCACCAATGCAAGCCTGAGAATCTGCATAAGGAAGCAGGCTCGCAGTGGCGTGCTCCATGCTTTTGAAAGACCTGTTTTTAGCGATCTTTCAAAAGCATGCTGGACGACCACTTGGGGTCGTTCTGGAGCAAGCTGGGGTGCGGATCTGCCTTCAGTAGGTCTGACCCAGTCCGCTTCCAGGCGCGGATGTCCTTCCTGGAGGACGCTCTGCCCTGTGTTAAAAACCCCATGTGGAAATGGCCCTTGCTACAATAATAATTAAAATGTTAAAATACATATAAAAACAGCATTAAAATACCAATTAAATAACAATTAAAATAACAAGCACCAATAGAAGTTACATATAAAATGCCTACTGGAAGAGGAATGTGTTTAACTGTTTCTTGAAGGTAGGCAGGGAGGGTGCCAGTCTAACCTCTTTGGGCAGGGAGCCGCCACTGAGAAGGCCCTTTCCTATGTTCCCACCAAATGCACCGGTGAGGGTGGTGGGACTGAGAGAAGGGCCTCTCTCGCAGATCTCAATGCCCGGGCTGGTTTGTAGGTGAGGATACGGTCCTTCAAATAATCTGGACCTGAGCCGTGTAGGGCTTTAAAGGTCATCATCAGCACTTTGAATTGTGCCGGAAACAGATTGGCAGCTAGTGGAGCTGTTGCAGCAGGGGTGTTGTGTGCTCCCTGTAACCAGCTCCAGTTAACAACCTGGCTGCAGCTCTTTGGACCAGCCAAAGTTTCTGAGCACTTCTCAAAGGCAGCCCCACGTAGAATGCATTCCAATAATCCGATTGTGATGTAACCAAGGCATGTGTTACCATGGCCAGGTCTGACGTCTCAAGGAACAGGCGCAGCTGGTGCACAAGCCTTAATTGCACAAATGCACTCTTGGCTACTACTGAGATCTGGGCTGGAGTTGAATGCAGGAGCACTCCCAAGCTGCGAACCTGTGTCTTCAGAGGGAGTGTGACCCCATCTAACACAGGTTGAATCTCTGTTCCCTGATCTGCCTTTCTACTGACCAGGAGCACCTCTGTTTTGTCTGGATTAAGTTTCAACTTGTTTGCCCTCCTCCAGTCCATTTCTGAAGTCAAGCACTGGTTTAGGACCAAGACAGCTTATTTGGCTTGTGGTGGGAAGGAGTAAGAAAGATGAGTATCATCTGTATACTGATGACACCGACCCCCGAAACTCTGGACAACCTCTCCCAGTGGTTTCATGTAGATGTTAAATAGTATGGGGGACAAGACCCCACAGGCCAAAGGGTAGGAGGTCAAACAGGAGTCCCCCAGCACCACCTTCTGGGTTCGGCCCTCCAGGAAAGAACAGAGCCACTGTAAAACAGTGCCCCCAAGTCACATCCCCACAAGGCAACCCAGAAGGATAGCATGGTCAATGATATCGAAAGCCACTGAGTTGTCCAGCAGAACCAAGAGGGACACACTCCCCTTGTCTAGTTCTCGGCGTAGGTCATCCACCAAGGCAACCAAAGCCGTCTCAGTCCCATAGCCAGGCCTAAAGCCAGATTGAAATGGATCTAGATAATCCATTTCATCCAAAGACCCCTGGAGCTGAGAGGCCACCATATGCTTCAGAACCTTGCCTAGAAATGGAATATTAGAGATGGGCTGGTAATTATCCAAAATGGTGGGATCAAGGGATGGCTTTTTTAGTAGTGGTTTTATAACAGCCTCCTTGAGACAAGTTGGAACTTTACCTTGTCTCAAGGAGGCATTAACCACACTCTCTACTCACTCGGCAAGTCCCCTCTAGCTTTTTTAATAAGTCAGGAAGGGCAAAGATCTAGCACACATGTGGTGGCTCTCATATCTCCAAGGATCCTGTCCACATCCACATCCATAGTCTTCATGACTTAAAATTATAAGTCCTTTATATGTTATATAAAGCAAAATGTTTCTATACCATTTCATTGTAGAATTCTTTGCACAATTTATTGCCAAGTCCAGTTTTTATTATCTTGTATCTGTAACCATTTCAGGAAAAGAGGAAGACTGTGTTTCATGTGGATAGGCTCCACTGAAGAAGGCACAGCCCTGGATTTGCAAGACCTGAGCAGGGATGTTGATAACAGGGTCTTTTTAAAGGTTCTTATTCATAGAGTCACCAAGAGTTGAAGCCAGGTTGACACCACACACCAACAATAGCCACAGCCAATTAACTGCCAGAGGCCTGTTTAGGCAAATCAGTCTTTACAGGCTGGGAGAGAGAGAGAGAACAGAGGGAAACAAACTGATTCTCCTGAGGGAGGGAATTCCACAGCTTAGGAGCATCCATCAAGACCTTTTCATGTGTCCTCACCAAATGATCTGCATTTATCTTAGTGCATGGCTATAGATTAATGAAGACAAAGCTTTACGTTGGTATTGAACATGATGGGCATCTAATCACCAGAGCTTGGAAAAGTTACTTTGTTGGACTGCAACTCTGGGAATGCCTCAGCCATCAAGGCTACTGGCTTTTTTTTTTAATAATGTACACATTGCTTACATTCATGCAATCAAAATCATAACCAGTTTAGTCTTTAATATCAGTGAGAAATAGCTCCTTGGCTCTTCTCCTGTTTTTTTTCCTCAGGGAATCTTTATAAAAACTAATGATAGAAACCTTGTACTGAAGGGGTTAGCCATAGAGTTGGGAAGAGCTTGGTCCTGGTAAGGTAGAGCTAAAACTATCCTCATAGGTGGCTGTCAAGCCTCTTCTTGAAGACTTCCAGTGAGAGAGAAACCATCACACCTTTGGGCAATGGGTTCCATTGTCAAATGGCTTTTACCATCAAGAAGTTATGTCCAACCTTAACCTGTTTGATGGCTCATAAAAAGGAACTCCCTCATCCCTTTGGTTCAGCTGTCTTGACACATAGTTCTGAATGGCAAACCCAAATGCTGATGATTCCCTGCATTTATCCCTACTGTAGTTGTTAAAACTGTCTCTTTGTCATTCAACCAAATATAAAAAGGCTGGGCCAAAGATGATACCAAGGCTTTGGGTCTCTATGATTTTATTTTTGCTATTCAGAAACTCATAGACAAATATAAAGAAAGAGGATTCACCAGGATATATGGTACCTTCTGTCCACTCCTTTTCACTGCCCCTTATGCCTTTAAACATCTTCTACCATTTCTGCTCCAGAAACATCTCAAAAGACAAGCCACATGCTCATACTGTTGTTTCAGACTCTAATTCAGTGATGCTCAGAGTGGTGCCCATTAATGCCACTGTGACCCCAGTGACATTCGATGCCCTTTTTACAAACTCTATCTGCCCATCAACTTGAAAAAGGAAGTGCCTGGAGATCAAGGGACTCAAGACCAGAAGGAGCTGGGACTGAGTGTGAAGAGAAAACAGACAGTGAAAGAGAAGGGAGTGGGGAGTTGGGAAAAGAAAGCAGCAAAAGTAAAGGGGTGGGGGTAAGGACTAGCTTTAGGGGAAGTTGGAGGGGGAAAGAGTGGGAAGTAAAGCAGGGAGGGAGAAGGAGAAGGGAGACCAGAGTGAGAGGAAGTTAGAGAGAGAAAAATTGTGTGAGAGAAAGCCAAGAGAAGGAGGGAAGGAAGGAGGGAGAGGGGAGAAAAGAATGAGGAAGCACTAGAGACACAGTGGGAGAATTAAAAAGCAGAGGGGGGGATGCAGAGAGAAGACAAAGGGGAAGTGACACACTTAGAAAGCGGATATGCATGATGCACACACTTTGCAGTACTCCGAACATTTCTGTAGCTGACCCAAAGCAGCCATGTGTCTGCAGATCCTCGTTCTGATTTTTCCAATTGCTCTACAAACAACAACTCCCTTTACAATGAGGCCAATAAACTGTCCCTTCTCCCCTGTCTGCCATATGCTAGTTTCTTCCAGGATAGAAGTAGATGAAGATAAGCATCTACATTTTGAACAAATCCAAGACACAGTGAGACAGATAATGGTGGTACATCCCTTACCTCTGTCACAGCAAAGCTTCTTTTCCCACAGGGCACTACCTTGTACCACTTATCATGTAAGACATCCATGAAGCCATGAGACTTATACTGGCTGATCAGTTCAGAGATATTTGAGGTCAGTGGAGAGTTTGGAGGAAGGCCAATGCCATATCCTAAGGAAAGACAGAAAAAACAGTGTAAATCTAAGGAGGGCATAAAGGATTGCCCACTCTTTTGCAATTATGACCAAAGAAACAATGAATGCATCCCAGTTTTTGCAAGCCAGTGTAGAGTTGGCACCTGAAGAAAAGAGAAGAAGCCGGATCCCATGGGAGAAGGCATCCTGGCAGAGTTGCTTACTCATAGGTAGATCTGCTGGCTGGAAGAGTTTCAGTCAGTCATATGGAAAATCTACAATTCAGCACTGAGCATCTTTTTATAAGTTTACTGGCAACTGAGTGGAACTTCTCCCTTACAAGTTCCTTCTTGTTTCATGCTCACCAAGTTCACACAGAAGTGGCTGTGTATTGCATTTTCAAATGTCTAACGATGGCCTTGTGACAGTATCAAGCATTTTCTTGTTGTTGTGTGTTATTGTTATGATGACTCTCACTTATTTTTTTAAATCATTTTATTAAAATTTCACAAATAAAAACAAACAATTGTTATTGCTATTTCACATGAAATATTTCTTGATTCTTCCAGACTGATCTTGATTTCATTTTTAATATCTCTTAACATAGTTATAACATTGTACTGCATTTTCCCACCATTTACCATGTAGGTTCATTGCATTTCAGTTTCCATATTCCCGCTTCATGATATCAACCATAATCATCACAGTTAATTTTTCCACAAAATACCATGAATTATAGACTTCTATCAAACGTCACCCAGCCATCACCCACAATTAGCCATTCTTTCTGAATTTCATCATCTGATTTCCCTTTCAGTCTTTGAGAAACTATATCAGCATTTTTGTTTTCAATGAAAGTCCCCCACCATTGCTCAATTGTAGGTATTTTCTGTGTTTTCCATACCTTTGCATATTCAATACGTGCTGTTGTTATCATATACAACAGTATTCTCCAATGTTTCTTTGTGATGACTCTCACTTACGGCAACCCTTTCATGGCTAAGCAGAAATTTGAACCCTGGTCTCCTGGAGTCCTAGTGTAACTTTCAAGGCACTAAAGCATAATAGCTGAAACTCTACATGCATTAGAATTAGGTTTACATCAGACATCAGTAAGTGTGCCCCAGTTATTGAGCAGAAGCCTTTGCTCTGTAATACAAGCATCAGCAGAGCCAAGATGGATCAGGCCTTGTGTAGTTCAGGATTTTGTTCACACAACGACCAATAAAATTCCAATACAAAATCCTTATTTCATTTAGGAGATGAGTGAAACAGTATTCTTCCTTTTGCATTCTCCAGCAACTGGGACTGAGAGGTGTACTGCCTTGGATATTGAGGTATGACTGACATAACTGGTTGCTGAAGCCTCCATGATTTTGTCTAAAAACTTTTTAAAGCCATTCAAGTTGGCAGGTATTGCTCTGTCTTGTGGGTGGATGTTGTTTCCCTAGAATTTGGAAGATTTACATCTTGGCCTACAGTCCCACAGAATCCCCAACTAGCATGATGATGATGATGCTAGCTGGGGTTCTGAGAGTAGCTGACTTTCCCAGCCTCTGTAATTTCTCTATTCTATGTGCTGTGTGAAGAATGGCTTCTTTTATCTGTTCTATATTGTTACCCTGATTTCCGGGGTCCCGGGGGGGGACACCTCAATGTGCTTCAAGTAATGGGGAATGGGAATTAGCCAGAGCACAAGCTGTAGCACTACAAGAGGCAGGGTAACCTAGCAAGATCTTTAAACCCAATTTTTACGGGGTCAGGCCACACCAAAAACCAAGAAAAACTGTCTAATAAAATGATTTTATTGAGGGGAATTCACTCATGCATGCACACAAGATACACACAATCATACATTCACACAAGAGCTAGCTGAAAGAGAAAGGGAGGAAAAATTATAGAGAGGCTGAGGGATTTGGGGGGATTTATAATTACCAGCCCAGAAGAGTAGTGAAGAGCAGAAATGTATTTTGGCTTAGGTAGGACCTAAGGGCAGTTCTCATTCAGGACCCAGATGGACAGATTGACGGGTAGATCTTCAAGAGACTGCACTGGGCCTCCTCAAATCAGAGGTATTTGTACCCTGAAAATGGCTTGTGGCTATGAAGATTCCAGATAAAAGACAAAAGGGAACCTGTTGTGGACAATGGATCTTTTGCCTGTTGATGGGCTTAGTGCTTTGATTGACAAAGACATGATGGGTGTTGTAATAGTTGTCTATTGTGGGTGCTGTGAGGACAGAGGAAAGAATCCAGGTGTACAAGGGATGGATATCTGTCAATCAGTGTCCTGGTGGGCTCCTCACAGTTGGATTCCTTGGAAAAGTCCAGCTTCTATTTAAGCCTATTATCCACAGGAATGATGTGTATTTGCCTGACAAACGACTCAGTCTTACCTGGAGGAATTTTGGAGTTGACCCATGCTTCTCACATTTACAATCAAATTCTTTCCCTCGCTCAGTTTGACCTCTCTGTCACTTTTCAGGCTTGAATTTGATATCAGAGCCAATAAAATGTGTTGCCAATTACATATGATGCCAATTAGGTATGGTGCCCATCCAAACTATACTGATATTGGGGACCCCCAAAGCGGGGCCTTACACTATCTCACATCATTTTGATTCACAGGTTCCAGTATTATACATGTCCATCTGACAACTATATGTTTTGATATTGTTTAGCTTCAACTTTTTAAACAATGGCATCATTGGATATGTTTTTAGAATGTTGATCTCATTTTTATTAATAGTTTCAAATTTTGCTGCTATATTGTTCTACATTTTAAATTGATCAACTGATTTTGTTGTAGGCAGCTAAAAGGCAAGTATAGGGTGGGGAAGAAATATAAGTAAGAAAGCAAATAAATAAGCAAGTAAGTAAATAAATAAATATTGCGAGAGAAGATGAAAAATGCAACTCTGAGTTTTCTCTTTCAAGACTTTACTTTCTCACTTTTAGATCTCTTGATTCACTTTTTTCTGTAGGCTAAACTACCCTTAAACCTTGCACTTTTTTTTTTTCCTAGAGGAGTCACTCCAGCTCTACATTATCAGCTACAAAGTATAACACCACCTCAGCCCAAATTTCTGTGATATCTATGATACAGAGGTAGGGATCATTTGTCTGTCAATAGCTGTAGTCTTTCAGGGGTAATCTGCCTGGAGCTCCATATGAGAGGAAAGCAGGCCAAATATTTTCATTGTACCACTCTCTTTTTGATATCAGCCTTTTCTTCCTGGGTCCCTTTCACATTTTACAGTTATAGCACTATGATTTCACTGTCATGGCTGGATCCTATAGAATCCTGGGGTTTGTAGTCTGGTGAAGTGCTTCCTGGTCCTCTGGTAGAGAATTCTAAGTACCCTTCCCAAACTGCAAATCCCAGGATTGCATATAATGTTGCCATGGCAGTTAAAACGGAATCATAATGTTATAATTTTGCACTGTGAAAAAGCTTTCTTTCTATCTCTTCTTCTTCTCATATAGCCTTTTCTGAATTATTGGCTCCCAGTCTGGAGTGAACCCAAAATCTTATAAGCATGTATTCTATTCTTTCATCCAAGTTACTTATAAAGAGGTTATTAGAGACCCAGATCCATTTCATGGCTCAAGGCCTGGCCATCCTTGGCTTTCTGACCAGCAGAGATTTATCCCAAGTTCAGAAAAGTTAGGTTTTTGGACTGAAGTGCCCAGAATTCCTGCTGCGCAAGCCCCATGGTCATACAGTCTGAGAGATTCTGAGAATCTCTAATCCAAAAAGTAACTTTCCCAAGCTACGGATTTATCATTTTCTTCACAAACGTTGAAATGCTTCTCTGTATTAATCTGTTTTCCAAACTTCACAGATAACTTGTTTCTGACATTTCTCTGAACATTCTCCAGCCTGCCCACACATTACTTGAAGTGTGGTTGCCAAGGGAAGTCCAAACTGAATTATGACTAATCTAATTTAAAATTCAGTCTCTGTCTCAGAGTCTCCAGAGATAGGTGCTTTGGCTGCACCATTGAATTAGAATGTTTGGGGGTTGGTTCTTCCTACAATGTGACAAATTGTCTTCCAGTATAATTATTTTCAGAACTAGGAAAGAGATGATCTTTCTAATGAGTTAGACGTCTAACTAGTTCCTTTTTTGCAATAACAGACTGCAATGAAGTTAGCTTTCTCTCTGTAAATACTTTTCTGGGGAAAGAGAATAGGCCTCTTGAGTTTCATTCATTACTTGGAGTGTGCTAACTCCTTCTGATCGATGGGAGCGGAGAAGGAAGGGTCACATTGATGGCCACCTTGTGCCGCACCCAGCAAAAAGGACAAGAGTGAAAGCAAGAGAGGGAGAGATTAAGGAATAAAGACAACATACACTGACCCCATGGCAAAAAACCTCCTCATGCTTAATTGATTTTTTTAAAAAAACCCTTTGTGCAGATTACTCTCTTTTCCTGCCTTCCTCTGTTCTGCCTAGTCCTGAACAAGAAAGACAACAAGAAAGGGGGAGAATGTTGTGGATTGAGGGATAGGATGAAATATGAGAATTTAGATTTCTTCCACAGTCGGAAAGAGGAGAGAGTGAGCATGAGTCAGTGTAAGTGTGAATACACGGGGTGGCCAAAATAGAAATAAGAGAGCATTTTCTGGTCTTTTTCAATGTCACAATAATAACAGCATTGGTAACTTGTTTGTTAACATTGCTGAATGATTACAGTGCTGTAAGACATTGTAGAAATGAATAACTCTCCAAGACCTTTTTCTAAATGGCACTAGCCATTTCTGAAGACCACTACCCAACATATTGGATGATTAAAGTACTGAGTAAAATAGCTAGCTTCTTTTAAAATGTATCATTCCAAGCTGTAATTATTTAAGGCATTACTTGATTTGATGTGTGGTTAAGCCTTGACCTCAGACCCACTATACAGAACTGGGGACATCATTTTTTCAAATAAGAAACAATCAATACAATTCTATTTTTTTTCCAGCTATGAATGCCTCATAATTCTAATATAGGATTTTTGTGCCAAAGGAAGAAAAATCACTTGAAGATGAAATGTCTATATCATTGAGCGCAAGAAGAGTTTCACTTATCTATTTGGTTGGATTTTGTTCTTTGCTAGGGTCTGTCCATGAGTCACTGAAATCATCAATAGCTTTCAGCAAAATTAATCAAAAACAGATATTCATGTCAAATAAGAAATAATAAAATAACACAAAAACAGATCTCAACAGAGCCACAATCTTTAAGCTATTGCACCTAAGCAATCCTATAGACCCTAACAGCACTACTCCAATTTAAGTGTAGTGACATCTAGCTGTTCCCTTTATTTTTAAGCATAGATTTAGGAGTTGTGTGCATGCATTTACACCCACAAGCCATCTGGATACATTAATACCATAGGTTTTTTTTTTGATGAATACACATACATTAATTTCTTTCTCTACAGGGATCTTTGTTAAGAACTTGCCATATGTATGTTATTCACTGGTATATGTGGAAGATGAGTAGAGTGGCTTGAATCCAATTGCTAGGTCAAACTAGGACAGACCTGCTGAGTAAGTGGGAACTTGGAAAATATTTGGTATTTCACCAAAACGCTGAAATACCAAAAAATACCAAAATAATGAATGAATTAGGGCTTCTGTCTCCAAACCTCTACCCTGTGTTAAACATATGGGGTGTATGAGTTTAATAAAGTCAGCCCTCCACATTTGCTAGCATTAGGGGCACAGCAACCCTGCAAAAGTAGAAAAATAGCAAATATTAAATGTGTTTGCTATGGGAAGGGCCCAAGGCATGATGGGGAAAATGGGCACTTGGGTCCCAAATCAGGTCAGGGAAAGGAGATGTAAAGGGGGTGGGTTGACCCTATACTTCCTTTGTCTCACCCACTTCCTTCCTTGGATAGTGCGGGGAGCATCGGGAGGGGATTTGTGGTTTTGAGGAATCAGGCTGTGGATTGCTCTTAGCTGGCCAGGCAATGGCTGGTGGAGAAGGAGGAGGAGGACAAGAGGCAGTGCAACTTTATTGGAGCAATTGAGAGGGAAGGTTCCTACAGAACAGAAGTGCCTCAGGTGAGGAGGGCAGAGGTTTGAGAAATGTGAAAATATTCAAATCTGTGAAAGTTGAACCTGCAGTTGTGGAGGGCTGACTGTATATCATGTACTCAAAAGGAAATGTGGTAAAAAGAAGCGATATTAGCTGCCTGGTGTATTTTTAATGCACTGCTTGATTCTTGGTCACATGCAAGTGCAGCACAATGCTGAAGGACTGGGACAAAATGGTGGGAACTATTTATAGAAGACAGCCGAAGAAAAACATCTGTGATTTACAAGGGCACATGTTGATTGTGCATCTAAATGTGCGACAGAGTGTGGATGCTGAACACGCACACAGCCTTGCTTTCCATTAAGTGTACATTCTGTTGAAAGAAACAGAAGACATCTTTCTGAAATCCAGGAAATCTGAAGGACAGTATCTCCCTATCTGAGCTTGCCCAACCTCTAAAATCTTTGGGGGAGTCCTCCTCTCAGTCCCATTGCCTTCCCAGGCACATTTGCTTCAGTATAAGGGAGACAGCCTTCTCAGTAGTTGCTCCCAAAATTTGGAACTTCCCCCCTAAGGATCCTGGGATGGCTCCCTCCTTACTTTGTTTCTGCTGCCAAGTGAAATGTTGTTTTACATCTTGTCTTTCCATTAACCTTTAAAATAGTTTTAATTCTCTAGACTGTTGAACTGCTTTTTAAAAATAACTTTTATATATATCATACTGATGTTTGTGTATAAAAATGTACACTCTGTTCTGGTTTTAATATTCTGTAAGCCACTTGGAGTCTCGATATTGGGAATAAGGCAAGATATAAATGGATCTACTTCTGTATTTAAATACACGTCGTGCTTAATCTACAGCTTGAAGGGAGGAACAGAGAAACACACTGGCCCAGCAGATGTCTTGGCCTCTCTCTTCCATTAAGCCTACCTAGTATGGCCAAAAGCAAGGGATCTGGGAACTTGTAGGTCAAAATATTTGGAGGGCCAAATATTCCTCAGCCACTTCCTTCTTTTCAGCCTGCCAAACTACCAGCCCAAACAGTGTACTTATATTCAAATACTATATTTGCTGGTGTATAAAATTCACTTTTACCCCCGAAAAATACTGTTTGAAAATGGGGTGCATCTTATATGCCAGTCTGTCTTATACGCTGGCAAATACTTATTTGCCAGTGTATAAATAGGATGCGTCTTATACATAGGTGTGTCTTATACACTGGCAAATACGGTATGTACAACTGACCTGGTTTGAGGGACTTATTGGGGTTGAGTTTTTATAGGAATGCAGAAAGCAGAAGCAGCAAGTTCTTGGACAGTTCAGACAAGAATGTGAAACATCTGGGTGTGGTAACAGGTCCAGATTGACATAGTGGATGGTGCAGACACAACAAAGTCTGAGCAACTGAAGCCAGTCCTTTTTAGAAATATGTGATACAGTGGCCATTCTGCACTAGACTGTTACAGTGCTATTATTCCACTTGCAACATCCTGTGGAATCCTGAGGTTTGCAGCTTAGGGAGGGGCCGTCTGGCCCCTCCCAAAACTGCAAACCCCAGGATTCCACAGGATGTTGCAAGTGGAATAATAGCACTGTAACAGTCTAGTGCAGAAATCGCCACAGTAAAGCAGACTGTTTAAGACCCTGGACAGCACTGTGCAAATATTTTGAGGCTGAAAAAGTTCCTTTACAAAGTTTTTGCTCCAGCAATTGGCCATTGAAGTAAGCTGGATGGCTCAAATCCTTCAGAAGCTTCAACCCCTTGGCTACTAGCTGCAGTTCTTAAAGGATTCATGTTATTTTATGGGATTACAGGACTGAAAGATTTTGAAGGATCTTCCATGGTTGTCAAAGCAGAAGGAAGGGCTTTATTCATGGCCCTGGGAACCCATCTGTTCATGCTGGTGGTGAGGGAACTGACGCACTATCTGGCTCAGAGCCCCCTTCAGAATGACACTACCCACCAGAGCCTGGGGAATGGTAGCCATCCCTGAATATAGATAATTCGGGCAAGATATTTTCAGATCTGCATTGTTTATGTTGTGTTTGCTGTGAGTTTTGTTTCTTGCTGCATTTTACACTGCTTTTGATTGTACATTATGTTTTATCCTGCCTCCAATTAGCCTCTAGATTTATTTGTTTTAAGCTGTCCAGAGAACTTTATTATGAGGTGTCATACAGATGTCAGAAATAATTTCTTTGGTGGCAAAGCCCCCAAGATTATCATACAGACATGGAAGTTCCCAGCCCCTTTTGTATGGACCTTTGGAATAGCCCTCTCGTTACGCTGTGTGTGAATGGCAGTAGATGCTGATGTAAGGCTAGGAGGAAAAAGCTGTGTGTGCCAATTACTCTGCTTTGAACCTCCTAAGCTAATCTTCTGCCCTCTCTGGAGCAATGGAGGATCTTATACTATTGCCATTGTTGAAGTAGCCAATGGCCAGTCCAATCAGCTTTGTACATGGAACGCTGGTGGTTGTGGCTGCCATTTTGTCCTTAAACTCCAATAGGAACAGTGTCTTGGGTCAACCATGAGGCTTCTAGCACTGCTTTTGTGTTAGCTCAGTGACATTGCACACACCCTCCCCCTCAATATAAAGGATATATATGTGTATGGATATACATACAAGAGAGGATGAGACAGCAGGAAAAAAAACCCTGTCTTTTGCACTGCTACATTGTAAACTGTTTCTGCTGAAAGGAGAAAAGCATCAGGTTCACACCAATTTGAAAGGGAAAAGGAGTCTTCATGTTTATTAAGTGGTTAAATTCACAAAAGAACCTGCAGTTAGCCAGTGGGGGAAACTGCTAATTGCTTGGATAATCACCCTTTTAGCACATGCAGATTCCTGGCTATTTGCAGTAGAGCGGTAGCCCGCTAAACCATGTGCACTAAACTGAAAAGGAGTGGGAACATGGCAGCCCCAGTGCCACATTATACAACTAAGAAATTAGGCATCGTGTAATATATGGGTATGTGTGTGTATACACATAAAACTATATTTAGCAAGCTGAGCTGGCCCGCTCTAGGGGATTGCCCATTCTAATCAACTAAGTGCATATATAGGAAAAGAAAAAGCTATGCTACAAAAAGTTTAAGTCCAATTCTGCCACAGAGAGAGAGGAAATTGGATTCAAGCTCATAGAAAGATAGACCATGCTGAGGATATTTTGTGGGTTTGAATTTGGCACTTAAGAGAAGTAGTGAGTAAAATAGTCCAATGATGCTTTTAAGGGATGGCACTTCAGAACCAATATACATAAAAGCCAGTTATTGGATTCAATTGCTTTGTCACACTTTGGTGCACTCAAGAAACTAAATCCAAGTCAGACTTATGACAATGGGATCTGGGTAAATTCAACAACTGACATTAATGAAAATGAAGCTCACTATATACAGACTGAAATGGTACATTCCTTTATGATCTCTCCAAGCTTTTAATTCCTCCTTCTTACTCCACTCTAGGGGCCTAAATACCCTAAAGGCATTTGTCTGATCTTGGAAGGTAAGCATGGTCAGGCCTGGTTAGTATTTGGATGGGAGACCACCAATGAATATCAGATGCTATAGGCTATGCTTCAGAGGAAGGAACTGGCAGAATCATCTCTGAGTATCCCTCACGTGAGAAAACCCTATTGAAATTCATGGGATCCCCATGAGTTGATAGGTGACTTGAAAGCACACGCACACACCTTGTTCTATAATACAAACAGAATAGTCCAAAGTCTGCTAAGAAGAAGAAGTTTATCTAGCAACAGGAATAGACAGCTGCCTATCACATGGATGAGATATAAAGAAAGGAAAGATTTTGTAAAACCACCAAAGCCTTGCTGGAGACCTTTGGATTCCTAAAGACAGAAAAGTGGCCACTCAAGGAATTACCATGCTGAGAAGGCAAACACTTTGAATGGCTCACAGTAGATATTTTTAGCAACTGGTTCAAACCTAATTGTTTGCACAGATTTGATGTCAAATCTGTTTTTATCTGACTGCAGGGAGGAAAGGGTATTCCAGGGGTGAGTTTGTTGTGTCTAGGAGTGGGAGTTTAAGATATGGTTAGACTCCAGCTTCTATCAGTCCCAGTCATTGGTACTGCTACTCTTAGTTCCAGCCAGTGGTCAAGGATGATGCATACTGTAATCCATCAATATCTGAAGAGATACAGGTTTCCTACATCTGGTGTATCTATGTGAAAGTGGAGTTTCAGATTTACTGGTTTCACAGTCAACTTTTCAAAGTCTGCTTACCTGACTTTCCTGACTGTCAGGTTGGATTATAAGATCTCTGAAGTCTTTAAAGGAAGAGCACAAAATTTACAGATAAACTAACCAGACTTCTTGCAGCTTCATTGAACATGTCAAGTGTCCAGATCTGAAGGTCCTGGGTTTGACACAGAGGTCAGTGGATGTGGAGGAATACTAGACTGCTTTGGAAATGAAAGGGTGTGTGTGTGTGTGTGTGTGTGTGTGTGTGTGTGTAGACAGAATGTTGATCATTTCCAGTTCTGCTTACTCTTCCCAGAAGCAAAAAGGCCACAGTCTAATAGCTGCTAATGTATTCCAAGGTCCTAACAAAGTCCTGCTTGCAGTCTGGGCATTCAAGTCACACTTTCAGTTACCTTGATGTCATCAGCCTCAATACAGCACAGCTTCTAGTAATTAGAGAACTGCAGGCAGAAAAATAGTTTCTGTACTTCAATCACCAATTTAATTAAAACATCAAGAAGGCTGTTTGGAAAAGGTGTCAAGTGGTACCTGTTGGAAGCCGAAAATGCACACTGGGTGCATGAAGTGCACCAAGCCCTGATTACCAAGGGACTTCCACTTGTACTGCCTTATGGGTCCAGAAGGACAAAGAAGGTGTGATCTTGCCTTGGCTGCCCAATTGGCCTGTTCAAAAGGCTGTGCTGGAAATAGGGGAACCTCTGGAAGCCAATCAGCTGTGGTAACTGACTATTATGGAAGGGGTGAAACTCCTGAAGGTAGACATGAGTGATGAAGTTTCTCCTTTGGTCCACCTCTGGGCTATCAAAAGATGCTTTCATCAATGATGATGTTGATTCAATGTTTTAGTTATAGTGCATCCAAAGCTGCCTCTTCACTGCCTGTTCCTTGACCCCAGAATACTCCATTTCAGGATTTTCTGCTTACTACTGCCAACAGTGTTCTGTAGCCATAAAGGATGTCTCCTCTCTGCTAGTGGAGGGAGATATACATCCCAGGCTAACCCTTCCTGAACTGCTTGCTCTGTTAGTCTTCTGGGTTGTTCGGTTTTCCCACACTGCCTCTTGGCCTGTATTTTATTGTTATGCTTCTGTTTTAATTTTTTTTACTGTTTTTATTATCAAAACATTTCGCATTTTATAGTTATTTTACTGTTTTAAACTGTTTTGTGGCCCCATAGGTTGTAAAAGAAACATATAACATCATCAGCAAGAGCTGCAGTTCTGCTGTGTAGGCTGTATTTGTAGGAAGCTTTTTCATACCTTCAATAGCAAATGGTTTCCCCACTGTCAAAAGTTTGCAGTCAGCATCTATTGATACTTCATAATCCAGGAGTGCTTTGTCCATGATGAAGGCATCTAGTTTCTCTGGGTCTTGCCTGTAAATCAACACATAAAACCAACACCAGAAATCACTCAAAAAGGGAACAAGAACCTGTACAATTTTATCCATTTGTACAGGACGTAGTGTTTTTGAAAGAAAATACTTGATCTATTTGATTTAATCCCCAGGAGGCCTTTTGACATACACAGAGTTGAAAAAAAAATCAAAGTGAAATCTAATTCATAAATCAATAAACACAAGCAATTGATGCTGAGGTCAGGATACATAGCAAGCAACTGATTTATCTGATTTTCTTTTTTTTAAAAAACCTCTGCCTTTACGAATTGAAACCAAAATAGATTATAAGTATTAAAAATACATTTCATCTAACAGTATAATGCAAAGAGCCACTGCCCTGAAAAAAGTGTATTTTTATTGAAACAAGTTAGAGTTATTAAGAAAGTCTATATAAATTAGTATGACTGGATCCTTTCAGAATGCTAAGACGAGTAGCCACACAATATGTCCACCAAGAAATTTAAGAAAATGCGCAGCTCTTTCACTGCAAATGATGGAGCTCCAAAGTAGTTAACTTTGACTGGATGGTGTCCATAGACTGCATAGGCTTCTCTAGCAGTAGGAAACTTCTTTAATTAGTCTTTGACAGTTTCCCAAGGTTAAGCATCTGGACAGAACTCAACCAACCAATCATGGCAAAATCCTACTGCAGTGGGATGAGGAACCATTTTTCTGTTGAAGGCTGAATTCCCTCAAGAGTATTCTCTTAGGGGGCTCCCTCTTCCTCTCCTTTCTCTTCTATTTTAGTGGACTGCTAGGAGCGGGACAGGTGGATCTTGCCAAAACTCTGAACTTATGTAGCAGACAGCTGCTGATATTAGGTCCAGAGCCCATCCCTGACTTACTGCAGAGTGACTTTATTCTTTGTGAAATTGCCTAATCTTTCTTAAAACATCTGGTCTAAAAATTGGTGGATCCATAAGAAAAGCACATAGTGACACCTCCTTGCTTCTTCAGTACACAGCATTATCTCTATGTCTTTAGTGGGGTCTCTGGTTTGTCTACGCAATTCTGATTTCACTGACTTCAGAGGAACTTCATCCCAGGTGAGTGATATAGGATTGCAGACTATATGCATGTAACTGAATTTGCCTGCATGTCCCCTTTACTAATTTTGTCTCTCCCATTCCTTCCTGCTGTGTTACTTCAGACCGTGAACTGAGCACTATCAGAACACAAACAAGTCATTCTCTAAAATGCCATGTTTCCTGGCAGCATTTTTTTAAAAAGTATCAAAACATACAGTGAGGCTCCAGCACCCACTGACAATCATTTTCAGGAGGCATGACAACGGAGTTTGAATCAGCAATCTTGGCATGCCTTTGCTCAGTAGTTGTTATTTTGCCTATCTCTGTAAGAGTTTTTGCACAGCATGCAGTTATGTTATTTCCTGTTTGTTGCTCTTAGTCATACATTCTCTCTTCCTGCATCAGTTAGTCTACAGTTTGTCCAAATTTGTCATGTGCCTTTTCCTTCATCTCTCCTCTCTGTTTGATGAGTGCATGTGTGGGCGGTGGTAGTATGGGACTGGTTGTTGTTCACCTTATGCTTGTGAATACTAATTTCTCTATTTGTAAGATTCACTATCTCTTATCTTCCCCAACAAATGAGGCTCCCATACTGTAGGAGCACGCTTCCCCTCATTAGCTTCCTTCTTAGGATGGTCACTTGTATATCACCAAGAGAGGAAATACTGTATAGATCTGTCAAGACAGAAAATCAATACAGATTTGCATAAAATTTGAATATACTAAGATATGCATGCAAATCTAGCCATAATAACTACTGCTGAATGGACATCAAATATACCTGACCATCATGAGGAAGGCTACGAGCTGGTGACCTGTGCGCCTCCTCATTGTGCTGTGTAGGGGCTTATGTGTTGATGGGCAACTTTTAGGCCCCTTCTGCTCTCCCTCCTCATGGTTTTTTTATCTTAAATGGAAATTGGACTAGATAGCCCTTCAAAAAGAGGATGCATTCAGGCAGAAGACTGTCCTCTGAAAACTCATCAACAGAGATCTGTCCTCTGTAAAGCGGGACACTTGGCTACCCTGCCTATTCTTTCCATTGTAAAGAATATAAACTAGCAGGAGCCAGCTCTGCCATTTCCTGATATCTATTGGTGTGGACTATGCAACTCCAAACCATGGGGCCCCAGCCTCAATAGAAACCTCTGGTTTTACGGTCACTCATTCAAACGTTATAGTCGTACCTGAGATGGATCACACACCACTAGGCACACACTTACTTCAGGTATTCCACTCCATCTGGAGTTGCAGGCACATTGAACCTTTTCATGTACTCATGCATATCGGGGAAGCTTTGCTTGAAATAATCCTCAGCACTGCTTTCTCGCACAGTTCCAAAGCGAAACCCCTGCGAAGGGTGGTGCAGCTGAGGAAATAAAAAATGCCAAAGAATTTGTACTGACATCAGTTCCTCAAGTTTTTTACATGGTGACTCTTTTCAGCCACAACCTACTGATGAAAACCACTATTTCTTCACTTAGGGAATGCCATGATTACAGCCTTTGGATGAGTGACACTGCTCGATACGGTATGGGTTGCATCCACCGGGAGGCACACCTCTTAGTAGTAATAATAAGGGAAGAAGCCTGCAGGTTATAAAGACACTCCAGTAGCTCTGTGCTGACAGATATATGACTGCTGACATAGAACTGCTTGCCTATTAATAACATGATCTGTTGCTGTTCGGTGCTTTCAAGTCAGCTTTTCTTAGGGCAACCCTATCTTGGAATTTTCTTGGAAAGATTTATTCAGAGGAAGTTTACCATTTTCTCCCTCTGAAGCTGAGAGAGGGTGACTTGCCCAAGGTCACCCAGGGTCCTAGTGTAACATTCAAACCATTATACCATGCTGACTCTCAGTAATAGTTGTTAGAACAACAACAACAATAATATTAATACTAATAATAATTAGAACAGTATTTTAAAAATGCTTTTTTACTTGTTATTTTATCTATATTTTAGCCAAAAACCAATTGCAAATGCTAAGAAGAGCAGACCCATTGAATCAACGGGATATACATAGGCTTTGACTCTCACTGGGACAAGAAATTGGAACTGGTCCTCATTTAGATTTATGTTCCTATGTATCTACCTCCTTTTTTGGATTGTGCCAACTCCACTGCTGAAACAGCTTCACTGGCTATCAGTCCATTTCTGGGCAGTACTTACAGTGCTGGTTATGACCTTTAAAGCCCTACATCTCTTGAGTCCAGATGGTCTAAAAGACTGTATCTCTCCATGAGCCAACCCAGATTTTAAGAGCTTCAGGGGAAGGTTTTCCTGGGGTCTCACGACTTTTCCAGGCACTGTTGCTGAGGACATGAGAGAAAGCCTTCTCCATGGCTGCTCCTAGACTCTGGAATTCTCTTCTTGTGGAGATACAGTCAACCCCTTCCCTGTCCCCCTCCTTTTTTTAGGCAGGCCTTTCACTAATTTCAATCGTAAAATGATGTGCTCTGTTGTTGTTTTTTTTGTATATGCTTTTAATTATGCTCTCTGTGTGTGTGCCTTCTAGTTGCCTGTTGACATACAGCAACCCCATGAATTTCATAGGGTTTTCCTAGGCAAGGAATTCTCAGAGGTGGTTTGCCAGTTTCTTCCTTTGAAATTTAGCCTACAGTACCTGGTATTCCTTGGAGGTCTCCCATCCAAGTATATGTACTTTAAAATGGTTTTTAAGTACATGTTTTTAGTAGAACTGACATTCAGTATTTTTTTAACCTTTCATAACAGTACGTTTTTTAAAACTAAACTTTTATTTTAAATTTTGTTAGCTACCTTAGGTGCCTGGCAGGAGAAAGGTGGAATATAAAAGGAACAAAAACAAACGAACAAACCTGTAGCTTTCCAGCTATTTCTGGACCATAACTCCCTAAAGCTCCAAAAATAAGGCACAAGTGGAATTGCAGTCCACCTGGATGAGATTCTCATCTGCCTGCTTTGGCTAAATTCAAGGATATGACCATGGCCAGCATCTTTAACACCTATAGGCACGCAGGTACCTGCAGCTGCAACTGGCATTTTGTATGTCAGTGGTGTGGTAAACCCATTAGATAGCTTCTTTAAAGTCTGGACTAAAACCTGGAGTTTTGGACTAAAACTTGGAGTCATACCACCTCACTGATATGAAAGACACCTGCCATATAGGTGCTAAAGAATGGGAATCAGTTGAAAAAAAAAACATCGGCTGCTCGAATTCATCATCATAAACATAGTTGAATAGACAAGGATTCAAATTCAGACTTTTTAAAAAGAGTTAAGCCATAGACAAATCTGTCAGTTTAACTTCATCCCATACTCAGTTTTTTTTTTTAATATGATTGATTCTGGAGAGGATGTATAACCTCACCAAAGTCCAACATAACTAGACATTCACAAATATGCTGGCGGGAAAAGTCATAGCAACCAAACTTCCCCCTGCCATCCCTCCACTGAGTACTTGTCTTCCCACTTTTTCCTCCCAAAGACAAAACTGGAATGTAAGCATGTTTGAAGCTGATTTTTGGAATCTAAACCCAAACCCTCACTTTCTGATGGAAGGGTGGAAGCTTGGGTATTCCTGAGGGAAGGCATTCTGGATACTTTTAAACTGGCCTGTCCCATCCCATTGTGCTCATTGTGGGAAACAACTGAGCAGGGAGTGTGATGGACTGGATGCAGCTTCTTGGAAGAAGGGACATCCAATACCCAGAAATAAAACTGTTATTAAGCAGCCATTTTAGGTGTGAGAAGCAAAGGGTGGCAGCAGGAAGAATGACATGGCTGTTCCTCCTAGCATTTCTCTCTAAAGAAGAGCAGAGCAGCACGTACCATGACCCTATAACCTGGTCTGCTAACTTAAAGTGCGGTGGAGGATGCTTCCCATTGCCAGTAATGAAGTAAGATTCTGTGTATGGAATGACAGAGGGGCACAGTCTGGTCTTTCACTTAAAGCAGCAAAATATTTTGGCTTGCCCCTGCTAATATTGCCATGGAGAGTGTGGCTATTTTGGCCTTGAAAGACCGGGGCTTCTTGGCTGTTTAGTTGGCAAGCAAGCCTCAGAAGCTACAGAGACAAGCAGAGGCCCTCTCCTCTGTTACACCTTCCCACCTCCACAGCTGAGAGGATCTCTGCCTATCTCCACGGCTTTTACATGATATCCTTGTCACCTTAATCAGTAAAGGTGCAAATATTATATTCTTGCATGCAAAAGTTGAGGTAGTTCTTGCATTTGAAAGTTTTCTCTCTGATGCCATTTCCGCACTACACTGTTATAGTGCTATTATTCCACTTTCAACATCCTGTGGCATTCTGAGGTTTGTAGTTTACTGAGGCCCAAGAGCTCTCTGGCTGAGAATTCTAAATTCTCCTCCCTAAACTGCAAACCCCGGATTTCCATAAGATGTTGAAAGTGGAATAATAGCACTAGAACAGTGTAGGGCAGAAATTACCTGAGAGTTTCTGCACGTTTTAAAAAAAATGATTGTTCAAATTTTGCATTTTGTGTGTACACGTGTGAACATTTCATTTGCTTGAAAAGGCACTGTTTGCCACCCACAATCTCCTCCCTAGCCCCAATGTTTTTGCATGTGTACAGAAATATTCACAAGAAGTCCTGCAATGGGGAAAATTGTGCAACAGTTGACCATCCCTCAACAATGACAAGAACATTTGTGAGTATTCTTTATATTCTTATTTGCCACCGGGTGATGTTACAGTGATAATGGCAAATATAGTGAATGGAGTTTTTGAAGCCTGAACATATGCCAGCCTTTTATCAGCATCTCATGAGGAACAAAGCTAAACAGTAGCTTTTACTTTGAAAAATAAGGCTTCCATCTACTCTTTAATGCTCAATGTCATTTATTCACTTTAGTGCCATTTGGAAGATGGACCATTATCAAACTAGTCATGGGCCTACTTCAGTCTCTTCATTATGGTTGCTGTCATTATGACATTATAATACCCCTGCTATTCTTTAACTTAGTGAGATGGCCTCTGTGTATTAGATACTTTACAAATCTTTGAAGGACACTCCAGAATATCCCAAATTACCACTCACCACCAGTGAATATCAAAGTTTTATTTTGGAATAGTCTTGAGGATAATAGAAGTATTTGAGAATGGAAGATATATGCAAGGCGTTGTCACAGCTAATTTTCCTTTTTATCAGTTTTGTCAATGCAAGGTAATAGGATTGCCCAGCAAGCCCAAAGAAACTCGTGTCACATTTCTGACTTCGAGACATCATTATTTCTCTTACAATTCGGTAAGTATGCAATACACTTAATAATTTTTAATACGACCCCCACAACAGCTATGCAAAGGAGATTGGATTGACAGATGAGCAACTAGCTTAAAACATAACCTAATTACTTTTCAAAGGGCATTTGCCAGTATTTTTAGAGACATTTTTAGAGTTTTCCCCCAAATTTTTTACTTTCTCTCTTAAACAACTGAGGATTTCTAAAAAGTGAAGAGTACACATGTTGTGAGAAATGAGACTCATTTAACTAGTGGCAAAACATAATTGAACTGATTGTCAGATACCATTTTGTAAAGGTAGCCTTCCCCAACCCAGTAATATCCAGATTTGTGGAACTATAGATCCCTCCCCCCAAAAAGATTTGTAGCTGGAAATTTCTGAGCTGGTCAAGACTGCTTCAGCTTCTGAAAGCTCAACAATGCAATGCATCACTTTTGGGCAAAGGAGTCAGTCAAAACATGTAATGCCATTTTCTCTGTCAGTCCAATGTCTCCTAACATTAATCTTAACAACTGACATAGATGCAACTTAATGTGATAAATAATCTCACCATCCACCATTATGGTAAAAGGATTTCTTGCTATGCGTGTCAAAGCTTTTCTACTAATATCTCAATATCTGCTTGGGGAAGGAGGGTTACTACACAAGAAGGTAGTGAATATTCCCTTGCACAAGAAAGTGAAAACCATATATACTTACCTGATGACAAATTAACATATGATTCGAATAGGATTCCAGCAAATGACTAATAAGCAAGAATATCAGACCAGGTCATTAGTTGGTTCTCATGTCCACAGGTGAGAAAAGTATGCCTATCAACGTGGTCCCTTCTGCACATCTGTCATGCCACAACCCACCTTGTTCCAGCTTCAGGAGGTAGAGCAGCCTAACAGAAGAAGGAGGTGGTAACCTTCACCAGAGGAAATGGGAAAAAGGTGGGGGGAGGAGAGAGGAATGGCCTTTCCGCACTACACTGTTATAGTGCTATTATTCCATTTTCAACATCCTGTGGAATTCTAGGGTTTGTAGTTTACTAAGGCCAAAGAGCTCTCTGGCTGAGAATTCTAAATGTCCCTCCCTAAACTGCAAACCCCAGAATTCCAAAGGATGTTGAAAGTGGAATAATAGCACTATAACAGTGTACTGCAGAAAGACCCTGTGATAATGGGGCTTTCCATTATCTAGGCTTATCAAAGGGAGATACTTCCCTCTTCAGGTAAACCAAGGGTTAATGAGATGTTGGGATTACATCACAGGTCACAAGGTGAGAATTGACCAACCAAAAGGAAAAGAGGTGGGCATCTTGGAGATGCTTCCAGATCCTTCCAAGGAGGAAAATATAAAACTTCTGAGAGGCCATGTGGCCAGAGAGAGAGAGACAGAGAGAAAGAGAGGAGAGCTGGGCCAGTCGAGCTGGCAGGCATGCCGTGTCTCCTGGACCCCCCCTTCTCCTTTAGACCATCTACGCCTATAACCTAATTGTGAGTAACTAGAAATCAGTAGTTAGTCGCGTTAGGGATGTTGTTATTTTGGGAATTGGCTGATCTTAAGAATGTATCTGTGCTGTTATATCTGTTTTGTAAATTCTTGTAACTAAGTGTACCTGGGAGAGGGGAGTCTCCCAAATGTATATTGTTTATTTGCATGCCTTGATTAAAGCACTTCTATAAACCTCTGTTTCTCTCCATTTCCACGCCAGGTTTGGCACACGCTACATAGGACCTCTCTCACTCAGGGAAGCGGGGAGGTGGAAGATCCTTACGCTTAGAGATTGGGCAGAGTCTCTCCTGTTCTGTCCAAATATTCATAATTCGGAGGGGGGGGGTGGCAGCATACCTGATAGAGTTGGGGAGATTGCTGGTTGTTCCAAGCATGGGAATCAGCTTTGGGAGGCTGGCAAGAACCCTAGTAAAACGCTGGGAGGGAATTTCCAGTCTTGCAAGGCTGGAAGTCAACTTAAGAGACTGGAAAGAAACCTTCAGTGTCACAGACCCAAAGTGGAGAGATGCTTGTTTTTCAACAGTTCTTAACCTATTGAAGCTTTATGTATTATAACCCAGTACATTTTCCCTCAAAAGTAAGCTCATTCAGTTCAATCGAAATTACTCCTTCCTATACTCTGAAAGTATGTTTTCTATTGGACCTGGGAGAATGAGTGAATGAGGAGCTAGATGGGAAGCTGTTGCTTCCTCATAATGTCTCCCATGGAGTGGAGAATTGTGCTCAGATACACAACACACATACACACTGGCCAGAAAATGTGGCCTTTTAAAGTCTGTACTGTTGTTACCACCATGAACTGGCCTGGCCTCAGTAACCTTTAGATATCATTTTGATATCATAATTCGGCCCTGCTCTGCCACCAGCCAAGAGTTTGTGAGGCCACCGAACAAGCACGACGCTAGGTATGGCTATTAAATGCTGAATCATTTCTGTTTACACCTAAGCAAGCCAGAAACTGCCAGATCTGCTTTAGGAGACCTCCCGAAGCAAACACCTTCATTACAAATGCGTGTTAAAACAAAGAGACCCCTGCCCCGAGCGAGCTAAGTGCTTAACTGTCGAGCTAGCTACATCTACATACTGGCCATACTATTGTCAATCTGGACCATAACTCAATCATGTAAATTCTGACCTTTCGGAGACATTGCCTCCTGTCCAAAGCTCATTGTTTTACCCAAGAGCAGACTAGCCCACGGTCATACCTTCCCTAATAAAACCCCCCAGCTCTGAGAGCTCTTTGGACTTGCGTTCGGACTGCTCGGACTGCTCCGGAGTGCCATCCAGCCTTGCCGTCACTTCGTTCTGTGAGCTCCCCTCAGCCGCTGTACTGAGTTTCCTTCCCTCCATTGGACTTCTCCAGGACTGCGAGATAGGTGATGTATCACCCATTCCCCCACAACTCTTATTTCCTATTTCTTAATAGCTGTGAGATTGTGTTTTTCTTAATATTTGCTATCTGTTTAATAAATATTATTGCTAATTTAAACTGCCTGACTGCTCACTGACCCAACGCTGTATACATTGGGTAAAAGATTCCCGCTAAGTTACCCTGCCTCTCACTAGCTAAGAGAGTGCTCCAGCTAATTTCCCCATCTTGGTTGTGTTTAGTTGTTTGCATGTCCCTCCCGGGACCCCCAATTCACAGGGTAACACTGTAGCCAGTGGGAATGATAGGGAGCCTGGACTTTGCTAGTGAGCAAGAATGTTGCAAGTACGAGAAGGGAGTGGGATGCAGAAACATACCCACCCAAAAATGACTGCTCTCTCTATATTATAACTTAACTTTTAAAGGGTGCTGCTAATGTCTGTAGACCACGAGAATGGTAACTGATGGTTACCAAAGGTTGCCTCTATCAAGTGAATTGCAAATTCAAGAGCAGGAACAACAAGAACAGCTATGGTAACTTTAGCTCTGTTTGGATTGTCCCAGTGTAGGAAAACATTAGGTAATTCAAGGAGTTTCTCTGGAGCAAGTAATTCACTGCAGTGGAGTCATCTACAGACATCTCCACAGATTTAGATAACTGAAATGTATCCTTGGAATTAGCTATTTCCCATTTAATTTGACATCGAGCCAAACAGAGAAGTGAATAATTGTCCCATAACACAGTAGGGCACTGGGTGCTATCAGTGCTTTATTGGCGACGTACAGCACACTATCTCAAAAGATTGGCCAAGGATGCAGTCATTGCAGTTGTGCACTCACTGATTCATTCTGATTAAATCTAAATGAACTAAAACGCTGCAGATTCATCTCTGGCTCTGTGACACAGCCAGTCTTGCAAAAATGTAGATAGGCTGCCCAAGGCACCTATAAAATCGACAGATACTACACACTGTTGTAAGAAATCAGATGGAATAAAGGCTTGTGCTAATCTGGAGATCACTTTTCATAGTGTCTCTGGCAGAGATCACTAGCTTCTTCTGGGCACCAGTCTCAAATACATACAATTAACCCACTCTGTCCTTTCTTCAGAATTTGAATCTTGCTTCAACTCAGGGATATCCGTGATTTTCATAGCTGTGTTGTTGTCACCTGAAATACAGCTATGTTGGGAACAGATGACAGTTACCAAACCTCTGCTTTCCTCAAAGCTGTAAAATTCTCATTGTCCCTTTTGAGGATGCTATGCAGGGCCAGCCCTACTGGCGCTGACAGGTAAAATACGGTGGCACAATGTTAGAGGAGAGATCTGTTTGCACCATGGAACCTTCTCCCCAATCCTTAGGACAACCTTTTGCTCTCAGGTATAGTGGAGGACACAACCATCTTCTGTGATTCAAATGACAGTTCAGTCATATTCTGCAAAAAGAACGGGGTGGGGGTATCATCCTACCCCCTCGCCCCAGTCAGCAAAACATCTTGCATTAGCCCTGATACTGGGAACATCACACAACAGAGAACTTGCTTGCCTCCAGCAGTGATAGTGACTTCTCATCATTCCAATGCAATTCATTTTTAGTTTTTTTTAAAAAAAAACACTAAGAATTATATTGGCACAGTGAAAATGGCATCAACTACATATGCAGCTGCTTCATACTATTGGTTTACAGAGTGCTTTCCTGCCAGTGTGAAAATTAGGTTCTCTGTTTGCACCAGTGGACAAGAGGGTGGGTATAACCAGAAATGACTCGAAGGCTTTTAATTGCTGCAATAAATTTGAAAGATTTTTTTTTTAAGGACAGCAATAAAAGAGTGAATATCAAAACCATGTAAATGATCTGTTGTTGTTGTCGTTGTTGTTGTGTGCCTTCAAATCATTTCTGACTTATGGCAAGCCTAAGGCAAACCTATCATGGGGTTTTCTGGAGCTGAGAATGTCTGATGTGCCTGAGATCACCCAGTGGGTTTCCATGGCTGAGTGGGAATCAAACTCTGGGCTCCAAGGTCATACAGTGCTCAAAGCACTAAACCACATTGGCTCTCAAATAATCTATGGAGGAGAGCAAATACAGGAATAAGATGTGAAACAGCCAGCGTTACATGCAAAAAGTAAAAAGTAAAAAACACAACCATATCAAAGGAAATAGTTTTAACTAAACACCACAAGGCAGTACGCAAAAACCTCAGAACTACAATTTAATTTTTGTTGAAGCTAATAGAATGAGCATACTTTGAAATGAACTATGCTACAAGAACAAATGAATTGCTACAAATGCAAAATTATAGCATGGAAAACTAACAGCAGTTTTTCTTTTTTTAAAAAAATTAGCCTTTTCTAAACATCCACCAGTTAAGACTAGTTGCACAGGCTGTTAATGTTTCCAGCTATACAGCAGTGCAAACTACAGCAGCAGTCTTGTGTCTAGATAGTCCACAGCAGAGATCTGAAGGAGAGGCAGCAATGGAACTGAACTGAATGAAACAAAATACAGTTTAAAAAATTACAAAAAAAAAATAAAATACAGTTATATGGCCATTGGAAAAAAAATGCCATTTTGTAGCTTCTTTGTAATGTTCCATTGTTTCATAATGCCGGCCATTCCAGGCTACTGACCAACCATTTATCTGCATTTTTTCCCATTCCAGCACCCAGAGCTCCAGGCTGAGAAATAATCACGAATTCTTTCTTCCAGCAGGTAACATGAAGTCATGCTGTTTATGAAATGAGCCAGATTTCTCCCATTCTGTTCCATAATTCTGTTTGTAGGCCTTCTCCCTAATGATACCTTAAGACCAAGTCAAATCTGGCACAGCAGCCAAGGAATTCATATGTTCTCTGGCATGTGGTATAAACCAAAGCCTGTGCCATCACCACCACTAGCACCACCACCACCAAACATTAATTATGCAGCCAAAAGTCTTGTTAAAATATTGGTTGTCTCCCTGGAAAACTAGAGTGCTCTTGGAAGCTTAAGTGTGAAGATTCCTCAATAAGATAATCAACAGCAGATGGGCTTTCCTGAATGAAAACTTATCCACCATGACCTTTGTCTTTATAGTGCCAGTGTCAGACAGAGGGCTGGGTGGCAGGTTCTGAATCTTTAACCGCATTCCTATCTGCAGATATTATAACACTTAGGCCCCATGCCAGGAACAATTTCACCTGCTGATTTCCATGTATCGAATTGTTCCGACTGGCACTGCATATGGCCTCAAGGAATGGGTCCTGAATGATGAACATGGTCATTACAGAATGCATTTACACACATTTACTCCCAATTCTTCTTGACACTGTCCAAAAATATACCATCGGCAGCTGTCAGATTACACTTTAAATGGAAGATGACATAAGAAGAGCCTGGTTGGATAAGACCAAAGGCTGATCTAGTCAAGCATTCTGTTCCTACAATGGCTAGTGTGATGCCTTTTTGAAACTTATTGATGCTTTCCCCTCTACTGCTGACATTTTAGGATTAAATTGAAAGTGACATTAAATGCATCTTCGCATTTAGCATGATTTTTTTTAAAAAAAAAGCAAAAATATGCATTGGCTTTGAGTAATAAGATCGGTATGATAACTATAAAGCTCACAGTAAGGGAATGCCATTCGTAGCAAGCAGGGATGTCAAGTTGGTTGTGGAAAACTCTCATTCATGCTTTTCAGAGAGAGAGAGGCTGTGGGTCACAGGAAAGACTAGTTGCTCCAATGTCAATGAGATGGTGAATCTGCTCCTGGTTTCACTCTGAAATTTAAAAAAACAGTCCCAGATGCTTTTTTTGAGAGAAGGTAGAGCTCAGCACCTTGGATGGCCTTTTTGCATTTGAGACTAGACACCAAAGCTGATTTACTGTCCTGCTGACATCACAGCCACCAACCTGGACCGGTGAATCATTGCCCACATTACAGAAGAGTTAAGAAGACCAACTTATCACTAGGACTTTTCTGAAGAAGTTCTAACTAACCCTGACTCTTAGATGTAGTCATGTCTTTCATTGGTTCCTTCTGCTGTCCTTCTTTGTCCTCCAAATACCACTGTGTTTTGCTCTGCTTTTTCCCCTCCCCAAACTCAGGTGGGCATTGGATCCAGAATCTCTCACCTCCTGTCCCCTCTTTTGCAACACAGAGGTGATGAGCAATGCCTTCTTGAACTTGTCTTCTGCAAGCTTTCTTAGAGCAACAGAGGTTAATTTCTGGTCTCTGTGCCCAGTCCCAAGCTGGCCTACAAAGGGTCAGAGGGACACCTTTCCCAAAGGACCCTGAGCAGGTTCCAGCCATGCCCCAAGCCCTACAAGGAGTTTTCTGCAAAGCAAAGACAAATTTCAGGAGGAGATTTTCCTCAGAATTACAGGACAGGTGACAGGGTTAAGTTCCTCTCCACAGTGCTGGGATCCTGGATCCTCTCTCCAGATAGTTTACTTTGCATTTAAAAAAGGACTTGTGCATGTTGTGCAAAGAATTATTTAATGTCATATCCACTTTGGCCTTTAGGAAGAAAAAGATTCTTTGGACTGAGATGTGTACCAACAGGTTACTAGATCAGGAAAGGTAAAGAGGAAGACCACATTAAACATGGATTGGCTCAATCAAGGAAGCCACAACATTGAATTTACAAGAACTGAGAGAGGGCTGCTGATTACTTGGGCTCATGGTTCTCCATAAGCTGAAGCTGACTTGATGATAGACAGCAGCAGCAGCAGTAACAACAGCAGCAAGAGAATATCAGTGATTTCTTGATTAAACATTAACTGAGCTCTCTGAAGCAAACATACTGACTTGGCCAAATCTTCTGTTATTGCAGCATCCCAGTGTTGTTGATTTGCTGCTAATGTAACAAGGTTTTTGATTCTGGAAACTCAGCTGCCTCTCTTCTGCAAACCTCTCCTTCAAAACAACAGTAGTGGGTGAAGGTTCTTATTGGGTATTGTTTTCCATTTTAATTCTTTAAAATGCTAATGTTTAGCCCATTTGCCTTGCTTCAGTGCTTTAGATCTTTATTTGAATTTAGATTGCTTTTTGCAGTTGCTATTGTTCTAGTTCACTTACAGTTTAATTACCAGGAAGAGACAATGAGAGGAGGACACCCATTATTTTTAAGGGTCAGGATGGCAGCATTCTTATTCTATAGATATTCTTCTTTGACTATCAGAAAGACTGTATTTCCCTGTACAAACATGCCAGAGTCTTAAGATTTACAAGGAGGGCTTTCTCTTGATTTTACCATCATCACAGGCTCATTTGGTGAGTACATGGGAGAGAGCCTTCTCAATAGCTGCTCCTGCCCTGGGGAATTCCCTTCCACAGGAGGCTTGGCTGACCTCCTCCTGGTTTTCCTTCTGCTGGCAGGCAAAGACCTTTTGGTTCAAGCAAGTTTTTAATGTATATTTGCTTGCAGGGAGGCTTTTTATGGGGGGGGGAATGTGCTTTATTTTTAACTTTTGTGTGCCTTTTAACGATTTTATACTGTTCTCTGATGTGACAATTTTTAATCGTAATTTTTAATTGTGTGAGTCTCCTTCTTTGGAGGTTTTTAAGCAGAGACTGGATGGCCATCTGTTGGGAATGCTTTGATGGGTGTTCTTGCATAGCAGGGGGTTGGACTCAATGGCCCCTGTGGTCTTTTCCAACTCTATGATTCTATGATTAAAATTTTATTGTTAACTTGGAAAGAAGTCACTAAACTGTCCCCCTGCTGAAAGCCAGACTCCTAATATTTATATCTGATCATGTTAATGAAGATATGGCTGGAATTCTGTAGGTGACATATGCTGCATAAAGACAGGTATCCTGTCAGTGACATATGTGGGACCACCCCACTTTCAGTTATGCCTGCATAATAAACTTTTTTGGGTTGTCAAGGAGGAAGAAATTCACTGACTCCCTCAGGCCTCACCACTCCATGTCCATTTATTTATCAGTGGAGAGGAGTTTATGCCAGAGAAGTCTTTGGCTATGTGCTGGCCTTCTCCTAGTTCTCTTTGGGCTCCTCTAGAGGTCCTGAAGGATGACATTGTCATTGTGCATCTGGTTATAGGCACATAGCCAGCCACTTCTCTTATGCCTCATGCTTTCTACTGGCAGCTAAACAGCCATGCAGGGGAGCACAGAAGGAAGATGAGTCCTGCAGGAGCAGAAAGGGGTGATGTATCATAGTTGCACTTCATGGAACTTTACCATACCCAGTATCTTCTTGATCAAATATATCTCTGTATAAAACTTCATACACCCTTATGACCAATCAACAGTGGGAATGGTTGGGAGCCTTTACAAGAAAGAACAGTGGAGATCTGGAGGGTCTCAAAGGTACCTGAAGTAGGTTCTATGAGATAAACACATAGCTGGCATGCAACCAAATTTGGATTGACTCAGCAATCTGATTTTCAGTTCTGATTTTGCAAACCAGGTGAAATCACCATGACTAAATGCCACCAATAAGCTCTCTAGACCCAATCAATTTGCAGGAATATTCCTGCCTGTAGAACTTCAATGAATGCCAGGGAGTCCTTTCTCTTGCCCACTTTTCTTGCGAGAAGGCTCAGTTAGACAGTGTGTATGCTTTGTACAATAAAAAGTTCTTGGTACAGTTCTCAGTACCTCCAATTCCAGAGATTCCAGGATATCTTAGGAGAGTTCCTTCCAGCTAGAGCTCGTGATACTGTCCAGTTGGACTCTATATAAGGCAACTTAATAAAAAAGATGAGATCTATTGTGGAAGCTCAAGCCCTTCTTCGAATTGAGACAGATATTAAGGAATAGCCTCCTGAAAAAATTCTACCAGATTAACTCAGCACATTTTTAGGTATGTCGTGAGAACTTATTTTTTCTTAATTTACTCAGGTTTAATTTAATTTGATTAATTTAATTTAGAGGTTATTTTTCCTCTCTGATATAACAAGGCTGTTTCATTGTTTCTGAGATTGCTGCTGTTTGGGCTTGTTTAGATTTTTTTTTATTTTATATGCTGGATTGCTGGCAGTTGTCTTCCACTTTGAGTGAGATTTGGATGCAAGTGCATCAGTAACCCTGTTTTGATTGAGTGAGGTTGGAGATTTCTTCAGAAGCGAAGAATATCCCAATGGTCCAGGATAAAAGAGAACCTTCAGAGCTCAACAATACCCTTTTTCATAACAATTTTGAGATATCTAACACAATGCTGCTCATGTTCTGCTGACACATTAATCTTTAAAAACAAGGTTTACATTCATCCTACAAGATTCTGTGCTCTTAAGCCCAGCTCCTTACTAAACTGCCACCATTCAGAAGGAACACTATGTTAATACAACAGATATGCCATGATTTCTCACCTTGCTACTTCTGAAGAACTACAGGAGAGACATCAGAAGTAGTATAGGGTTGGCCCAAGGCATTTTGAAGCAGAACAGCAAATGGCACACCCTCTCCACTCAAGCAAAATTTGGAAGGTTACTCTGAAGAAGAACACATATGACGACACACTGAAGCAATCCATAGCTGAGCAATGCTGGGATGATCCTTTGGGACCTGGTACATCATCTTACCGCTACTCAATTATAGATAGTTCTAGTATGCCATTGTCTTCATTGTTCCTCAAAGTAAATTTCCAGGCTCTGCCCCCACTTCCCTAAGCTGAAATATATAGCATCCAAAGCCAAAGAGATTATTTCAGCAAACAGTTTAGAATATCCCACAAGCATCTCTCTCCATCCCTATCAATCAATCAATAAAAAAAAATACAATGATAACAAAATGCAGAACTAACCATTTACACTCCTTTCATGATATCCCAAATTTACTGCCCGAGACAGGTGCTTCACTCTGTCTAATGGCAGGACTGGATCTTGTAGAGTAAGAGGAAATGTATTACATATGTAAACAAGAGGAATTATCTTTTTAAGCAGGGATGAGGAACACAATGCCCTTGCATTGCATACGACCCCACGACATTGCTTAAGCCGTTGGGGGGAAAATACTTTTAAATAATTTCTGTCTTACGGCAATTCTAAGGCAAACGTATCACAGAATTTTCTTGGTAAGATTTGTTCAGAAGGGGCTTTGCCTTTGCCTTCCTCTGAGGCTGAGACAGTGTAACTGCCTAAGGCCATCCAGTGGTTTTCTATGGTCAAGTAGGGATCTGCATCCTGTCATAAGCCTCATCTCCAGAGTCATAGTCCAAATGCTCAAACCATTATAGCATGCTGGCTCCTAGACTCCACCTAAGTTGGAGTGGTGGTGGTGGTGGGGTTTGCCTCCAAATAATTAAAAAACTCCCTCAGTAACACAAAATGTACTATTTCTGCTTCTCAAATCCAAAACTTGATGATATTTCAGTAGAAGATAAAAAGAAGGGTCCCCAAATTGGTAAAAATTGAAACTGGAAGTGATGTCACATTAGTTTTTGGTTTTGTGAGGGATTATGAATCATTGAGGAGGTGGGAACATTGGTCCCTGCTCCACTGCAGTTGCCCACCTGCAGTATAAAGATGACTTCTGTACCCACACCACCTGGAACAAAAAGTCTTCTAGCTGACGTATTGGTTTACACTTAATTCTCATAGCAACCTGCAATGCCTTCTGAAGCAGTTGCTATGCAAACAGTATAAGCAGATGCTTTGCATAGCATGTATAAGGCAACTTATTTTTGAAGCTTTGGAATTAAAAGTAAAGAAGTTTCTGCATGATGAAAATTACTAATCGAATTCAACTCTTCTTGAGGCTTACCCCAAAGCTCTTATTTATGGAAAATGCACTCCCCTGCTATGAGCATCAGGAGATTTTCAGAAATCTTTTCCAATCTTCTGTCTGTATCATACTCTCCTCTGCCAAATTAGACTTGATGGCTTCCTCCTAGAGCTATTGTAAAACAGGCATTTCCATATCTGCATGAAAATGAAATAGTGACAACATTTCAGATAGAAGACGTTGTTTTGGAACACTTACTGGCTAGTGCTTAACATCTCTGGGCAGCTTCCAAACTTTCAACACTCTTTCAGGGCCCAAAACTGTACAAGTCTCTTCCCTGGGGCCCCTGCAGACATTTAGAGGTACCAATTTAGATTCCCTGGAATGTCTTGTGGGCAATTAATGGACATTATGGGAAAATTAAAATGGCAGGGCCAAACTGTGAGCTCCCATGAAAGACCCTTTAAACACGGACCCCTCTCAAATCTAAGGAAGCCAACAGTCCTGGATGATCGAAGCAATACTCCTTGCCCTTGTGATTTATAGTATAATGCTGGCATCTGACTGTCTAGAACTTCCACCATCAACTTCCTTGTTATGTTCCCGTGGCATCTGAGAATGAGGTGAATCACAACTATATAGTAATAGTAGTAATAATAATAATAATAATAATAATAATAATAATAATAAAATTTATTTATATCCCGCCTCTCCTGACGGATCAAGGCGGTACTACAACAGTACATCAATAAATTAAAAACAAAACATAACCCATCCTCTCCACCCACCCACCCATCTAAATCCCCTAAAACACTAACTATTAAAAACAAGAGGACAGTTGGTGGGAGGTGGTGGAGCACTAGTCTGGGAAGGACCGTCGGAAGAGAACAGACTTGACCGCTTTTTTAAAGCAGTCAAGACTGGTAACATGCCGGGTCTCTTCCAGCAGGCCATTCCATAGCTTGGGGGCGACAGAGGAGAAGGTCCTCTGGGTAACTGCAGCCAACCTAGCTCTGACTAGCTGCAGTAAATTCCTCCCAGAGGACCTTAATGTGCAGGGCGGATTATATAGGAGAAGGGAATCCCGCAGGTAGGCTGGCCCCAAGCCATGAAGGGCTTTAAAGGTAAGAACCAACACCTTGTCCTGTGCCCGGAAACCAATAGGCAACCAATGTAAGGACTTCAGAACTGGTGTTATGTGGTCAGTTTTAGATCTTCCGGTGACCAACCTGGCTGCCATATTCTGAACTAATTGAAGTTTCTGGACTAAGCACATGGGTAGCCCTATGTAGAGCGCATTACAGAAGTCAAGCTGTGAAGTTACCAGCGCATGTACCACTGTTTTTAGGTGTTCCAGGTCCAGGAAGGGGCGCAGCTGGTGTATCAGCCGAAGCTGATAACAGGCACTCCTGGCCGCCGCATTAATTTGATCTGTCATCTGAAGCGGTGAGTCCAGGAGCACCCCCAAGCTGCGGACACAGTTTTTCAGGGGAAGTGTGACCCCATCTAGGACTGGTTGACAAACCTCCATACCTGGGCTAGGGCCCTTAACAGTGAGTACCTCCATCTTATCTGGATTCAGCTTCAGTCTGTTTTTCCTCATCCAGTCCATTACTGCTTCAAGGCATTCATTTAGAGGCGAGATGCCACCCTTAGTTGATGCTATTATCCGAGGCATGGACAGATTCTTCCACAAAGCCTAGAAATGATTTTAAAATTCTTGGTATCTTCCAGCCAGCATGGCCTTTGGAAACTAGTGGCTCTGATGTCAGTGGGGTAGTGAAGCCATTCTGGGATTTAGGAGCTATCCAATGTGCTGTACCTATTGTGGGGCTAGGGCTCACCACTTTGGACAATACCCTTTAAGGTCGGGATTAAATTTCACCTTTTGGTGAAATCTCTGTCCCACTGGCATCACCAGACCCATCAGCTTCTGCTGAGCATGGTCACTTATCATGCTGCCTGTGGGAACCTAGAATTTGTAGCCCAAGCTCTGGAAACAGAGCCATGTTGGTTTTGTGTTTCTTGCATTAGCCTGCCATTGCTCCCACTGCTCCATTAGGGCATGTTTCTGTACGTGGAATGGTGTAGATATGGTTCATCTTTTCCTGTGCCATAGCCATCAGACTTATTTGGCTTGGCCCAACTCACTGGACAAAAGAAAGCTCAGAGCATTGACTCATGCAGTGGGCTGTGGATTCTGTAGCATCTCTGGACTGAATGATCATATCACATCCATTGCTTCTATGTGGCAGTATGAGCCTCTCCCTAGTGGAGGAAGATTAAAAAGATACAAAATTACAGAAACAAACTGTGCAGAGCAGCAGGAAGTGGAGGTGAAGGCAGTCTTTCTACCTGGGATGGGTACTTGGGGCTCTCAAGAACTCTTAATTATTTGTTTCTCACACTGCAGGAGCAGCTGTCTTGCAGCAGGTGGTTTGGAAGATGACAACTAAATACGATCACTCTCCTTTGGAAATAAGAAGCAGAGACTTGCAGTCTATGAAAGATTTGGTCCATGAAGCAATCTCATCTAGTCTCCTCCATTAGCAGCAACAAGAGCAGCTCTTCCCCACTTGAAATTCAAGTGCCCACAATTTTACTCAGAAGGAAACAAAAATTGCTTTGAAATGTTGTGAAAGTTAGAGGGCCTGCAACAGACAGCATGAAGTGACATGCCTATCTGGGTTTTGCAAATTGTTTCACAGCCATATCAGAACAGATGTGCTCCCACGGTTCATCATGCTTAACATTTATTGGCCAATGACTCAGGTGTGTGTAAGTGTGGCTCATGTGCGTGCCTATCCATTTTTGAACAGAGTGCAGAGGGCTATTCTCTTCCCCTTGTTCTTTACTGAAAACTTCCTACTGGCAGCCTTCAAGCCCAGGGAGAGATTTCTGTTGCTCCTTTTTAGTGATGGGAAAGAGAGAGGGGGAGAGGCAATTTAGATCATGAAGATATAACTGCTTTGGGCTCCTGGAGGAAGGGAAAGGATGGAACACTCCATCTGTGAGCACAGCCTTCTTCCTCTCCTCCACCTTAAGCTGAGTCCAACTGTTACTTCATGGTCAAAATCACCTCCCTTTCCCTTTGTCCGTCATTCATAAGTCACAACAGCCCTCCTAGGGCTTGACAGCTGCCAAAAAGGCATTCAGGGAGACTAAGAATAATAAAATACAGATGGAAAACAAAATATCAATGGAAACAAACACATAGAAAATACAATGAAAAACAAGGCAATAAAAATCACAGCCAACCCCCAGCCACAGCAAGTAGAACAGAGAAGCTTACAAGCCAAAGGCATTCCTGAAAGAAAACCTTTGTCTGCATTGACAATGGAAAGGGAGCAAGCCTGTATTGATAAGAGTGCTCCCTGTTCCTTGCCAGTTCTCCTTTCCCAAGGGGGAAAGCCTAACCTTAGGGTAACAAGCTGTTGCAAGAGAACTGATAACCACACACCACTCCCAGATAAAGAAAGGCCTTGCAGGGCCATTTTGAGTTAGATCCAGCTCAAAGAGGGCTATACCTGATTCTAAGCAAAGCCAGACTCAGAGAGTTGCCATGTCAGGTATTTTTGTTGTAAAATATACTTTCTCCATTTAGCCTTCCACACTATACTGTTCTAGTGCTATTATTCTACTTTCAACACCTTATGGAATCCTGGGGTTTGCACTTTAGGGAGGGCCCTCTAGGCCTTTCCACACACATCAGCTTGACTCCATGCAACAGCCTCAGGAAGCAGGTCACTATCACTTCTGCTGTACTGCTTTCAGGAGAGCTGAGGTGGAGGGATGGGGGTTTACCTGAGGCTATCCAGTGGGCTCATGTGACTTGAACTGGGTGAGGACCTCCCAGAGCTTCTTAGCTGCCTTTGTTATTTGCCATCAAGTCAGCATCAAGTTATGGTAGCCTGTGATAACTGAAGCCCCTGTCAGAGCTGATGATGATGATGAGCAGCAGCTGTTGGTCCCTGTTGCTCAGGGGGGAGATGACAAGCAGCAGCTGTTGGTCCCTGTGGCTCTGGCTGGAGGTGAGTCCGGCAGCTCAAGAGCTCCTCCTGCTGCCATGGACCAAGTAGGCGTGGACATCCCTCTGCCTGCTCCTTTAGAGCAACAGGGATCCGATTGTGTGCCTGTTCCTTTGGAGCAACAGGGATCCAATTCTGAAGAGGCTCTGGAGCCTGGTTCAATAAGCCCCCAATCAGGGTGGAGACTCAAGAGAGCTGTGCAAAGGGAGGCTTCCTTGGCTAAGTTTAAGAAGAGGTGACCAGACACACCTGTGCTTGGGGCTATATAACTGCCTGCCTGGAAGCTTCCCTTTGCTTGTGGCAAACTTCTTACAAGCCCTCCTCTTGCCTGTACCTTGCTCCCAGCACCTGGTTCCTGATACCTTGAATTGATCTCTGGACTCTTGATCCTTGGCTTTGGAACTCTGACTACGGCTTCGCTTGGTGCTCTGGTAAATGAACTTCCTTGAGTAAAAGTGCTTGCTTGTCTCCTCCTGGCTGGACTTTGCTGGTTCTCCCACTCTCTTCTCCAGGCTGGCTCATCGCCCAGGTCTCTGACCTTGACACAGCCCTATGCATGAGAAAGCTCCAACTCAAGTCTTGAAGTCTTAGGGCTGTGGCTTCCTTGATAGAATCAATCAATCGGCCTATAAAGTGGTCTCCTTTTTTCTTACTGCCTTTCACTTTGCTGAGCAATATTGTCTGTCCTAGTGAATCATACTGTCTCATGGTATGTCCAGAGTACAGCACCCTCAGTTTAGTCATCTTGGCTTCTAATTAGATTTCAGGCTTGATTTGCTCTTGAACCCATTCATTTGTCTTGTTAGCCACTTGCGGTATTTGTAGATTTCTCTTTCTATCTTCCTAGTCCAGAAACGCCTAGTTGTGCTTACTGGTAGTTAAGTGGCACCAAGAGTCCAGGTTATGAGCAGGGGGTCACTTCCTTTTGCAGTGCAGATTGCAAATTCCTCCCCACAACTTAGGCATGGGTCACTGGTAATAGGTAGTTCTGATTTTAATGTAGACCAGTCCTAATTGTCCAAGGGCAAATTACATATGACCTAGAACTGCATGTAACGTCCTTCCAGGCAAAACAAAAATGCTGCCAAGGAAGACCCAATCAGACTTGCAAGACTAAAGGGAAGATTTTTTTAAAAAGTTTTCATTTTCAGAAGTTTTTCTATTGCAAATTAACCTCTCCCTAATCAGATTTTTTTCTCCTACCTTGTAGGAAAAGAGAAATTACCAATGATCATTTTCAGTTCCAGGGTAGAAAGTAGTTGTTGAAAAAGGTCAGAGAAATGCACATAGGGTTACAGATCTGATCAGTGGGAGACAAACCACATTCCTTTCATGAACAGAAAAATTGCCTCTGCTATTTCATGTTGCATGAATTGGTAGCCATCTTAGATTAATAGTCTGTGGTCAAACCATGAGACTGGGATTGGGGAGACCCACAATTGGCAACCTATTTCCCAAACTGGGCTTAGCCCCTATGTTGTTTGACTGACAAGCTCTTTAGCTCCCACAGTGTGCCTCTTTCTTGGGTATTTTGGTAGGATGACAGACATTTAGGTTTCCATCTGATCCCTGCTTCAGTTTGTGCTTATTTCTCGGGGGCACCAATGTTCTCTGGCAACAGCAACTTTAGATGGCAAAGTTTTTAATCTCCTTTTCAGGGCAGAAAACCTGTTTAATATTTCAGCACAGACTGCTGGCTGGCTTAGAGCTCACAGGGGATTTTGTTTCTCTGCCAGACCTGCCATCTGCCAGCCCCAAATCATGCTTGTCTTCCAGCACCTTGAAAAGGTTAGTGTTCTTTAAAAGAATAGGGGAAAAATCATTAAAACCTCAAAGTAGAGTGTTCATAATGCCCTTTGACTATGAAGGGCCAATAAAGCAGGGGTAACGTGGTCAAACACATTCAGTAACTTTGACTTTCTCTCTGCTCTTCTTCATTCTAACTGTTTTAAACTGAGGGTGTCATTAGAGTCCTCCCCCAGAAATATGTCCCACTGTTATTCCAGGATACCAATTTAAGAAGTCTTTTTATGGGGCTGTAACAAATCCAGCATCTGCTCCCTGTTTCCAAAATCTAAAATGCCTAAATAGAAAATCAGCTCACTGGAAAGACCAAAATCTGCATTTGTATAACCTTGCTAGATGACTCAGCCTTATACAAGACACCTGGTGGGTGTATGGCTAAGGAATCTGGCACTATTGAATGGAGAGAATGCCATTTTCATTTCTGAGAGCTGTCCACCCTCCAACATTTCATAAGCAGAAACAAAGACACACACATGAAGGTGTGACCAGGCAACTTGAGGGTGTGATCAAAGTGTGGCCAAGCACAAAATTTATTAATGAGGAAGAACATGTAAAACTTTAATATCATAAGCACAGTAACTTTTGAATTTATGTACTGCATTTGTGAAAAGAAGAAAATCCTACACAATGTTTTTATATATATATAGGCTATGATCCTGCATCAAACATGTAGCCACGATATTGTAATTACACTTCAACTCCCCATCTGATCCTTGAAAGTCACCTCAAAAGCCAATCAGTGATCCAAACCGACAGAAGCCCATGCTGCTGCTGGATGATGTGACCACCCCCCCCCCAACAGCAAGGGAGGCTGTGATGAAGAGTTGTGATATGTCCCTGCACAGGTCCCTGCTTTCCTGCCGATAGCTTTATTGTCTGGTGAAAAGAGGGTTGGACACATCATCCTGCAGTTTCAGATGTTGACAGGTATTAAGGTAGGTTTCAGTGGAGAGAATAGCGTCATGATCGAAAATGAGAATGGTCTAGCTTCGAAGGTCATATCTGAGTAATAGGATGCCAGCCTTGATCTTCTAAAAGAATAGGATCTTCCAAGAATAAAGTATGCTGCTGCTATTTGAGGTTATTGGGAGGAGATTTTTCTTGAGGGATGAGTGTTCTGTCAGCTTACTTTTCATGTACATTTTTAAAATTAAACCATTCAAAAATAACCAGCAGAATGACTCTATTACTGAAGAGAGGCTTCTATTGTGAACTTCAGCATATATTACAAAAAAGTGTTTATGTGGAGGAACACAGGTAGAATTTGGTAAAATTTACAACTGCTCTGGGAAAAACTAACAGTGAAATCATATGCATTACTTAGAAATAAGTCCCACCAATTTTAATGAGACTCCCAGGACAGTATTACAGAATTGTATCCTGAAGTATAGATGTTCTTTCCATAAAGCTCTAACCGGCCCATCATACTCAAAGAATTGCCACTTAGTTTCAATGGCCAGAATTCACTAAAGCAGTTACGAAGGCATAACCTAGAGTTATGCATTCATGACTGGTTTGTATGCATGATCCATACATATTCACTGCTTTAGGAAATCCCCACTTATATCAGGTATCAACTGCTGCAAGCAACAGGAATCTGTAACTCTTTCAGTTGGGAAGCAGCTGACTTACTTTCCCACTTATCTCCTTCACACAAGCAATCTCCAGTGTGAGTGGGAATTGAGACAGAGACCCTGCTTCTGCCTGTTGTAACAAATTGCTCATGGAAGGGAGTGGGAACATTCGTCAGTTGTTTCCTAATCAACAGGGGAACAGACTCCTGCTGTTTATAGTAGCTGCTGCCTGGTGAGTGGGGATGGAGCAGTGATCCTAGAGATACTACCTAGCTATGTAACTAAGGTGGTTACATAGCTAATGTCCAGGCTTGGTCTGGTAGCCAGGAAAAGCTGATAACAAACACAAGTCAGGAACTCAGCAGTAACTTAAGCGGTCAGTTTACTTAAGCAAGAAACAGCTTTGCAAATGAGAAGCAATAATGGTCCCAACAATGTCCATAAATCAGAGGCAGGCAAAACAAACACAAGTCAAGGCAGAAATACAAGCAAGGACAGCAAACAGGAGCACAGGAGAAGTGGTCAGTTAATTACCAACAAAAGCTAGAGGGGGAAAGGCTCCATTCTTATAGTTTCCAAGATCAGTGCAGGTGGTGCTTGATGAATTGCTGTTTGGCATAAATTTGCTGGGAGTGACACAGGATACCCTTTCGGTGTCTACACTGGGCTAAGGTAGGTATGGATAGGTCACTCTCCATGTCGGAATGAGCAGAGCTCCCTGCTGAGGGTGGCACAGCTCCCTGCTCTGTCTCTGGGGTGGGTATCTGCTCTGCAAGTGCTGCTGTAACAGTCTCTGTGCCAGGGCTCAGAGCAGACTCTGACAGACTTTCCACAACTCACACATTTTCAGTGCTGGGGTGCGGTGCTCATGTGAGCAGCCTCCGGAGAGAGGCTCTCGCTTCCCTGCTTCTTTGGCTCCGCACGAGCTTCCCACTCATATGAGAGCCCCACCTCTTCCTTTTGCAGTGCAGCCAGGGACAGGAAGCATGACTGGCCCAGCTCCTGAAGCTCCGCACACAAGGTAAGTGCATGCGGGGCCCTGGAGTGATGCATGACTGCGCAGTATTTTCGGCTTCAAGCCAAAAATGAAAAAATGTGTGCGCAGTCCGTGTCAGGCCCTGGAGCATCATGCAAATGTGAGTGCGTTGTGTGGAACACTCCTCACATTTGCATGATGCTCAAGGGGCCCTTTCTCATCGAAAATGCTGTGCAAAAAGGACCTGAGGCCCTTTCCGCAACTCACCTTTTTGCAGAGCTGGGGCGTGGGGATTGCGCAAGCAGCCTCTAGCGCAGTGGTTCTCAACCTGTGGGTCCCCAGATGTTTTTGAACTTCAGCTCCTAGAAGCCCTGAGCATTGACCATAGTGCCTGGGGCTTCTGGGAGCTGAAGTCCACAAACATCTGGAGACCCACAGGTTGAGAACCACTGCTCTAGCGGGAGGCTCTCGCGTCCCAGTTCCTTCAGCTCTGCAGCTGCTGCCTACTTGTGCGAGAGCCCCTCCTCTTCCTTCTGCAGTGCAGCCTGGGATCTTCCCAGGCTGTGCTGGGGCAGGAAGTTCGAGCGCTGTGGCTCCAGAGCTCTGCACACACAGCAAGTGCACGCAGGGCCCCAGAGCAAGGCATGATAACGCACCATTTTCGGCTTGCAGCCAAAAATGAAATAGTGTATGATCGGTGCCTGCCAGGCCCTGGAGCGTTGCACAATTGTGAGTCATGTGGACCACTCCTCGTAGTTGCATGACGCTCCAGGGGCCCTTTCGCATGGCAAATGCCATGTGAAAAGGGCCTAAGTCCAGGTCCTGGAAGCCCATGACAGCTAAGTAGGTGATAGAGAATTCCAGCCACTGTCATCAGGGAGACTGTTTCATGGGTTATATCCAGGATGAGAACTGTCTGACTTTTCAGATTTGATGGACTGTAGCTTCCATCAGTTCAAGGCACTACGGTCAGTGGTGAGGAATTCTGGGAGTTGTTAGTCTATCAATATCTGGAGAGCTGCACAATGTCTAAATATGATTTATGAAAACCAAATATTGATGACAGCTGGCAGATGCACAAATCTTTCAGATACAGAAATCAAAATTACAGGAAGCTGACTCACAATCTTTCAGGTAGAAATGCAATGACAGCCTGACTCAATTTAAATTGTTCTGATATTGCTGTTTTTCCAATACAAGCAGCAGGAGTCAGGAGAAACTGCACAGACAGCAATAGAAATGAGAAGGTAAGAAGAAGGGGATGTAGAGGAGGAGCCCCTGTTCTATATTGGTCCATTCAAATAGTCTTACCCCTCTGTTTCTGTTGATCGTGCATCACCCTCTCACCCTGACACCCACCACTGCTGTTGTGAATACACAGAACACTCTTTTCCTGCCTGGCCCCTTCTGACTCTGTGCTGCAATGCCAAGTGTTACCTCTGCTCTGGGGAAAGTGGGTAGACAGTTTTCTTCCTGTCTCCTTTTAGGCCAGTGGTTCTCAATCTGTGGGTCCCTAGATGTTTGTGAACTTCAGCTCCCAGAAGCCCTGAGCATTGACCATAGTGGCTGGGGCTTCTGGGAGCTGAAGTCCACGAACATCTGGGGACCCACAGGTTGAGAACCACTGTTCTAGGCTATCAATGGCTACTAATTATAATAGGTGCATAACACCTGAAAGATCAGAGACACAATGCTTCTGAATGCCAACTGCAGGGGAACATGAATGAGAGGCTACTGTTTGCCCTCCTGTTCTGCTTGAGAACTTTCCAAAGGCACTCAGCTAATCACTGAGAAACAGGATGAGGGCCTACATAAGCCTTTCCTTGATATTCTTAAGCACTGAACCTAGCCTAAAGTGTGAGCATTATTTCTTTCAAGAAGGTGCCTGCCCTTAACACAATTTGAGCCTGCTTATGTGTATGTAAGGGCTGGGTTTACATGACAATGTCCTTCCTCTTTTTTTTCTCTTAGACAGATGGGTTGAATGAGTCAATCTTGAAATTAATTTTTGACAGACAAGTTCAAGGCAGAAGCCTTTTAATGGCAAAAATAGTGTCATTCTTCAAGCTGAATTAACTGACATGCTGCCTGCTATCATTTTGTTGATTGTCAAGGGCTATTCTCAGAGCTCTGATAGGAGCAAAATCCAGTCTTATAGCCTGAAGCTATGAATGTTGATTCAAGAGCAAACACCATTGCTTCCAGTGAGACTTGGTCTCAAGGAGGGTGACCATAACATAGCAGCCTGAAAGCACAATGCTAGGTATGATCACTTAAAACAGTGGTTCTCAACCTGTGGGTCCCCAGATGTTTTTGGACTTCAGCTCCCAGAAGCCCTGAGCATTGACCATAGTGGCTGGGGCTTCTGGGAGCTGAAGTCCACAAACATCTGGGAACCCACAGGTTGAGAACCACTGACTTAGAAGAAAGTCCCACAGAATTCAATAGGGCTTAATCCCAAACGATTCTACAATTTGGTCACACTGTTAGTTCTAGGTCAATTAAAAAATGTTAAAAACAAGCTTCAAGGTGGGTCACAGATACTGACTAGACTCAAAGGCATACTTATTGTTGTAAAAGGACTCTATATGACTAAAACAAAAGTATTCAAGGATAAAGTAATTTTACTCTTATTCTTTTAAAAAAATGATTTTTTTAAAAAAAATATGAACCCCGTAATTCATGTATTCAGCATTTGAATCCATATATTCAATTCAAATATCCGCATATTTAAATCTGTATATCCAACATCTAGTACTAAGTTCTGAGGCTCCATGTTTTAAAGTAGCACCATAGTTTGTAGCCATAAGCTGATTGTGTGTTGCATGAAAAAGTCTTATCTGCTTGTGAGATAATTGTGTTATGCTCCTCCTTTTAATAACCACAGCAAGAACAAGAGAAAGTAGTAGCAAGAGTGACGATGCAAGGATGATTTTTTTCTTGGAATTTAAAAATGATATAATATATATTATAATGTTAATTTATATAGTAATATATATTATAATTATTTTAAACTGTTTTATAACTGGCTTTTGTACATTTGTCCCTTACTTATATTTTGAATCCTATCCATTTCTTGTATTTTCACTGGAGGTGGGAAGAGAAGGTTGCTTCTTGCATGGCAGTCTCTTCTTTTGCTTTCACAAAATCAGGCTAAGCTGGACAGGAAGCTGGCAGATTGGATACAATCTGCTTTTCACATCCAAAGGAGCACATCAGCAAGGATAAATAATGTTAGACCCAAGGTTCAAGAACTAAATTTTCAGTTAAATTTGAGGAGTGTTTCATGGATGAAGAGGGATTTATATGCTCCTTTCATCTTTTGATTGTCTCATCCATGGCGATAGCAAGAGCAGTGGTCTTCTTAGTATTTCTCTCAGTGATCCTCCCCATCTGAAAATATTTCCCTCAATGGCACCACATCAGGGGTGGGCAAGTGGGGCAGGTCTGGGGGCCATTTTTATGCCCCAAGAGCCTTCAGGGTGTTACTCCTCTGGAAAAATCCTACCCCAGGGTCTACAATTTTGATATTAAACATGATTCCGTGTGCCTGAGAGGTCACCTGGATGAGCACGTAGACAGTCATGGTCAAATGACCGAAAACCAGGTCAGGCCAGTAAAATCCCCAGTCACGTAGCCCCAGGAGACCTCAAGATGTGTAAACCCATAATAAACAAAGGGTCCTCAGCCCCTGAGATGCTGACTTGAGGGGATTAGTGCGTTTGCCCCAAGTTGAGCAAATATCCTATCGAGCAAGGACCATATACACAAAGTCACACCACAACCAAATGCAGCTGAAGATCCTGAGACTTTAGCAACACCTTGTAATCCCGTCATGCAAAGGAAATTACCATTGTGGAGCTTCGTTCTCGTTGCAACACCCATTGTTCTCCCTGGGAAAGGATTAGTCCTCCAGATACTTTTTCCCCTACAAATAGTCCCAGTTTTTGAGCAGTTCTTTGGATTGCTCCCGGTTATCCCAGCAGATCGTTGCTCCATCCGTGGAGTAATTCCCTCAGCCCTCTCCATGCTGAGCCCCACTTCTCCGCTGTTCTTCCCTGACCAAGGACTTCAGGAAAAGGTGCACTATTACCCCAGCTACAATCCCTTCAATACTCCCTATCCAGTTTCCTCTCTTTTGCTTCTTAATAGGTCTGGAGTGTGTGTGTGTGTGTGTGTGTGTGTGATTGCGTTGATGCGTGAGACTTTCATTCAATAAAACCATATATTGGACATTTTCATTTGGTTTTTGGCTTGGCCTGACCTCGTAAAAACTGGGTAAAAAGACCCCGCTAAGTTACCCTGCCTCTTGCATTGCTATTGCTCATGCTCTGGCTAGTTTCCATTCCCCATCATGTGGAGCACATTGAGATGTCCCCCAAGGGACCCCAGAAATCACGGTAACAAGGGGCTGTGTAGAAAATTAAAAAATAAAACAAAAATCTCAACTTGGCCTTTTAGTTCTCAAAGATGGGTTATCTTTCTATTAAATAGTGCAGGGAGGCCTTGCAACCTATTGAAAAGGTAACTTTTCAATAGCACCAGGAGGCTTCCTGGAGCATCAATTCACAGTTCAGTCTCAGGATTCCAGGAGTATCAAGGGCCAGAGAAACAACTTTGGGGGTTGCATACAGCTACACTTTGCCCATCCCTGCACCCCATCATGGAATAGCAGGCTTTGAAAGGGCTGTCTGGAGGAAAAATCTGCATGACACAGAAGGGGAATTGTGGGAAATGAAAATGAGGGCTGTTGAGTGGAGAACTTCAAAGAAAAGCACCAGGAGGAACACTGTTGTTGCTTCCACTCCACTAGTGAGTTGTTCCATATTCCACTCTCTTGTACAATGATCTGCCAGTATTTCAGTGTATTATATTGTTTGTCCATCTAGTAGAGACTTGATGGGTTACAGAAGTTTGCTTGAAGTTGGGGGACAGATTTTATATGTCAGAGCTGCTCTTCCTTTTAACTACTGACTGGTCTTATGATCCCGGCTTGAGTCAAATCTCCAGGTCTAAGTAACGTTTGATAATGTTTTGTTTCAGATCAAGGGCAAAGCCAACATTCTGTATGAGATCTCTCCCCAGTGAGATTCTGTATTCCTACATTTCTGAGTTGTACATAGTTTGATATTCTGATCAGGATTGCTGCTAGTTGCTCAATTTTGCAAATATTCCCTTAAAGGTCAAAGCTTTCGTTTCCACTACCAATATTTTTCTTGTGCTCAGAGAGACTGTGAACCAGTAATGGTTCTCTTGTACGAGCTTGCAATAGCAATTCCATCATTATATACATTGAATGTAGCCTATTAAACCAGTGTTGATGTGAATCTGGGGTGCATATAAGCAATCTGAAGCAATTACATTCCCATGTTATTTTGTACTCAGTTGGAAGTGAAAACTAGTTACATATATACGTATATTATTTTATCAGTGGTGGGCTTTTGGGAGCTATTTCCACATCTACAATCCTATAATTACCTTTAAGAAAAATGGAGCTCGCCAAAATATAAAATGGAAGCAGTGTGCAAAAAGATTATGGAAAGATAATACACAGGTAGGTTTGCCAGGTCTGGCCTATCTCGGGTCCTGTGATTTCAGGCCCCGCATTTCAGACATAAGGACACTGGCTGTGGTGACACAGAGCATAGCCCCTGGTGATGTGACAAAGAACAGTCTCTAGTGATGGCATTGAGCATGCTATATTGAGCACTAACTACAGTTGCACAGAGTATGCAATTCAAACAAAACCCACCAGCACTAACAAATGAAGTAAAGAGGAGGGGTGAGTGTGTACAGAAAGTGAGTGGGAACGGGGAGAGATGTGTACCTTCAATCATATCTGACTAACGGTGATCCCAAGGCAAACCTACAGGTTTTTTTTTCCTAGGATGCATTCAAAACAGGTTTACCATTACTTTCTTCTGAGACTGAGGCCATTTCCACACCACACTGTTGTTGTGCTATTATTCCACTTTCAACATCCTATGGAATCCCAGGGTTTGCAGTTTAGGGAGGGGCATGTAGAATTCTCAGCCAGAGAGTTCTTCAGCCTCAGTAAACTATGAACCCCAAAATTTCACAGGATGTTGAAAGTGGAATAATAGCACTATACCAGTGTAGTGCAGAAATAGCCTGAAAGAGTGTGATCTGTCCTAAGTGGGTAACTAAGTGGGTTTCCACATCCAAGTGGAGACTTGAACCTTGGTCTCCATGAGTGCTAGTCTAACATTCAAACCACTACATGTTGCTGGCTCTTACGTACATGGAGAGGTATTTGTGTCCTGAGGTTTTTCTCCTTGTCCTGAGGACTGCAGAAGATAGGGTGGGCCTGAAATCTGAAATCACAGGGAAAGGGAAGAACAAACCTCTGCTAATTTTTGAAATTCTTACCTCACTAGGTGCAACCTTCCACTTTTCTTATTTCAAAATTTGTTCAGTTTGGATGAAAATGGTTATTGAAAGAAAGCATTTTCTGAATTACCTGTCACAAATGAAATGGGGTTGCCTTGGATCCTGTGTTAAACTATGCCTCTCCAACATGTATATATTTATTTACTTCATTTAGATATCACACTTCTTCTCAGAAGGTCAAAATGGCATACTGGACTGAAGACAGTATAGTGCCTCCCCCTCACTGCAGGTCCCAGAGCTGCCCAAAAATTGGTTCCAAGTTGTTTCCCAGTCCCATGGAGAACAATTTTAGGGGTGTATGTTGGGGCTATAGTGGGATGAAATGGATACACTTTCTGGCTTCTCCTTGGGTTCCATTGTTCAATACCCAAAGTCCAGCACTGGATCCTGTCCCTGGGCCTCTCGCCACACTTTACCTTCACAAAAATGCTGGGGACTTGGTTACAATGTGATATAGACCATTTCTGCACTACACTGTTACAGTGCTGTTATTTCACTTTCACCATCCTGTGGAATTTTAGGGTTTGTAATTTGCTGAGACTCAAGAGCTCTCTAGCTGAGAATTCTAAATGCCCCTCTCCAAACTGCAAACCTCAGGATTCCATAGGATGTTGAAAGTGGAATAATAGCAGTCTAGTGCAGAAATGGCTGATGTCTTTTCGTTCACCTAATGGATGGTTTCAACAACAAATTTAGCAAGGCAGAAACTAGCAGTGCACAGAGAGGGGAGGAAGAATTTGTCATTGCCAATTAAAGAGAGGATGAGAGTCACCCAGAGGTTTTCCAGTTAATTAAACACATAGAGGGAAAAAGCCCATTAATCTGAGAAGAGCTGGTTTGGACTTTCCTGAAAGTAGCTGCTGTTTCATAGTTACATTTGCCAAGTTTCCAATAATTATTAGCATCACAGGCAATCTCACCAATTTTTTTCCTCAGCTAGAATGAGCAAATGTTGTTCTAGATTCTCATCCGCAGATGGATTAAATTGAGGAGGGACACACATTCTGAAGTAAAAGCACAGATGTAATTTAAAAAGAATGTAAAATACCTATGAACTTAGGACTTTTATTACATGAGGCAGGTACATTGCAATTACAGCAGGATACTAGCATCTTTGTCTGGGACTTATCACAAGATGTTGTTTCTCTTCTGTTGTTTTCCTGTTGCAAAACCTTTGAAAAGTGTTTCTTGTATTAACAACACACACACACAATCTGTAAATGAACTCTTTTATAAAAGAAACACTTTCCAAATGGTCTCCCCACTGGGAGAACAACAGAAGAGGAATGAGGTAATGTGAAAAGTCCTAGCCAAAGATGCTATTATCCTGCTGTACTTGTGATTACTTGCCTCATGTGATAAAGCCCTAAGATTGCTTTGTTTTTTGTTGCATGTTAAATAATAATAAAGGCCCAAGCATTTTCAACTTGTATAATTATGGAAGAAGATTGTGGGGAGACCTGAATCAAAGCTGGTTAATCTCAGTCTCTCAAAACTTGAGGGTGCTTAAATTAGGAATGGCAAAGGAATTTATTGGGTTCACATTCCTTACAGAAATATCCATTTGGTACCTACTGAGACTTGTAGTGGAATGAAGTCTATCTTGCCTCAGAAATTCATACACTTACAAAGCTTGCAGTGTATTTTGGGAAAGGAAAAAAAAATGTGCAGAAACCCATCTGCATTATGAAAAAATGCTTGTATTTGGAAAAATGTCCATAAATGTGCATTAATCAATGAGGAAAATGCATGAAAATGGTTACAAAAGTAAAAAAACAAAACACAACAATGTGTGCACTTGGAAAAAATGTAAAAATATAGAGAAGTGCTGAAGTGGAAACAAGGAAATCTTTTGACCTTATATGAAATTGGGACAGAGTGAGATTGCTGGTGGGATTTTGAGAAGTTTAATAGAAATGAAATAGAGATTTTCACATCCTTACTCAAAATCCATCTATGAGTTATCAGTAGGTCCCAAAGAAAAGATGTTTCAAATGATACACCCCACCTTAAAAAAAGATCAGCCATTTTATTTAATTAGTTTTCAGCAGCATTATGACTTAGATGGTAACTTGTGCTAACCTTTATTTTGCTCCATGTGATTTCAATTTTTCCAGTACAAAGTATACAACATTTATTTCTTTAATTATATCTTATCTATCCAGAGAGCTTAAAGTTAATATTTTCTGAATAAAAGAAAGTCTTCAAAAGACCAGTTTAGTTTGACAGTTACAGTCTTTATCTGTACCAGAAGATCAAATGTGCTTTAAAATCAGTAACATATTTGCAAAATAATAAAAAAAGCAAAAAAAATTTTTTTTTAGACAAATGGAAAATTTAATTATTAGCATTCAAGGTAGCTGCCTAAGGCAGATTTGTGGCGTACTTCAAGGCAATACTGTATTTATGCATGAGCTAAATAAACTACAGTTTAGGGTCTCAGATTATGAGATCATTCTAAACATAAAAAAATTAACTAAAATGTTCAAGAGAATCTGCTAGAAAAATACAATTTTTGGTAATGGTATGAGCTTCTTAGACTTAAGATAGCTTTTTAAATTCAGCATAGATGAAGCTTAAACTTAACTCAGGTTTGGTCAACATTGATGCTTTAATCTATTATTATTATTATATTATAATTTATTATTGACTATGCTTTTCCTTCCTAGAGAGAAACCAATAATTTGGCTTCTCTGCTTCAGGAGCTAAGATGTCTATGGAGTAAGAACTGAGTAAGCACTTCAACAATCCAGCTCCACCCCACTGCAGTGAAGCATAACTGCAGGAAAGGGGACACCTTTCCCTGGTTCAGAAGAGATAACAGAGTGGGTAAAAAACTGTTGGTGTGCTGATGTGTGGTGCCAAGCACAGAGAGGAAGAGGCTGAACCGGTCTAATTATACTCCTGCTGTGCCTCAAACTCCCCCCTTGTTATCTTTGCTTGGCTAACTCTTCCTTCTGGTAGTATAGGCAATTGCTGGTTGCCTTTTGGGGATGGCAAGGAATGTTCTCCTCTCTCTGTCCAGAAGATCATTTGACCAGCTTGCACTGCATCCATATGGAATTATGGGGTAATTGAAACTGGATATATAAATAGGCAGCTACTAGCTAGTAGGTGGTGGTGGGAATTGAAGAAGCAACGATGGTGAGTACCCCAGGTGCTGATTTGGTGAAGGGAATATCTCCGGACTTGCTCTTGTGCAGTGGTTCTCAACCTGTGGGTTCCCAGATGTTTCTAGACTTCAGCTCCCAGAAGCCCTGAGCATTGACCATAGTGGCTGGGGCTTCTGGGAGCTGAAGTCCACAAACATCTGGGGACCCACAGGTTGAGAACCACTGCTCTTGTGGGTCCTGGGGCCCAGAAGATGGGGAAAATGACTACCTTGGAGCCATCCTGAGGTATGTTTTCCTTTTATGTCATGGAACATGGGAAGGGTTTCCCCTAGGAAGGTATCTACAGTAGATGACTAGCTGGGTGGCCAGAGTTTGGATGCTTTGCCGAAGGGTGGCTGAGGAGGAAGTTAGGTTGGGACCCCTGCCTGAGTTGGCATCCACTTTAGCCTCCCCCTGCAGATCATTAAAATTCAAAATGAAAGATTTAAATAGTTAATAAAGTGGCCCTTTAGTATGCAACTCTGTTGTCTTGTTTCATGATTTCCTAGTTTGTAAGCAACTACATTCATCTGCTGTAATGCAGAAATATGGATGCCAGGGATTCACACTGTTGGATATAGCAAGCAAAATATATGCTACATTTGCACAAAAAGCAGCATTTTCTATGCTTTCATAGGTGTTTTCTGAGCAATAAAACCATATGTAAGTCATGCATGGAACAAATCCCAAATTGTAAAGATTCTTATCAGTCCAGGATTCTCCTAGTTAGGGTTTCCTGATATTTGAGAAACAATTTTCAAATATTGTCAAATAGTTCTTCCATTTCTTTTCCCCAGACCCTGGAGGCATGTGATTTCTATGTCAGTGGGGATCCAATCCAAGTTTTAGATTGAATTTTGAAGGTGCTATCCAAAATGTCTATTTTGGGGACAGGGTTCAGTACCTTGGAGACCCCTGCTGGTTCAGAATTGTCTGTACCATTACATTAAAAATGAGCCCAAATGAATAAACACAACACAAATCTGATTACCATGGCAACAACAAAACAGCCTCCTTAATGGCAAAATATCATAAAAGGGAATAGAGAATTTAAAATTTACATGACTCAAGGAAGTCTCAACTTGCTTTCCATTTAAAGAGCTGCCAGCTCTTTAAATGATGCCACTGTTTAGGTAGCAAACAGATCTCTAATACAGCTGTGGGCAGTCTGCATCCCTACGGAGATACTGGCCCTTGGTTTAATTTCAAAAGTCTACTGTAAGCTGTCATTTCATCCCTCTAGCAACAGTGGTCTGTACCTTCTCTGGTTTCCTGCTCAGTGTGGAGGAACAAAAGGAGAGAGGAAGAAAGAGGGAAAAAGTGGAGGATGGCAGAAAGAGGAAGGGGTGGTCCCACTCATTGCCTTTGCCTGTTACTGTCCTGCAGCCTCAACAGGTTGCCTCTGGGGAAAAGTGGATCTGAGAGTAAGTGCATTACCCACTCCTGCTCTGGTAAATGTACAAAAAAAAAAAAGAAAAGAAAAAAAAAGGAAGCAATCTGGGTTGATCTCATCAGAAAAATCCTCAAATCTACACTCAAACAATATCTCTGTGAATGTATCTACATTGCACCATTATAGTGGTTTGCTACCACTCTTATTGCCATGGCTTTGTCCTACAGAATCTTGGGAATTGTAGTTTAATGAGGAACATCTCTCTTAGAGGAAACTGTAGGGCACTCTCAGGAACAACAGCAGATAATTCTAAATCCCTCACCACCTGTAAGATGGAGCCACGGCTATTAGCTTGGTATTGAACTGTTACAGCAATGTATTCTCAATACACTCTGTTGGGTCTGTTCAAAATGTCACAAAATAGCAAGTCACCTTCCAAGTTCCCTAGAGATCTTCATCAGGCCGGATTGGGTGAGCAAAGTGTGTGTGAAGTAGTGGTGGGAAGGGGAGACAGAGGTGGACAATGACTCTTATGCTCTACACTTGTGACATTGTATAAATAGAGGCACACATTTCCATCTGCTTTATGACACAAACAGAAATGTGGACCCTGTCTTGGGATGAAGGTCAGATGTTGCCTCATGACTACAGCTGGATCAGGACAGCCCGCATAACTGTAAATCAGATGGTTTCTCAGCACTGCTCACCATTTAAAAACTCACAGATATGTGTGTAAAAAGCACTTGTTTGCAAAATAGAGCACTGGAGCTGATGATGGTGCTGAGAAAATTGGTCTGTTCTGGCTCTTTCACACATTCAAGCTACTGTCTGCCAGTGGCAAATCTAGTATAAACAGCACCTAGGGCAAGCATGGAAGTTGCACCCTTACCTTCTTACCCCTACCCCCACTCCCACCACCCCCACATGCATGGCTTTTTTGCACCCCCGGCATTGGCACTTGGGGCAGGTAGCCTACTTGCCCCACCCGAGACACACCTCTGCTGTTTGCTGATGCTCTGAAGGAACCAGCCATACAACAGTGAGATGTGAAATGCAGTGCTGAATAGCAAAACAATGATCAACCATCTACCCACCCACCCGTCCATCCATCACTTTATTTATATCCCACCTTTCTCCCAGATCAAGACTCAAGGCAGCTTACTAAAAGCAGAAAATTACAATATAGACATGTATAGTTAAAAAACACACAAAACAGAATTAAATAACAGCAGAATTAAATCAGCGCAGCACCATAAAAAAAACCCTTTTCTTGTTAAAAAAATCAATTTCCCAAAGCTTGCTGAAAAAAGAAAGCCTGTCACCAAAAAGACAACAAAGAAAGAGTACTAGTGTATGCCAACTGTCATCAAAAGCTTTCATCTGATCATGGAAAGAACCAAAAGCTGAATTTATGAATAAAAGGCCATTCTTTACCTTAGGGTCATGTATTCCAGACAGCTCTTCGTAGATTTTCTCTCCCACCATGACGGCAGCCAGATTAGCTGTGTATGTTGACAGACAAAATAAACAAAAAATGGCCCAGAGGTTCATGAGAAACCTTCCAGTCCAGCACTTGGGGGGTTTTATGGCGGCTGTTCTACCAAACAAGATGGCATAACAGACATTCAAGGCAGAGGAGAAGGAGAAAACTTTATCCCTGTTTCTTCCCTTTGGGGTCATGCCAAAGGGGCTTGTCCATTCGTAGAGGGTGAGAAAGATTGCAGTGATGTGCAGGGCCACAAAGATTCCCAACCACATGGTCCAGTGGAGTGGCCACATAAAGGCTCCAATGGGAGCCGCTGTGTCTTTGGTTCTCACCAGGATGCCCAAGCTGGTAGAAAAGAAGGGGCTGGTGAAATCGATCACTTGGCTACGGGCTGTGTTGATGCTGAATGATGTCACGGCCATGTGGGCAGTGCCAGCCAGGAGGTCACCCACAAGCCCTGTCCACTGGCCATTCTTCAAAGCCCCATATTTCCCGTCACCGACAATATACAGGTCAAAATCAAAGTTCATATCTTCAGCCAATTTTTCCAACAGATCTATACAGTAGCCGTAGCAGCACTGTTTGAGCTTCATGGGCACTGTGTCATTGCTACCTTGCAGGTTCTCAAAGAGAGTATCCAGCACAGTTGAGTCATTGGTCAAGGGGTCCAGACAGAGCTGACCTGCTGGGCACAAGCCTTCATCATCCACAGCCCTTGTGAACACAAATGGATGTTCAATGAGAGTCACCACCCTCAGATGTAGCCGAGTAGGATGCTGGTTGTGATTCTTGTGCCTCTGGGCCTGCTCTGGCCAGATCCCATAATCCATGATGATCTTGCCTTCTTGCCAGCTCCCCAAGCGGGTCCACATTGGGTTGCCTACAGGATCGTGCTGCAGATTCCAAATGAAGAAGTTGTTTTCAGAGCTGATGATGGAGGAGCCTTTTACTTTAATGTGGCCGCTAAGCCCATGAAAGGTGGTGTTGGCCAAAAACCTATAGGGCAAAGGCAAGATGTTATGAATAGAAAATGAGACAATGTAGCCATCAAAGATGCTCTGAAGCAGAGGTTTTTATTCCTTCCAGTGTTAAGGCCCTAACATTAGGCAGAATGAAGTGATCACCTCAGGCAGCTGATGCTGGGTGAAGAGCAATGGTAGCCTCTTGGGTTTTTCTCCAGTTTTCCCTGACTGTGTCCTTTTGTTAGGCAGCAGAACTATGTATGCCACACAAAATATCCTTGCCCCAAAACTCGTCAGAGGTGTCTGTTTTGTTAATGGGGCAAGAAGATCCTGAACTCTGTCTACCACACATGTCCAGTTCAGCCACTCAAATAGCTCATTTAAAGTTCAGAGTAAAACACAGAGAGGATTCACTGCCCCAATGACACTAGATGTTATCAGATGTCACCATTAAGCCTCCTTAAGTGTTGCAGAGGAGGCTATCCTATCAGCAATACTGATGTAAGCCTCCACAGAGAGGAAAGGATGGGCCTTTCCATATTCTCCTTCTATTGGCAAGTTAAAATTTTCTATTCCGACAGCGTTTTTGAAATTGACTGCTAGGGCTTTAAGAATGTGCTGTTTTGCTGACTGTAATGGATCTTGATGCTTTTAATGGATTTGTTTTAGTAAGTTTCAATTTCTATGGATAAGTTAATTGCATGTTAATAATAACTTCTTGTTTGTCTTCATTTATGACTTTGTGATCACTTCAACACTGTGTGTTTTAATTTTTTAATAAAACAAGGCTTAAAAGATCTCCTCCTCTTCCTCCTCCTCATCTGAAGATTCAGTTGCCAGTCAACTGTCTTCTGTGCATGGAATGTCATTGGCCTTGGGCAAGCCCTATTAATTGCTATGATTTTTTTTTTTCCAGCAGGATATGTGCCTAGTTTAGACCCATCTTTCTACCTTTCCTCGGGGTGGAAGATTTGGCACTTATGCATCCATCCACAATGTTCGTAATGCAAGGCAGGACATGATGAATATGCTGGAATGGGCAGAGGCCGAAATGATGTGATTTTACTGTAATTGTCCTGTAATTGTATGAGTATCTGGATGAAATACCTGCATATACTGCATTATGAACTTGATGGTGCAGAAAGGGCATACCTGAACATTTCTATACCACATGAACACAGACTTGTTTGGTTTGATATTTTCTGGGGAAAAAATGTACACTGTGTCTGAAACAGCAATTAGGTTTCTAATGGGCTAAAGCAAATCATAAATGTGATCAATCAATGATATTAAAATCATGACTTTCGTGAGAACTCTACAATAAACTATAAGTCATATAACAATTGCTTTTCCTCCCAGCTGCCCATCCCCACATAAAGTTCTCCCTTAGTGGCATGATGCTTCCATTTTCCTTTTTCTCTGGAATGGGCTAACCAACATGTTGATGCTTGCCCCCATGCCATTCAAATACAAAAATTCACATTGGTCCAAAAGAGGAAAACACTTCTAAATGTGGTTGCAGCATATGCTAAAAGCCTGAATGTATGGAAGAATAAATAAACCTCCTTATTCTAAATTTACCAGAAAGCTTTGCCACTTGATATGTAACCACTAGAAATTAACCATTTGTGTTTGCAAACACTGTGATAGTTTGTGTGTGTGTGACATGACACCCAGTTACACCTTTCAGGAAACATTTCTCTCTTTGAATATTTTTGCAGGGGCAGCATTTTGCTGCCTGAGACTAACTGAAGGACCACAAGTTCCAATGCCAGCAAAGTTATTTTAATACCCTTGGTTTTCAGGTGAACCAAAAAAGCTAAGGGGAAAAATATATCTGCACACATAAGGATAACTTTTAATAATAAGTGAAGTAAAGCACTGAATCTACTCCATGTTTTAATCTGAATTTTAAAGAAGCAGTCTTGGATTCAATACCTCAGATAGATTCTTTAAAGTTCAGATTAAAACCTAGAATGGATTCACTATCACTCTGAGGTGGAAGGCACAAGACACCACTGAAACTAAGCCAGAATGCTTGTCACTAATAAGTGAACAGTAGACAACATATGTAAACCAGAAAATGCAGACATATATAGATACATACGTTGTCATATTATGTCCTTCATTCACATCGTTTGCTGCCCACTGGTAAACATTCTTTCTTCCACCAATCATTAATATTAAATGTTATCCCTGCCTTTCTAGATACCTTTATTGTTGCTTTCTTGTTTGCTTCTGAGAGAGATAATTTCTTTCTTTTTCTTGATGATGCTCCAGACTGGCCAGATTTCTCCACACTATCCCACTCCATTCCCTCTCTAGTGTCCAAGTGCAGCATTTTTCCAGGGTGTGGTGGGAGAAAAACAACAACTCCAACTGGCACTCACCTCTCTTTTTGAATGTTTAAGTTTCCTACCTTTTGGAAGGTTCTTCCTCATTCAGAGATTCTGTTTTGACTGGTGGATGAATTCTGGGAGATCAAGGATAAGGGCCAGCTGAGAGAGAAATTGTCTCTCTTAGAAGCAAACAGGAAAGCAACAAAAAAGGCATCTATAAAGCCAAGGATTCCATTTAATATAAATAATTGATAGCAGCAAGAATGTTTACCAGTGGGCAGTTAAACAACATGGGTGAAGATGATATGACAACGTGACGTATACATGTTTTCGAAAAGTGGACTTAACATGTTTCAGCATCAAATGATATTGGCCATAATTCTGTGATCCCAGTTCCAGGGCCACCCTCCATTCATGCACAGGATGTCTGAAAAGAGTTAGAACTGCAGCTAGTCACAACTCTCTGAGAAGTGTACTTATATGATACACACAGTGCTCCACTTGCACTTTCCAGGTACACCACCTTTAAACAGCTGCACACCTAAGAATGTGATGTGCACAGTAGCTCATAGACACAAGCCCCTCGTCCTTTGCATGCATACATTCTGGTATTTTTCCTGTAGATATCGAAACACCAGTCAAAGCAGTCAGCTTTCATTCGTGGGTTAATTAAATTATTCCATATTCATTAGTTTGATAACTTGGTCATTCTTGTCTTTATCTCAAAAAGTTTAGTACAGGATGAGTGAATGAGAATGGGCAGCAAGCTAAATCACACAGTGCTTTAATTACCCAAACAGCATAATTAAACCACCATAATTTACAGACGAGATGGGCCTTTCAAACCCTAATGATTCTTGCCCTGTAACAAGGGCGATCAAGAGATTAGGCATTAACTCAGCAGAAATTCAGTCTCATCACATGGTCTCTAATGCATGTGTGCTGCTGCAAAAAGCAAAGCCTTAAGAACAGAAGAGAGCTTTACATACTTTGCACTCAAATCACTATACCACACTGGGTCTTTATCACATACCCCCAACATTTCACAGATGAATTTTGGGACATGTGTAGCCAAGCAACATCAGAGTGTGGTCAGGATGACAAAAGTTATTAAGAAGGAAGAGCTAGGAGAGGATGCAGTAGTTTGTTTTTCCTGAGCTGATAGGGAAGTGCAAGATTTGGCTCCTTCCCCTCTTCTTTTCCCTGACGAGTTAGCTGAATGTAAGCTACTTTTGCCCTTTGAACTCAATTTGCAGCATCTGGTGTAAGCTGAGGACAAAGGAGGGAAGTGGGAGGAGGAGAGATAAACTGAGACATTCTAAAAGCAGATGAAAAAGTTGGATGGTGGATGATTAATCAGCACTGTCTCTGCTAAATTGGGATGGTTGTAGGGTAGGTAATTAGGACTGGGTATCTAATAAACAAGGACTTAAAGATCTTTAAATGCCCCCCAAAGACTCTTTAACCATTTGGCATGTTACAACTTTCAACTAGTTGAGAGGAGAAGAGGAACAGAAGCTGATACTTTGAAGAAAGAGAGACACATACAGACATGTCCACAGGTTAATGCATAGGAAATAAATAAATGGAAAACAAGTTGTTTCCTCTTCACCAAACAGAGAAGATACTTTAATTTCTTTTTGCCAAATCCAAAACTCTATGAGAGGTGGGAGGCAACTTGTGACGCTCCACATGTTGTTGAATTGCAATTCCCAGCATCCAGCATCTTTGGCTATGCTGGCTAGGACTTGGGGAAATTGTGAGTCAGAGCTCACATGTGGCCTATCCTTGCTCTATGTGCTAATCCAATTGTTAGTCTGACCTGAGGCAGACCCTTGAATTAACTTAGAGTTACACACTCATATTCATAATCCCTAAGTATTCAATAATGTAGGGAACACATAGGGATTGTAAAACTCCCCCAGTCTTGATTTACTGCGCAGCAGCTTCTGTGAATAATGAGGTCTGCACTCCTGTTTATCAGGACACAGTAGACTAATTATTTCTATCCTCTCCTAGAAGTGATATCTTGTGCAAGGAGGGATTGTAATAGGGATTTTGTTTTTGATTGTCACACTGGAGATTGCTTGCAGAAGAGGATGTAAACATTAGTCTGCTGTGTCCTCACTGATAGTGGAACAGACCCTCATTGCTTACAATTGCTGCTGCCTGGTAAGTCAAGACTGGAGGAGTCAGACTGGGAGACACTACTTAGCTATGCAAGTAAGGGAGATGTGTAACTAAATAGTGCATATAGAATTCCGCCCATCCCTTCAACTACCACATCTAAGATGTCCAGTAGTGACTTGGGCCATTTGCTCACTACATTGTTAAAGTGCTATTACTCCATCTTCAACATCCTGTGGAATTCTGAGGTTTGTAGTTTACTGAGGCCCTCTAAATGCTCCCCTTAAACTGCAAACCCCAGGATTCCACAGGATGTTGAAAGGGGAATAATAGCACTATAACAGTGTAGTGCGGGAATGGTCCTGGATTCCATGACCTGGATGTCCAAGGAAGCTCTAACTTGGTCTTTTATCATGGCTGTTGTTGCTATGTGCCTTATGGTGACCCTATCAGAGTTTCATGGCAAGATTTATTTAGAGAGATTTACTCTTGCCTTACTCTTAAGCTTGTTTTACTCTTAAGGATGATTTGCCCAAGGTCACCAAGTGGATAATTGTGGCTAATTGGGGATTTGAATCCTGGGCCCTTTCTGCACCTTACCTTCTTCTAGTGCTGGGGTGTGGGGGATCGCGTGAGCAGCCTCTTGTGAGAGGCTCTCATGTCCCTGCTGCTTCAGCTTTGCACGAGCTGCCTGCTTGCACGAGAGCCCTGCCTCTTCCTTCCGCAGCACAGCCTGGGACTTTCCCAGGCTGCTCTGGGGCAGGAAGTGTGACCAGCATGGCTCTGGAAGTTCCACACACCAGGTAAGTGCATGTGGAGCCCGGGAGCAATGTGTGATCACACACCATTTTTGGCTTCTAGCCAAAAATAAAAAGGTGCACGATCGGCACCTGCCAGCCCCTGGAGCGTCGTGCGATTGTGAGTACATTGTACAGATTGCTCCTCACAATCATGCGACACTCCAGGCACCCTTTCACATGGAAAATGCCATGCGGAAAGGGCCCTGGTCTCTCAGAGTCCTGGTCCAACACTCACACCACTATACTATACTTCTTTAACATATAGAGTTTGTCACGTGAAGTTTATCACACATCTTTTATTATACGGAGTTTCAATATGCATAATGCTTTTGATATGCAATATTCATATTAGTCATAAGAAAATGAATGGAGAGAAAATCTTACTTTGATAAATATTGTCCTGAAGTGAGATTTTTTTCTTCTATGTTCAAACAATTTGTTGTACTTGGAATAAGTGCCAGTTCTGGATGGATCATTGTAGCTGAAGCCACAGCTCTTGCTACCAGTTCCATTGCATCCTGGACGTAGTCTTCAAAAAAAGACTGTGTTGTTTTCCCATGAGCTATAAGACCCAATGGTAAGCCTTCTGTCCTCAACTCTTCTACGTTGTGCGAATCCCCAAGAATCCAATGAAGTTCAGGAGGCATCACTCCAAACTGAATGGTTATCTCAAAAATCCTCCTTGTGCTTTCCATGTCACAGCCAAACATCACCACTGTTGATGTCGTGTCCTTAATGTTCTCCAGATGAACTTGCAAGTAGGTTAAGAGGTCATCAGTTGATGTGAGGTTTCCTGTGATATTTATAATGGATCCCAAATGAAATTTGGAGCTTTGCTGTGTGAGGAAGAGAAAATCTGTGATGTTCCATTCTTCCTGGCATACCATCAAGCTAAAATTATACCAGTTGTTCAAGGCCAGGATTGAGAAAGTGACATCAGCATCAAAGCTTAATGACCGTTCTAAACTCAATTGTAGGTGAAGGGGATTCTGCAAGACAAGAAAAGTATAGATTAAAGAGGCTTAACCACACAGATAAGAGGTTCAGTAGGGACATTTTGGGGTGTGGGGGAGTTCCTTTAATTGTTTTGTCAAACTTGTTGCTGACACAAATCTCTAAATTTCTGGAGGGAAAAGGTATCTAATTCACCTTACAGCACTATCCTAGTTTGGTCTACTTAGAAGAAATCTCCTTTTAATTTAATGGGGCTTAATTCCCAGTAAATATATATAAGATTACTGCATGATCCTATAAATATCTACTCAGAAGAAAGCCTCATTGCGTAGAATGGCCTTCTTCCAGGACTGCCATCTTTGAATTGTAACTGAAACTGCAATGCATGTATATCTGAGTTTAGAAAAGTCAATCACAAAATTCCAGCAAACTTATATACGGCCTAATTGTGGTTTATATTTGCTCTGGATTGCTTGCTTCCATTATAAAATTGGTCTCACATTTTTGATTCTGGCAGTTATAATCAAATAGATATCAAAATGTTTCATGTTTGATGTTTCATAGTAGCTTTTTTTTTTTTAACCATTTCAGGATAACCCTCATATTTCTTATTTTGAGGGAGAGATGCAGAAATGTCCTCTTTTGAGACAGATGAAGGTTTTGGATAGAGGTATTTTTGAACAAATTACAGAAATGTTGAAGAAAATGCTCTCATGCCACAGGCAAAAACTAGCCTGAAGATATTTCAGCAGACTGACATGATATGGGAGATAGCTTCTCTCATTAAAACCAAGACATTTTGAGAGTACTCTTCATATCTGGATTTCTAGCCAGGAAAGGGAATCTCTGTTATCTGTCATCACAGACTAGAGATTCCAAGGATTCTTTCTTTTGGTCTCAGCAGACACTTCCAGGAATTTTTGGAAGCACCAGTTGAGAATACTTTTCTCCTTGTCTTTAGGGGACAGGGCTATGTGCTGAAACACTCACAACTTCCCAGAGATCCTGAAAGTACTATCTGGGAGGTGCTTCCACCCCATAGCTTCCTCCATGCACATGGAAGAGGGAAAAGAGTGAGTGAGGGAAACTGGGGTTTCCTGCTGAAGTGCCTGGAGGAAAGTTACCACCCAGTGCTTCAAACTGGAACTGGGTGATGTCAGTGTATCTGGCTGGATCCCTTGACACCATCCAGACAACAAGAGGGGTTATAAGTTGAAGAATCTCTTATTCCATTTGTACTTTGTCCACACAGTAAGCCACAAGTATTAGGTGAGCTACCCAGGATCATTTCTGCACTAGACAGTTATAGCACTATTATTCCTAAAAGGCCCCTCCCTAAACTGCAAACCCCAGGATTCCACAGGATGCTGAAAGTGGAATAATAGCACTATAACTGTTCAGTGCAGAAATGGCCCAGGTTACAGACTTTCACAAGTCACATAGCAAGTAACTAGGCAATGTAAGCAACTGTATGAGAAACTGTATGTGTTTTGTTCTTATGCTTGTGATTTAAATAAATAAATCAGAAACAGGTCCATTTTCTGCATAAAGCCACATCAGGAACCCTATTAACAAGGAAAGAGTTTGCAGCATGTTAATCCACAGTGATAGGAGAAAGCAGTACTCACATTCGATTTGTAATGAGCCTGTGGCATAATTCCCAAGAGTGCGATAAGAAAAACTGCAATTCAGGATATTTATTCAGTCTCTCTCTCTCTTTCTCTCTTCCCTCTCTTCTCCTCTAAGTATTCAGAGCCTCTTTATATAAGCACAGAGGCAAGCTAATTAAATGGATAAGACTATCACAATCAACACACATCTTGTAATATCCATTATTTACTTGAACTATAGAATGAATAAAATATGTTGATGGCTAAAATTTCTAAAACCCCACCATCCACAGAAGAACTCTTGGCATATTCTTCAACTATTTAAGTAACACTGTGTGTGTGTGTTTTCTCTGTGTATGTGTGTGCACGCGTGCATTAAACTGGTGGTGTATGAACTGAATTTTTATTTAATATTCTAGATGGTAGCTGCAAACTGTTGTTAATTTACCTTGCTTAGAAACCAGAATGAATAATTTTGCTATTCAGTTTTCAACAAGTTTATATATTGTTGAATGGGCCTAAAGTATACATTGGGAATGGCTACATTTGCATGGTACAATAGGCAATAGCATATGTTAACCATGATTTATTTCTGGAGCTATGAATTATGTAACAGATAACCAAACAAAATGTAATTTTCCTTCCCCACTTCTGGTTTGTTCTTCTCCTGCCCCTTTTGTTTGTTTCAGGATAAGAAGCTAAGGAAGAAACAAAAGACAAGCCATGATTGTGGGTTCAGACATCACCATATGCCATAATTTAAGCAAGTCAGAACCCATAAGGCAGTAACAAAATATAAGTTAATATTATGTTTTGCAGTTAGTTAACATACCACTGTTTTGTTAATGGAGGTGGGTTCATATATCGCAACAAGCCAGAACTCAACAAACCATACTATGGCTTATTGTGATGTATGAATGAAGTCAATGATTTAATGGTTTAACAGAAACTTATATTTAAAATCAGTCTGAGAGTGTCATATCAGAGATAGTGCTAGGTTTGACAAATCCCTAGGCAAGGCAATGAGATCTGAGAAGAGCTTACTAGTTTCCTGGGCTTGCAGTTGGCAGTAGTAGGGATGGGCCATAATGAAAAGATGTGCTGCTAAAAGAAGCAGAGGCCCACTACTCCCACAACCCAGAATGAAAAAGAAAAGGGTCCGTTTGTAGTTGTTGTTGTAGTCTGTTCTTCAGAATACCTCTAGGCCCAGAAAGAGCAGTAGAGGGAGATGGGCTTTTTGGACTGTAGCTGACAGTTATGGTGAGACTGAAGATGGCAGGAGCTGCAGTGATCAAGTCCTTTTCTTCTTCATTTCAATCTCTTTACTTCTTTTCACCACTCTTTTAAAGAAGAACACTGATGTCAGTAGTGATGGGCCTTCAGGGTCCACTTGACCAGGCCACACACTGATGGTGATTTTCTCTCCTGTAAGCAAATTGAGGGTCTTGCTGCACTACACTGTTATAGTGTTATTATTTTACTTTCGACATCTTATGGAATTCTGGGGTTTGTGGTTTACTGAGACCAAAGAGCGCTCTGGCCCCTCCCTAAACAGCAAATCCCCGGATTCCATAGGATGTTGAAAATTGAATAATAGCATGATAACAATGTAGTGTGGAAAGGCCCTCAGTCTATGAAGGCTGTTTCTCAACTTAACAAAAGTAAATAAGGACTAGAAAGGAAAAGAAGAGGAAACTGAAATTAGGATAGCTGACTGTTGGGACCAAGTCTGCCATTAGACAAAGTGAGACGTTCAGTTTAGGTAGCAATTGCTGAGCCATTGCAACAGACACTGACAACGAATAGTCTGAGTGAGGGTGTGGGCACTAGTGCAGTTAGATGCCTCTCTCCTACTCAGACCATGGGCCACCAGTGAAAGAATGGCACTGGAGGAGAAAACTGCATGCTAAGCAACCTACTCTGCCATCCCTAAGACAGCCTGCTGCTTTCAAAAGTTGTGGAGGATGCTGTCTCATCACTAGATTTGAAGAAAGATAAAATTACCAGTTCATCCAGTCAGCTTGTGTATATGGAGTGGGTATAGCCTGGAATATTACCTTTTTTCAAAAAGGAAATATTTACCTTATTTATCACCCTGATCCCACAGCGGTTCATCACGTATTACTGTTATTGCAGTCCAGCTTGGTAAAGCATTGAGTCACTCATTAACAACAAACTATCATTATTGTTACTATTGTGGCACTAGAAAAGTGCAAGGGTATGCTCTTTGTTTCCCCCAAGAGGCCAGTTCACACACTGCACCTTAGAAGTTCTGAGATAAAATGCAAAATGCATTACAAAGCAATTCTTAGTTTTGTAAGAGGCAGCCTCCCTGCCCCTCCCATTGATCAGACTGAGCCAGCATATCTACTCACAAATGAATAACAACCCACTCCTCTTCCACTGAAAGGTTGTGAATTACAGCCATCAACATTACAGGCAAAAAGTAACTCAGTTGCAGCTCAGTTCTGCAAAAAGTAATTAAGTACCAAAACCAACTTATTAGACAAACTAGTTACTCTTAGCTCTAGGAATGGAAGGAGTTTGTATCTTGTCATTCATCTCAAATAGTAATGCTTCTTGCACTGACCCTGATGATGGTGTAGTTTCTTTCTTTAAGGTTAAGTGTGAGGAATCCTATGCATTATTACTCAAAAGTAATTAATAATCTCTTTCTGATATACCTGACAGAACACCCAGACAGAAAAGGTGACTCCCTTATAACTCCAAGAAGCCTCACAGATTATGTTAAACCTCAGCTATATACCTTTGAATATACAGGTTTAAGAATAGGAGAGCAACAAGACTCAGAGACAATAAATTAATGCTGCACTCGGTTAAGACATTAGCAATGAATTGTGCATTTTGAAGCACTGATAAAGAGATCAAGTCAGAATATAGAGCATTGCAGATCTACTCAACTGAGAAATGGAGGGCTCAGCAATTGCGACAATGCATTAATAGGACTGATGGATCATGCATACCCCATGGTGATAGCTGAAATACAAGTGACCAGCCTTGGAAAGGCTGATTGCTCCCTGGAGGAAATATCAATTAAGTTGCAGACTGAAATGCTGAATAAATCAAGAATCTAAAACAATAAACTAGTTAGCAAAGAAGGTTCTTTATCTGCTTTCTCTACAGTGGCAGCTAACTTTACTTCCCAACTCATGAATCTCAAAATGAAACTAATTTCAATTTCTAGTGGGTTAGCAGCAAAACCAACAGAGATCTGTAGCATGTGAAAGACTAACGCATTGTTCATGGATTCCGGCTCCTTAATCAGCTGCTTGATGTGTTGTCCTGAGGCATCATGGCTCAGAAGGAAATATAATCCAGGAATCAGGGAACATTATAATTACATTATTAATAATGGTCAGACTCTAAAACTGCAGTGAGTTATAGTGCATGCATCCTGGTACTGATGAACTAACAATAAGTAGCATGAAAAGAACCCTTTATCCCAGTTTAATGAAAAGTGCAGAGCCAAACCTAATTCACTAATTTTTAAATAAATGCTTACAGGGGTGTCAAACTCAATTTCATCTTGGGCCACATCAACATTCTGGTTGCCCTCAAAGGGCTGGTTATATCTGTAAGACTATATAAATGTTTTTACTCTTTTATCATATTAAATAATCTCCTCTGCTTTTGATTACTACTGGTTTTAGTAATAACTAGCTCTGAAACTAGAAGTCTAGGGAAAAAAATATTCAAGTGTACAACTATTGTACAATTTATTGAAAAATGAGTTTTGAAAACAGAAAGTTATTTTTTTAGATCATCAGACAAATATTACCTGTGGCTCTTTCTGCTCTCCCCTCCCCTCTGGGTCTTTCTGCCCCCTTGTCCCTCTCTCTACCTGGTAAGCCCAATCCCCACATTGCGGGCCCCCAGCTACCAGTATTCTGAAGAGTGCCAGGCAATCAGCACTCGCAATCTAATTCTACTTCTGACTACTCTCTGTCCAACTCCTGCAAGCCTCACAGAACATTTCCATGGTAACCTGTGGCAGCACTCTGATGGCGAGACTTGGACAGAGGAGCAGTCAGAAGTAGAAGTAGATTGTGAGTGCTGGCTGCTGGGCCTCTCTTCAGAATCCAGGCAGCCAGGGGCCTGCAATGTGGGGATTGGGCTTGCCAGGCAAGAGGAGTGTCGCAGCTGCAGGAGAGATGCGAGGGCCACATGAGATGGCCCGGCAGGCTGCATTCAGCCCATGGGCCTTGTGTTTGACACATGTGGTTTACACTGTTCCCTCTTGTAAAGATACAAATATTTCAGGGAAGGGTACAAATATCTCAGTAAGTAAGTAAGTAAGTAAGTAAGTAAGTAAATAAATCGAGTCATACTCCAGTCACACTTTGACTTTCCTTTCTTTAAATATGGTCATTTTAAGATCAGTTATAGAGTATTATGTGGGGTAGAAACATTCCTGTAATGGCTTTTAAATAGTTCCATTTTTGATGTCCAATTTATGTTTACTCCTTTCCACAGAAGTCAGCCAGCCTATAATGCATTATATGTCATATTGAATGAGTATTAAAATGCATCTGCTATGTGGAAGGGTTGATGCTGATAGTATGTAACTGCTGTTTCTAATTTGTAGATTGTAACCTTCTCTGAATGCAAGTTTTGTAAAATATTCCTAATGGCTTTTAATAGTTCCATTTTTGATTCCAATTTATGTTTACTCCTTTCCACAGAAGTAGCCAGATAAGGCATTATATGTCATATTGAAGAGTATAATGCATCTGCTATGTGGAAGGGTTGATGCTGAAGATGTAACTGCTGTTTCTAATGTAATATGTAACCTTCTCTGAATGTATTTTTAGAAGATTGACAAATTGAAGTTGTATGCAATTTTAAGGAAGAATGGTATTTGTTTGTGGCATGTGGGATTGGGTGGTGGAGGAGAATCATTTCGTTAAAATATCCAGTCTGAAGTAAAAGTTGCAAAGGGGGACAAATAGGCCAAAACCTTTGGTGATTCCAATAAGTGAAAATCTGGCACAAAGAGAATTATATTTTCAGAACAGAAATAAACACTCAAAGTGGTCGATACACCAACCTCATACAGCTATTTATGTGTAAGACAACAAAATATGATTGCTTTTGGGTACAAGAGAAACTTTCAGCATTCTGTTCAAATCAGCATGTTGAATAGCTTTACCAATTACAAAGAAGGACACGATTCTTTCACCTTCAAAACAATTCATTAAGGTACATTCAAAAAGTACATCGAAGAAAACCTTGGAATATCAAACCACGATAAAACAACAATGAAGCAGCACAATAATAGAACACACTGTAAAAGTTTTGCCTGTTTCAAAAGAAGCCATGACTCTTGCACCATTCAAAAAGTTCATTAACGAGCAATTTAAGAATACAATAAAAACATCCTTGAGATAATGAAATCACAACAGAACAATAATGAAATAGCACAAGGTAATATAACACAAAATAAAATCAACAGCAGGAGGTAGAAACAATGCAGCACATAAGTGAATCCTACAGCAAATAGTGCAGAGGGCTTAAAGCATGGTGGGAATGGTAGAGCCCTCCAGGTATTGTTGGGCTGCACCTCCCAGCATGCCTCACTATCCTTTTGCTGGCCAGGGGGCTGCTTGGAGTTGCAGTCCAACATCATCTTGACAATCAGCCTGACAATTCATCCCACTGAGAGTTGCATCAAAATAGTGATATAAAAATTTATTCATTTGTCTGAATGAACAAAATGGACTTTACTTGGCATCAAAAACATAGATTTCAGGTGAGCCTCACAACAAGTTATGGCAGCATTGCAAAGGCCCTGTCTTGCAATTGTATAGAAAAGCAAGTGGAGCTTTCAGGAAAAGCTACACTTGTTGAAATTCTCTCTTCTGCATAACCATTCAAGGTGGAGAAGCCCTGTCCCCTTTTGCATGTGATCAACCTGCTCTGAGGCCTACAGGAGAGTACAGTGCCCAGACACATAGTTACTACATAGGAACACATAGGAGTTTAAAGAGAAGGCATTCTGTACATTAAGAGCTAATGTAGAACTAGAGCTACATCTAAAAATACAGGAATGTGTTGCAACCTTTTATGGAGCCAAAGAATATTTATAACTCATGGCGAGACTATACAGCAGCTATTAATCTGAACATTAGAAAACTTATCAACAAGCTAAACAACAACAGTGCAGAAGGTGACTTCAAATAATATGGAAATAGATGGCAAGTACATAGTTGATTCTCTGGTAAAGGCACAGAATCTAGCCTCTGTGTTCCATTCTAGTCACCAGACAGGTTGGGAGGCAATGACTTGTTTGCACTAGATGACCAATCTTCTTCTGCCATTCCCTCTTAACTCTTTTTGACTCTCTCTGTCTTTTCCCCTGCTTTCTACCCCTTTTTCTCTCTCTCTCCCCTTCTGTCCCTCCCTTCTGCCCCCCTTTCTCTTGCTGCCTCCCCTCTTCTCACAGCTACCAGGGGAAGAATAGATTCTTACTTTCATAGTCCTAAACTGATCACTTCAATTCACCAGTCACTTTGAAATGAGGCTGAAAGCTGCATAAAATCAGACTAAAGGCCATTTGTGGCCTGAGAGTTGCCAGTTGGTCTTCAGTAGATGTTTGCTAGCACAACTGGTAGTTCATCCTTCAAGTGCACTGCTGGACAATCTGCTCTGCATGGTTGCCCAGCCTCCTGATTCTCCGGATGGATGGATGAGTGAGTGAATAATACATTCATTTTTTTTGTCATAGACTTTTAGCCAAAAGGTACAATGTGCAAAATAATAATCAAAATCAGCAGTATAAAATAATTTAAAAGATTAAAAACCAGATGCAGTTGGACTCAACTGTGGTCTTCAAAGCAGCTGCCTGTATCCCTGTTGCATAACTTCAATTTTATTTGGCCACAGACTAAGTAATCAAAGAAATACTGCCTTTCAGAACCAAAGAAACATTCTGCAAGAATTACAATCTGTTCCAGCAGTTAATTTGCCCCATAAAAAGCACATGGCTTGCGGAAGCAATTCCATCATTGGAAAGACATCATTGCATCTTGAATTTTGATAGGAATACTTTTAACACATATTCTGTACTCTTGTTCAGATAGCTGTTGGTTCCTCAGATTGTAGTCACATTAGTAAAAGTGGGTATTCTATTTAACAAGCAGGGGCCTGAAGCTCATCTTTTGAAATCAGCTCATCATGCAGGGATAATTCACACATTGTACTGTCTCTATGAGTTATCCTTAGCCACAGAATGTATTTATTCATTTTCTACTTTACTCTTATGATTCAATGGGTACTAGAGGTAGAATGAGCATGCCCAAGCCTCCTAATTAGCATATTTATTTTATTTCAAGGGGGAAAAAAGTATTTTCCTAGGATCTGGGGAGCTTTTTGTTTCATTTACAGGACAGTTTCCTGTATTCTTTTGGAAAAACTCTCAGGTATCTTCAGAATCACCCCTTCCCAGCTATATTTCCCACTTCAGCCCTTTCTGCACAGCATTTGCCATGTGAAAGGGCGCCTGAAGCGTCACGTGATTGTGAGGAGTGATCTGCACGACACACTCACAATCATGCAACGCTCCAGGGGCCAGCAGGCGCCGATCGCACACCTTCTCATTTTTGGCTGGAAGCCAAAAATGGTGTGCGATTGCGCATTGCTCCCGGGCCCTGCGTGCACTTACTTGGCATGCGGCACCTCCGGAGATGTGCCAGTCACGATTCTTCCCCAGTGCAGCCTGGGAAAGTCCCAGGCTGCACTGTGGGAGGAAGAGGCGGGGCTCTAACCTGAGCAGGCACTCGCGTGGAGCTGAAGCAGCAGGGATGTGAGAGCCTTTTGCCGGAGGCTGCTCGCGCGATCCCGGCACCCCAGCACAGGAAAAAGGTAAGATGTGGAAAATTCAGTCCACATGTGTCCAGTCACTGGCCTTGCAACATTCAGCAGCAGTTGCACATCGTATTACAGGCACCATTCTTTCTTAGCTCTACTTTAGAGATCTCTGGTACTTGCTGGTGGTCCCCCATCCAGGCCCCTCTTTAATTAGCTTCCAAAATTAGATATGATAAGCACTGACTTTTTACAGGAGAGGATAGCGTGTGGGGCTGAGACCAGTGCAAACGTTGCTATGAAAAATGATGGAACTTTCAGACTCTCTTTTCACAGTTACAGGAGAGATAAACCCCTTCACTGCAGAGACTAAATTGACAAAAGGTTTGAAATCTCTAGTTGCAATGCTTCTTCTCCCCCTTCTCTACATGTCCAAGAACTTATAGAACAGGCAAGGAGACCTGCAGTGGAATGACACAGATCTAGATGGCAAGTAGTTGTGATGTAAAAGACCCCTCGACTTTTGATTCTGATGGACTATGTGGAACTAGGAGGCAAGATTTCCTGTTTAATAGTGTTATATGTTTTGTCCCAGCTTCAGGCATGACATACGTTCCACTTCACACATATAATGAAAATCTCTTCTGCAAAGGAGCAATGGTTCCCTTGCTTGCTCCAGTCAGCATATGTAAACCTTTTCTAAAAACAGAAAGAACAATCATCGGGCTGCTTCTGTTAGCTCTGTTCTTACCTGTTCAGTGTTGAGCTGCATCATGTCTACACCTGTACCAAACTCAAGTACCAATCCTATTTTTTTAGGTAGATTTCAGAATTTAACATCTGAAATATTCATCAGGGAGCTCTGGCAGGAGAAACTAATTGAGACAGCATTAAAGATCCCCTTCTCCTCGCAGCCAGAGAAACTTGGCAACCAGCCAAGTGCCACAAATAAACAGAAATGGACTGTTGATTTTTTTAAAAGATAAAATATAATAAAATGTTAACCATCCGCTCTTTGATTAATTTAAGGCTTGTCTGAATTGGTCTTGAAAAAGAGTTTTGTTCAGAGCACATTGAGCCACAGGGTTGCTTAGCATTTTTGAGAGGCTCTACACACAAACATCCCAATCTAATATGTATGAATATTTTAAGCTTCCGCGCAAGGTCAGAGAGGCTGTAGAGGGGGGAAAAGTGATGAAAGTCAGCCATTTTAGGAAAGAATAATCTATTATTTATTCACATTTCTGGTTACAAATGAGGATAAATAATGTAGCTTCAGATGCTTGCAGGTGTTCTCAGTTTGAGAGCATCGGAAGGGGGTAGGGCAGGGAAGTTAGAATCCTCTACAGGGTATTTTTAGGTTATGCAACAGTAGAGGCTGCATTGAAGCATGACATGACGTCAACATAAAATGGGACTATGATACAAAAGGGTTTCCAAATGATTCATACTGGAACATATTTTCCATTGTTTGTGTTATTGAACTCACGTCACGCTACAGACATATCTAACCAGCCATTAGGATGGTTTCCTTATGAAAATGGTTATGCATAGAGCCTGAATCCCTAAAGCAAACTTTAGGCATCTCATGGGTTGCAAACCATAGTTGATGTCAGCCAAGAGCAAATGTTACATTTTAAGAAACTGTAGGTAAGCAAGCCGCTCCAGATTTTTGCTTGAAAGCTGGAGGTTTCCCCAGGAATACAGTCCATCCACCCTTCCATCCCTTGATCCATCCATCAATCAAATGAGAAATAAAGTGAAAAGTAGATTTCTTTATGCATGCTATCAGGAAGAGAACTTGGAAAATGAAACCATAGTTACACTGTATACTCAGCTTCTTAACCAGGATGAAGACAGCAAACCATGATTCCCAATCTGTGTAAATATAATTACCTGGATTTCACATCTACACCATATTTGGTTCAAATGTTTTGGATTTTGCTGTGATCCTTTTTTCCAATATTTGACAGTCAACTTTTTTTAAGCCTTACTAATGTGAAAGGCTTGGAGGCGGAGGGAAGAAGTCTGTAAGTGAGAAAATATTTGGACTATGACATGAGAAGAATGAGAATATTTGACTTTTCCTGAATGTCTAGCAGGATGATTGAAATGACTGAGTCTATCACATTCCTCTTGATAAATGGCCATATGTATTGAAGAATGGAAATCAACATTCATGAAGAAACACACAAAGAGAAGAGGAGAAAGAGAGGGACAGAATGTGTGAGAGAGCTGCTACTTCCACCCCACAGGACTACAAATGAAAGTCTAGTCATTTGACTGACCTTTGCCTTTTGAATCAAAGACAATTCACCATTATGCTGAAGAACAAAAGGAGGCCAGCAATAATTCAGGATTCTTAAGCTCTTCATCAACAAAATGAGATTAATAATACAGTACCCATTTTCAAATTGGATATGATGCAGATTTTGATGGTTTGATCCTGAAAACACTTTGAGTGTCCAAACCTATCCATGACCTTGCAAGCGGTCAAACTTCAACAGTCTTCAGACATTCTTGGACACAGATGTGACACAGTCTCCTGCAGTGTAGCACAACCTCCTTTGACTATCTAACAACTCTCTGTCTACAATGACATTCACAGTGCTTGCAAGCGCACTCAATGGAGTACCATTGCATACACAGACTGCTCGTGGTAGAACATTATTTCAAAATTCTATTCTTTCCTGAGCATTTTTGTAACTTTGTATATGCAAAACGCTTCACTGGTTGCTAGTTTAAAAGCAACAGACAACATAACCAGTAATAAATTCATACTATACTTTGAAACAACAACATCACCTCCACCACTACCCCCCAAATGTCCATGAACCAAATCAGCAGCTAAAAAAACAAAAACAAAAACAAAAACAAAAACTAACAGTGTGAGACATGAGGCATAGCAGTAAACATTTCTTAATATTTCTAAAAATATGTACAGAGAGAGTTCTAAACTTAATATTTTTTCTACTAGTTAATAGTTTAGAACTTGATAGTTCAAAACAAAGGAAAAGCTTTATGTGTTTTCCCAAAGACAACAAAGGAACTGATGTGATTGCCAGTGCAAGCAGCACTGGTGGGTTGTCAGAGTTTGCAAAGTGGGTAGCTGCTTCAAGCAACAGATTTAGGGGTGTTACAAAAGAGCAGGAAGTTGATAGTTACATATTTTATTATTATATTTTTGTTGACAGGGATGGAAAAAATGTTATTGGTGGATTTTCTGCTTTCCATGTCAAAATAACTGACTGTCTTTAACTACTTTGTATAGGTGGTGTGGCTCCAATTTCTGAAGACTGGTGACTCTGCTCAGAAGAAAGAACTATCCAAGATGCTGAATGCCCCTTCCATATGTTGAGCACAAATCTATAGCTATCTCAGGTGCTGAACCTATATTGAGCATATGGTTCAGCACCTTGAATAGCTCAATTAAAGTTCATACGAAAGCCTGAAATGGATTCACCACCTGTTAACGCAGAAAGCATCAGCTGTTACTGATGTGCACCTTTGCCTAGGTATGGGGGGAGTGTCATTTGCTTCTATGCCTTTTGAAATAAAATGTCATGGTGCAGCCCTGTGGATTGCCGCTGGTCCATGATGCATCCATTCTGTTTGAGGTTTTTTGGAATGTGACTGGCCTCCAAAGTAGAGAATCAGCATTATGTAACTACCATCAAACCAAGTCAGCATTATGCACTGTAATATTGGCAGAAGTAATCATCAAGTTTTCTTTTCCTGCAAGTAATGCAATTATTTTCTGTGCTTCTGCTAAGAAGCAGCTGAGCAGTCCAACTTGTGTCTTAAGACTTCTCAAAACAATACATGCATTCTTTTCCTCTGGGCCATTAGATGGCACTCTGCATCCACTTTGCAAACAAGAATAATCCAATATTGCATCTGTTTTCTAATCTGACGAATAGGGCACAGCTGGCACCCAGGTCTCTTACACCCCCAGTCCTTTAATAATATGTTCTACATGCAAGTGGCTCCTCAACATCCAGTGATGAGGAAATCTCTATACCAGAAGAATAATTTCACCAACATTTCAGAGTTTTGGGATTCTTATACCCTGGAGCATTTTTGACTTCTGTATATAATTGCAAGAATTGTGCTGTGGAGATAAGTGGTGAGTAAAACTTGCTACTGGAAGAAAAAAACCTGAAGGGTATGAGTTGGAATAAAAGACCATGGGAACAGGTGGAAAGGAAGAGGGTGGTTCTATAGATCTAAAAATTATATTAACACTTAAATGTCAGGGCCTTACTAATCTGCCTGTCTGCCTGTGTCTGTCTGTCTCTTGCTTCCAGTAAGGGCTAATGTACCCATTAAATGTTACCAACTCCTGTGTGCACACAGGCTGTTTCACACATAATGGATTTTAGGTGTACACTTAACATGCTTCTCATACATACCTGAAATATCAATGCAACCAACAGATGTCCGAAGATACAATGGTTTGTTTTCAGGAGCACTTCAAAGTGTTAGTTATGACCTCTAGAGTCCCCTTTGGCTTAGGCAGAGGTTATCTAAAGGACCATAATTTCCCATATGAACCTGCCTGTGTTCTCAGATCTTTAGATCTTCTCTCTGTTCTACCACCATCACTAGTATTTCCTGTAGGAAAACTGGAGAGGACCTTGCTAGTGGCTGCTCTTTGCCTCTAGAACTCCCTCCCTAATGAGGTTAGATTGACCTTTTCCATTGTATCCTTTCAGTGGCAGGTGAAGACTGTTTTTGTTCCAACATAACCGGAACCACCGCTTTATGGGGAAAGGACTTTTAATAGTGTGCTGTGTCATCCATATGTCTTGCTTTCTGATGGATACTTTTTTTTCACTTGCTCTTAATTCCTTATTGTTGTCGTGTGCTTTCAAGTCATTTCTGACTTATGGTCACCCTAAGGCAGTGGTTCTCAACCTGTGGGTCCCCAGATGTTCGTGGACTTCAGCTCCCAGAAGCCCCGGCCACTATGGTCAATGCTCAGGGCTTCTGGGAGCTGAAGTCCATGAACATCTGGGGACCCACAGGTTGAGAACCACTGCCCTAAGGTGAAGTTATCATAGGGTTTTCTAGCAAGATTTGTTCAGGATGGCTTTTGTTGTTCCTTTCCTTTGAGAATGAGAAAGTGTAACTTGCCCAAGGTCACCCTGTGGGTTTCCATGGTTGAATGGGAATCCAAACCCTAGTCTCCCAAAGTCTAGTTAATTATTTCTTAATATTTAACTATTTTTAATGATGTGAGACTTTATCAATATCTATTTGTGTTTTTGTAAGCCATTTTGAGTCTCAGGACTAAGAAAATGGTTGTATGAATACATTGTGGCCATGATGTATCACCACCACTACCATTGCCATGTAGTTGTTAGAGATCTAGAATGGGCTGAGGCTCCCAGCACACTCTGTGGAAAAATTGAATTGCACCTCCTACACACACACAGAATGTGTGAAAAAGACTTATGTATGAATGTGGAGATCTACTGTTGCTTCATTCATGTCCCATGAGGCTTAATTTGTCAGTAAGAAGTGAATCTTTTCTACACAGACTCCTCCTTGGAAGGCCTTTTCAAAGGATGCAACTAAAACCAGTGCCAGGAAACTGTGTTTCCTTCTTTTTGGTCATTCATGTGTGGCAGGAAGGGCACAGAGTGAAGATTACTGCAAAAAAAAGATGGAAAGTGGACTGTGAAATTTGGAGAAATTTCACAAAGTGAGAGGAGAGGCAGACATTCCATGAACTTAACAAGGGATGTTTTATTATTCATTGATTTGATTGATACCTTTCTTTTCTCCCAAGACAGGAGCTCAAGACAGTTCACAGCAAAATGCAGACTTTTTTTTTTAAAAAAAATATATTAAAATGCAATCAAGCAAGTTGTAAGATTATAACACAATTGAATGGGCACTCACATTTTACTTTAATGGTGTTGATGAGACAGCCTGCTTCACCACCAGTCATGTAGGGATGGGAGGGGGTGATGGGGCAGTTTGCCCCTGGCAACAATGTTTTTGGGGTGTCCCAGCTTGTAGCCACACCCCTGCGTGCTGCAGCCATGCCTCCATGCACGGTGGCCTCGCCCCTGTGCACCATGGCCATGCCCCCATGCCATAGTCTCACCTCCTCCCACACCTTCTCCATGCACCCCAAGCTCCGCCACTGTCCACCACATTGAAGGCAGCCAAATAGTTTGGTGATGTAAAGTAAGCAGTGTGGGACATTTCTTGCTGACACTCATACCTCGCTTGTTGACACCTGAGGCAGCTGCCTTACTCTGCCCAGTGGTAGAGGTGGGTCTGGGCTCTATTCCTTCTGGCTCTGAGCTTTTCTCCCAGGACCTCCCAGCAATAAGACCTGGAAATTTCAAAGTATGGCAACCCAAGCTGTATCCACAAACATTCATACACAATGGTGAGGGGTAGAAATGGGATCTCATTTCATTAAACTACTTCTGAACACTATTATCACAATTCAGTAAAACTAGGCATAAACTCAAGACATTTTGCTGCCGTAAGCAATGAACAGTTCCCCTCTCCCCATGCTTGATACCAAAGGAAAGTGGACTGGCTGGCCCTTGAGTTTGGGACAGTGATGGGACAGTGTTCTCCTCCCTGTCCAAGGGGCAACAACCTAATTTAGAGTGTACAAGACAATTGATGTAGCACATCAAAGTCCTCAAACAGAGGAGAACGAATAGCAACCAGCTGCTGCTCTCTAGAGTATACGTTACACTCTGCCTAATGATAGGGTTGGAGCTGATCAAAACACTCCGAACTATAAGAATTAGGGCTGCCAGGACAGGACTATCTCAGGTGGTGAGATTTTGAGACCAGAACTTGAAAGTTAAGAAGAATTGTCTGTGATGTCACTGCCAGGGAGCAATGGTGCTGTTACATGGATGATGTCACAAAATATAGCTCCAGTGATGTCATTAAGCATGATAACATTTAGCATCAACACAGCTACACAAGGGATGATGCCATTCAAATAAAAAAAAAGTCTAACAAGTGAGGAATCTATATATACGCATGTATACGCACATACATAAACAAATATACCGTACCTTCCAACTGTCCTGATAGGGCAGGAAAAGTCTTGATTAATTATTGGTTGTTCAAAATTTTCAGCCGCTTTTAAAATGTTCCAGTTTCTCTCTCCTCCTCTCACTTTTTCTGTTTGTCCTCAGCTTACTTCAGTTGCTGCAAACTGAGTTCAAACATTGCACTCCACTAATTTAGCAGGAGGAAAGGAGAGAAAGGAGCAAACTCTTGCCCTTCCCAATAGGCTGAGGCAAATACAAACTGCTGCAAGCTCTCTTAGCTGGTGTATTCTTCCTCACGAATAACTTCTGACACCATTCTGATGTTGCTTGGCCACATGTGTCTTGATTTTCATTTCTGAAATTTAGTAGGGTATATATGTACATGCAAGCACATGCATACACACGCACATTTCTTTTTTTTTATTGTGCATTAACTATTACATACATACACACATACATACTGAATACGTATTACAAACGCACGTACCAACCTATATACAAACTAATAGCTTCTTAGTTAAAACATACTTACATGATACATACGTAGAACGTACTTCAACAATAACAACTAAACAGTATATATGTGATCCACCCAGTGCCTATACCCTAACCTCTACTAAAAATTGCCACAACCTCCCCCTCCCTTTACCCCC